>CM042893.1:15703500-16023500 GCA_023653625.1 Triadica sebifera
TGTTTTCATCTTTGTTTTGGGCAGGAATTTTTTTGTTTTTCTGTCATTCCCCTTTTTTTTAAGAGCAATCTGTATATAAATCATTGTTCCTCTTCTTTAGAGATGTGTGAATGAATTTTATCATTTCCAGAACATGGTATTAGAGCCCATGGCAGTTACTATATCTTGAATAATAGTTTCCTTTTGATTTCTTGAGTTTTTCATATTTCGTGATCTTGTGATTAAAGAACAGAGGATATTGAGCTTGATTTCTTCGTTTGATAATGGATGAAAGTAGAAGAATAGGAGTTCAAAGAACATATGAATATCGCTATCACAATAATGGAGTATCGTTGCAACTACGATCGTCTAACAATTTCGGTATGGTTATTGTCACTAACTTGCTTGATGGCAATAATTACTTTACCAGGAGTCGATCAATGAAGATCACACTCAAGATAAAAAATAAATTGAATTTTATGGAAGATAATGAAGAATTACAAGAAGGAACTAAAGAGTATAATAAGTGGAGTTGGGTTGATTCCATGGTGATTTCATGTATATTGAATGCAATGAGTAAAGAGATAGTTGAATCCTTCATCTATGCGGCTTCGACAAGGGAGTTATGGAATTATGGAGAATGAAATGGACCTTAAATATTTCAACTTCAAAGGGAGATCACTTCAATTCAACAAGAAAATTTGTTAGTGAATGGATATTACACAAAATTAAAGAAAAGATGGGATGAGTTAAGTTGTTTGAGTCCAATTCCTCATTGTACATATAGCAGGTGTGTGTGGAGCTAGAAGACTCATGAAAGGGGTGAATTTATTGAATTGATTAATGCAATTTGTAACATTCTTTAATATAATCATGAATAAATCCAATTATATTAAAGAATATTACAATGTACATGATTTAAAAACATATTAAATTAAAACTTTGATACACCATAGTTATGATGACTTATATAAAAATAGTTAAACATTATATATAAATAAACAACTTGATAAGATATTAAAATTCAAATACAATGACTATAAGGGCAATGACTAGCCCAAATGTTATACAAAAAGTAATAATTACAAAATTATATAACTTTTAAATACAAAGCATGTATGCCTATAACTATCCAATCCCTACCAAAAAAGCCAAAATCAAAAAGATCAACAAGGTGTATCACCCACCCCTCGATAATATCTTTGACTCTGTAATTGGACATCCTCCTCTGTCGATTAACTCCTAGGCTCTGAACCTGCGTATAAGCACATGGGAACACTTATACGCTAAGCAAACTAATACTTGAGGGTACATAACAACATACAAAGCACAACACATATGATATACTTATCGTCATACCAATATGACTTATCTCAGAATCCACACATACAATAATTGTTTACAAATGATGTCATGCTATAGTATTCTCATACATATTATTAGGTTTGAACATGGCATAGTCATACAATCAATCATCAATCACATAAGTATATACCACACTTCAAAAATTATTTAAAACCATCTTATTGTTCGTTTTACTTTTAACTATACTAAATTGGATATGAGAATAAGCAAGGTTCTCACCTAAGCCTTCAGGACACGTACCTGAGCTTCTTAGAATACTTGTCTAAGGTAAAAAGAGTGTGCATGTATAATAATTAAGGGATAGCTCACCTGGCTTTAAACATTTGTCCTTTAAAAATCTCCAAAGTGACCAACCTAGGTCATCCAGTACCGATCTCTCCTCAATAACATGTCATCTATCCTAGATATAGTCCTAGTTAGAGTATTAGACGTAAACCGTTTCATAACACTTACCATATTTGCATTATTTATTTACCATAATTTTCATATTCCTTAAATGTAAGGCTTGTAAAATAAGGCTTATGAGTTATATATACTTAGAAAGAGAAAGAATATAGTTTAAAGTGTTTTAAAGTTTAAGAGTTGTGAAAAAGAAAGCTTTCATGCATGTGAATAGTTATTCACACCCATGAAGGTCGTGCTATGGTTCAAATGGTAGAATTTTGGATATGGCGGGAGTGTATTAAGAAGTGAGAATGTTTCATGGTCGTGAATGACATTTCATGTTTGTGAAGGTAAAGGTCACGCTTGTGAATGAAGGTCAGTTGGCCATGTATAGTCACATTTTTCTCTTTTATCTATATCAAATCTTTCTTTAAAACTATTTCCACCACCCCTTATCACATCTGAAACACTCAAGACATCTTAGTTATCTTCTCTACTATAAAGGAACCCTAAACATCATTATTAAAGCTTGAAACCTTGAAAAACATAGAAGTTTGATAAAGTTTTGCCAAATATAGAGATAGAACTCACTTTTCAGGGTTTTTTTTAGCTTGTTTATGATTATAAGGTTTTGATAAGAATATTTTGAGATGATAGGTTTGGCTAGTGAGCAAAAAAACACATCACAAAGGGAAAAACAAGCTTGAAATGCTTGTAAACTTAATTAAGACTCCATTTTGGTGAAATGTATGTACATATAGATGTATTAATTCATTTATCATGCATCCAAATATGTTTTTGTAAGCTGTAAATGTGAATGAAATGATAAAGGCATATTATGGTTGATAAATAACATGGAAAAAGGGTTTTAAGAGTTAAAATGGCATGAGATATGTTATGGTTTAAATTGACATAGAAACGGATTTAATGACTTAAATATTGTTTAAACATATTGTGGACATGATATATGTATAAAAGTGTTGGTAGGAGTGATTAACACTAGTTAATCATACAGATTTTGCATGAAATATACAAAATGCTCTGATTTGAGTTTGTTAAAAATGCATGATTCACGCCTATGACAAGGGTGTCACGCTCGTGAATGGGGTGTTCAAATCAGACAGTAGAGTTCATACTTTATTTCATGGCTGGAGAAATTGTGAAATTCAAGCATTCATGCCCATGAACTAGGGTGTCACGGTCGTAAATGTCAAGGATAATGAACTTGCATGAACCTAGAACTTCACAGTTTGGTGTTATGGTTGGAAAGGCATGAATGACATGATGTCACAGCCGTGAATAAGTAATTTTTCACAGCTGTGAATAAGTAATTCACCCCCGTGAATGCTCTGTTTCTTTCATATAATAGTTCATGGGTAAGATAACTGTAAAAGTATACATTTACGGTCGTGAATAAGTAGATCACACTCGTGAAGCAGGATGAATGTATTATATGTACATTTTGATTTATGATCTTAATTAATGGTTTGTTAAATACATGTTA
The DNA here is from genome assembly GCA_023653625.1 of Triadica sebifera. NCBI lineage: Eukaryota > Viridiplantae > Streptophyta > Magnoliopsida > Malpighiales > Euphorbiaceae > Triadica > Triadica sebifera. The sequence goes on from CM042893.1 coordinate 15,706,733, forward strand.
TAAGATATATGTATACATAGAAAATAACATGTGGAATATATGATTTGACATTTATGTGTTAGTATGAGAATGCATAAATGGGATATAATGCTAGTAATAGCATGTGATGAAATGAATTGACAGATAAAAGGTTATGAGTTAAATGCCTAGTTCTTTAGCCTTAGACTTGTCATAGGATAGACGGTATAACATTGAGGAATGTGAGCAATACCGTATGATTTACATTTATATGATACAAGGATAAGTGATTAAAGCTCAGTATATAAGTGCATTTGATCCTGGATTTGCTAGCATGTTATATTATCTTAGTCAATATGGCTTAAGCTCAGGTTGATGAGCGTCATTAACTTGAAAAACTTGGATGAGCTGTTACAGGTTATGAGTCGGGTAGTTTAAGCTCGGATTGTGAGCATCCTTATCTCATGTCCCGCATCCAGATTGTTAAGCTTAGAGTTATAAGGCTAAAACAATTGAAATAATAAAAAGCTTAAAGAGAGTCTTAGACGATATAAAAATGAAAGTTAAATGAATATAAAAAGAAAGCTTTCGTATGATTGTTATGTGACCTATTGTTTGTTGTTTAGAGATTCTTAAAATGTAATGTTTATATTAGGTAAGCGATATGATAATGGGAAATGTAATATATGTATGTGTGTATAATATAAATGGTTTATATGTTATGTCTACAGTAAGATAGATATAGTGATATGATGTCAAAGTATGTAACAACTAGAATGTATGATTTTATAAATGATCATAAGGTGTATGACATGACATGGTATGACATGAATTAATTGTAGAACTTTTATGCACATATGTACACTAGAGATCAATCAGAGTGCACCAAGAGTTTTGCATGCAAGTTCAAAGCCAGTAAACAAGAGTTGACTAGAAGAGTCGCAAACCCTAGAGATCAATCAGAGTGCACCAAGTTTGGAGTGTGTTATCATATATGGCATTTATATATTTTTGTTTATGTTATAGGGATTTTGAATCATATGTCACATATCTTTGATGTTTAAAAACATGTAATGGTATTTCATGATGAATTTTTACAATATAAGGTTGGTGAAGCCATAAACATATGTTATATATTATAATATCAATCGATAGATCAGGATTTTAATATTATAATAGTTTATGCTTATTTATGTTAAACATATTTTAAATATGAAAAAGTTTTAAGTTAATGAATTTTTCGCAAAACAACATTGTAGCATCCATCAGTATAGTTGGTGAAGGTTTTTTTGACTGCATTAGCGGATGTTATATTTATTATTATCAGAGCTTAGATTTAGGCATTTTTGAACCTAAGTGGGGTAAAAGGATTTGTTTTTAATCATGCATTCATTGTGTCTCATCTAACTCTGATGTGGGCTACTTGTATGTCAACTTATAAGTGTAAGTGAGAAATTATGGAAGGTGATGAGGTAGATCCTCATGACATTGTAGAAAGCAATAGTCCTAGCAATACTCATGCTTAAGATCAGTCTTGTGTTGCTGGCGTAGATGTTTTGGGTGTTGCACTAGTTCTTTCATAGTACACCATCGGATAGGCTGAACAGGGCTAGATACCGTTTATGCAGTAGATAATAGGCTTACTCTACAACAACTAGTATAGAATATACCATAGGCAGCTCCACAGCCAGTACCAACTCCAATTCCACTGCCTTCACCACCGAGACCACAAATACAAATAGATAAGCTCAAAAAGTATAGGGCTACTAATTTTACTGGTAAGAGTAAGGATGATCCAACAACTATGGAGTTTTCGTTAGAGAAAACCGAAAGAGTCTTCAAAGAGATAAAGTGTGATGATGAGCACAAGGTGATGTATGCAATTTCTTTGCTTCAAGATCATGCATACAATTGGTGGAAGACAATTTTATTAAAGCCATAGTCACCATAACTACCGATATGGGTCTTCTTTATGGGAAAATTTAAGAAGAAATATGTACCACAAATGTATGTGAACGAGAAGAAGAGGGAATTCCAAAATTTCTAGCAGGAAAATCTGACTATTACAGAGTATAAGCGAGAGTTCATCAGGCTAAGTAAGTATGCAACTGGGATTCTTGGGGATGAGACATATCAGTGCTACCGGTTTGAGGATGGTTTACATGAGGATATTAGCTATTAGGTTACAACTCTTCAAATTGAGGACTTTACTAAGTTGGTATCCGCAACCATCAGTGTTGAGAAGAAAAAAGGAATAAGACAAATGAGTTTTCTAGGAAGCTATTAGCTAGCATGGCACAACCTTCAAGAAAAAAAGGTCATTTTTTCTTCGGGCAGTCATAGTTTAGGGAAAACAGCCAGGGGTTTTCACAACCTAATTCCTATAGGAGAGGACCATTCCCTAGAACTACTTATGTCCCTGCTAGTTCACAGCTACAGAACTCGAGAGGAGTTGCACCAGTGTGTGGGATATGTCATAAGGGCGAATGTTAAACAACCGCTAAGGCTTGTTACAGATGTGAGTCCCGATATCATTTGAGAAGGGATTGTTCGTTGTTGGGTAGTACAGTGCCTACAAATATTGTTGGATTGGCTCCAATGTAAAGTCAATAACAAAACTGATGAGGTCGATTAAGACCTAGTCAGACTACATTAGAGACGGTCAATAGACCAGGACCGAGTAGGACTTCAGCGAACGCTTATGCCATGAAGAAACTGGAGGATCACAAGACCACTGATATTATCATAGGTACATTTTCTCTCCATGGCTTATGTTTATGTGCTCTAACAGATCCTGGATCTACACACTCATATGTTTGTACAAAAAATATCTAGCCAGCACAACATGATAGTAGAAATCTTAGAATATGAAATTGAAATCATGAATCCTCTAGGTCACCATGTGACTGTGAACTAGGTGTATAAGGATTTTTCACTTATTGTACATGGAAGAGAGTTTTTCCATAGACTTGATTGAGTTGCCTTTCCACGAGTTCAATGCTATTTTGGGCATGGATTGGCTTTTTCGATATGAGGCAATAATTAATTGTCGGTCTAAGAAATTGATTCTTAAGACCCAAAACGAGATAGGAAAGTAGTGTAATATGAGAAATTTCCATAGTTAGCCCAAGTCATTTCCATAACGAAGGCTCAGAAGATGATTAAGAAGAGGTGTGAAGCTTACTTAGCTCATGTGATTGATACGAGAAAGAAATGATCAGATCTATAAGATTTCTCGACAGTGAGGGAATATCCAAATGTATTTTCCAATGACTTACCAGGATTACCTCCAGATAGGGAGATAGAGTTCTCTATAGAGCTTGCACTATGTAAGCTCCGATATCAACTGCACCTTATAGAATGACATCTTCACAATTAAAGGAGTTAAAGGCACTGTTGCAAGAGTTGTTAGATAAAGGTTTTATTAAGCCAAATATATCTCCAAGGGGTGCACCAATACTATTTGTTAAGAAGAAGGATAGATCAATGAGAATGTGCATCAATTATAGGAAATTGAATAAAGTTACTATCAAGAACAAATATCCTTTTCCAAGGATATATGATTTGTTCAATCAATTAAAAGGTGTAGGAGTTTTCTCTAAGATATTCCTTAGGTCAAGGTATTATTTGAAAGTAAGGTAGATGATGTGACAAAGACAACTTTTAGGACTAGATATGACCACTATGAGTTTTTGGTTATGCCATTTGGATTGAACAATGCTTCAGTAGCTTTTATAGATCTGATAAATCAGATCTTCGGGCTATATTTAGATCAATTTGTTATGGTTTTTCATCGATGACATCTTAGTTTATTCCAAAGATAAAGAGGAACATGATCAACAATTGAGAATAGTTTTGTAGATCTTAAAGGATCAAAAGTTGTATGCCAAGCTTTCTAAATATGAGTTTTGGCTAGATGAGGTAGAATTCCTCAGACATGTAGTATTAGTGGATGGAGTTAAAGTAGATCCCAGCAAGGTTGAGGCAATATTGGATTGAAAGCCTCCAAAGAATGTGATATATATCAGAAGTTTTCTTAGTTTAGCGGGCTATTATAGGAGATTTGTTAAAAGATTCTCCATGATAGCTTCTTCATTAACCAGATTGTTGAAAAAAGATGTGAAATTTAAATGGTCAGATAAGTATCAGCACAATTTTAATCAGCTTAAGACTTTATTAATAGAAGCTCTAGTTCTAGATAAGGAGTATATCATTTATAGCGATATTTCTCACAGCAATTTGAGATGTGTTTTGATGTAAGAAGGAAAGGTTGTTGCCTATGCTTTCAGACAATTAAAATCTCATGAAAATAATTATCCAACCTATGATATAGAATTAACAACTATAATCTTTGCATTAAAGATTTGACGTTATTATCTATATGGGAAAAAGTGTTTCATCTACACATACTACAATATTTTTAAATATCTTCTTGCTCAGAGGGAGTTGAATTTGAGATAAAAAGGTAGTTAGAGTTGATCGAGGATTACAATTGTGTAATCGATTACCATCTAGGTAAGGCCAATATTGTAGCCGATGTGTTAAGTAGAAAAGTCATGGTGGAGTTGCATATTCAACCTACTTTGAATCAGGAGATTAGAGGTGTACAGAGGCAGAATGCCAGATTAGTTGAGTTGATCAAGTTAGTCTCTAAGGGGGAGAGATATGAGTTTTCAATTGAGTGAGATAATGGGTTGTACTATCAAGAACATTTATATGTGCCAAATGTATCTGATTTGAGATAGAGGATATTGAAAGAGGCACATAAGAGTAGATGTGTGATGCATCCAGGAAGCAACAAGATGTATCAAGATTTGAAGGTAAAATATTGATGCTCAGAAATGAAAAAGGAAATTACATAGTTTACTACAAAATGTCTGACATGTCAGTAAGTTAAGATAGAATATCAAATACCATCAGGATTACTACAGCTGATCATTATTTTGGAATGAAAATGGGAAAAGACCACAATAGACTTTATGATTGGTTTACCTCTGACACCAAAAAAAATATGATGCCATATGGGTCATAGTAGATAGGTTAACGAAGTCAGCTCACTTCTTATCTATTAGGAGAAATTATTAGTTGAATAGACTAGTAGAATTGTATGTGAATGATGTGATAAGACTTCATGGAGTTCCAGTTTCCATCATATCGAATAGAGATATGAGGTTCACATCATAGTTTTAGAAGAGTATGCAACAAGCATTGGGTATAAAGCTCAATTTTAGTATAACATTTCATCCTCAGACGATTAGTCAGTCGAAAATGGTGATTAAGATATTAAAAGCTATGATGAGAAGTTGTATTATAGAATTTGATGAGAGTTGGGATTGATACTTACCACTAATGGAGTTTATAACAATTATCAATCAAGTATTCATATGGTTTCCTATGAGACATTTTATGGTAGAAGATATTGGACACCGTTATGTTGGATTGCATTTAGTGAGAGGAAACTAGTGGGGCTAGAATTAGTGCAAGACACACAACAAAAAATAAAGATCATTCAGGATCATTTAAAAACAGCTTCAGATAGGCAAAAGTTATACGCATATCTCAAGAGGAGAAATATTGAGTACATGGTGGGAGGCAAATTGTTTCTTAAAATCTCTCCATGGAAGAAAGTTCTTTGGTTCATAAAGAAGTGCAAGTTGAGTCGTAGGTTTATTAGACTTTATGAGATCCTGGAAATGATTGAGCCAGTTACTTACATACTAGCATTACTGTCAGAGTTGAGCATGATACATAATGTATTTCATGTATCTATGTTGAGGAGGTACAAATTAAATCCTTCTCATGTTATTTCAGTTAAAAGCATCAAGGTTAGGCCAGACTTATCGTATAAGGAAGAATCAATCGAGATTTTAGCTTGAGAAGTCAAAAAACTAAGGAACAAGCATATAACACTAGTCCAAGTGTTATGGAAGAATCATGTTACAAAAAAGGCAACTTAGGAAAGTGAGAATATGATAAGAACTTAGTATCCTTAGTTTTTTTCATTCGATACAATAGGTAAATTTCAAGGAAAAAATTTCTTTAAGGGGGCAAAAATTATAACGTTCATAAAGTAAGACTTGTGAGTTATATGCATTTAGAGAAAGGAAAGAATGGGGTTTAAAGTATTTTAAAGTTTAAGAGTTGTGAAAAAGAAAGTTTTCATGCCTATGAATAGTTATTCACATCCGTGAAGGTTGTACTATAGTTAAAATGACAAATTTTGGACATGGCAGGAGTATGTTGAGAAAAGAGAATGTTTCATGACCGTTAATGGCATTTCATGTTCATGAAGGTAAAGGTCACGCTCGTGAATGTAGGTTGGTTGGCCATGTATAGTCACACTTTTCTCTTTAATCTACACCAAATCTTGCTTTAAAACTATTTCCACGACCTCTTATCACCTTACACACTTAAGAAATCTTAGTCATCTTCTCCACCATAAAGGAACCCTAAACACCATTGTTGAAGCTTGAAAGCTTGAAAAATATGGAGGTTTGATAGAGTTTTGCCAAAGATAGAGGTAGAACTCAGTTCTTAGGGTTTTATTTAGCTTGTTTATGGTTATAATGTTCTGATAAGAATATTTTGTGATGATAGGTTCGGCTAGTGAGGAAAGAAACACATCATAAAGAGAAAAACAAGCTTAAAAAGCTTGTAAAGTTAGTTAAGGCTCCATTTTGGTGAAAGGTATGTACATATAAGCATATTAATTATTTTATCATGCATCCTGATATGTTTTTGTATGCTGTAAATGCGAATGAAATGATAAAGGTATGTTATGGTTGATAAATAACATGGAAAAAAGGTTTTAAATGTTAAAATGACATATGAGATATGTTATGATTTAAATTGATATAGAAATAGATTTAATGATTTAAATGTTGTTTAAACATATTGTGGATATGGTATATGTATGAAAGTATTGATAGGAGTGATTAACAGTGGTTAATCATATATATTTTACATTATATGTACGAATGCTCTGTTTTGAGTTTGCTGAAAATGCATGATTCATGCTCCTGACAAGGGTGTCATGCCTGTGAATGGGGTGTCCAAATCGAACAGTAGAGTTCATGTTTTGTTTCATGGTTGGAAAAGTCGTGAAATTCATGCATTCATGCTTGTGAATAAGAGTGTCATAGTCATGAATATCGAGGCTGATGAACTTGTATAAACCCAAAATTTTACAGTTTGGTATCACGATTGGGAAACCATGAATGACGTGGTGTCATGACCTTGAATAGGTAATTTACGCTAGTGAATGCTATATTTCTTTCACATGATGGTTCATGGGTAAGGTAATCATGAAAGTTTACCTCCATGGTCATGAATAAGTAGTTCATGCTGCGTGATGAATGTATTATATGTATATTTTGATTTATGATCTTAATTGATGGTTTATTAAATACATGTTATGAAATGTATGTATACATACATAGAAAATAACATGTGAAATATATGATTTGGCATGTATGTGTTGGTATGAGAATGCATAAATGAGATATAATGTTGGTAATAGCATATGATGAAATGAATTGAGAGATAAAAGGTTATGAGTTAAATATCAGTTCTCTAGTCTTGGACTTATCATATGATAGATGATATACTATTGAGAGAGGTGAATGATATCGTATGAGTTACTTTGATATGATACAAAGATAAGTGGTTAAAGTCGGTATATGAGCAAACTTGATCCTGGATTTGGTAGCATGTTATATTATCTCAGTCAATGTGAGTTTAAACTCGGGTTAATGAGCATCATTAACTTGAGGAGTTCGGATGAGCTGTTATAGGTTTTGAGCCGAATGGTTTAAGCTCGGATTGTGAGCATCCCTATCTCATATCCCGCATTCAGATACACAACTTTAGAGTTATGGGACTGAAACAGTTGAAATAATGAAAACTTAGGGAGAGTCTTGAGCGATATAAAAATAAAGTTAAATGAATATAAAATGGAAGCTTTCATAAAGTTGTTATGTGACCTACTGTTTGTTGTTTAAAGATTCTTAAAGTGTAATATTTATATTAGGTAAGTGATATGATAATATATGTATATGTGTATAATATACATGGTTTATATGTTATGTCTACGGTAAGATAGACATAGTGATATGACATCGAAGCATGTAACAACTAGAATGTATGATTCTAGAAATGATCATTAGGTGAATGATATGACATGGTATGACATGAATTAATTATAGAATTTGTATACACATGTGTACCACTAAACATTAGTTTTTTTAGAGTGTGGATTTCCTACACGCAGGTTCAGAGCCAGTAGATAGGATTTGACTGGAAGAGTCATGAGTCCTAGAGATCAGTCAGAGTGCATGCAGTTTGGGATGTATTATCATACATGACATTTATGTATTTTTGTTTATGTTATAGGGATTTTAAATTGTATTTTATATGTCTTTGATGTTTAAAAACATGTAATGATATTTCATAATGATTTTTGTAATATAAGGTTGGTGAAGCTTGAAACATATCTTATATGTTATGATATTGATTGATTGATATTTTAATATTAAATATAAAAAAATTTTAAGTTAATGAGTTTTCCACAAAATAGAACTGTAATATCCATCGGTACAGTTGGTGAGGGTTTTTCTGGTTGCATCAGTGGGTATTACAATAACATATAACATGTTTAATTTAATATCATAGAATTACCAGAATAACAGTGGTATACCGCCTCAAACTAAATCAACCTTGATTCACATGCCTAAAATATAAGAAAGTGTAAATAAATAGCTTCACACCCGTAAAGTACTTTTCATTACCATAAAGTACCTTCACAGGTAATTTACCTATAAAGCCAACTTTGATTCAACCTCTTAGTCAACTATGGATTTCACAGCCATGATCACCTCTTTACAGACATGAACCAATCATGAAACTACCAATGAATGAATCTATTTCAACTAAAATATTTATGTAATGACATTCATGTTCATGAGCAACCAGTTCACGACTGTGAATCTGGAAAAAAAATTCCAGAATCAAGTAAAAATAGATCATATCCATATAATATGCATTTTTCTAAGATTAATTAATGTTAATCACCATATCAACATTTTAGATCACATCTTATGTCAACCAACATACTATTTACCGAATCTAACATCACAAATGATAGATTTATCTTATTTATCAAATAAAAAACTACCTTAATCCCAATGTAATGACATTCATGTTCATGAACAACCAGTTCACGACTGTGAATCTGGAAAAAAAATTCCAGAATCAAGTAAAAATAGAGCATATCCATATAATATGCATTTTTCTAAGATTAATTAATGTTAATCACCATATCAACATTTTAGATCACATCTTATGTCAACCAACATACTATCTACCGAATCTAACATCACAAATGATAGATTTATCTTATTTATCAAATAAAAAACTACCTTAATCCCAATGAAGTATTTTAAATCCCTAACATACATTTTAACCTAAAAACATACTATTAACCCATTACAACATGCATTAAAGGAAAACAAAATATTTTCATACAACTCGAGTCTTTGAATATGATTATGTACATACCTTGTATCTAGGATGAAACTTAACCAAAATTTTAGCTCTTCAAGTTTGTCCTCTCCCTTGAAATAGATCTCAAGACTCCTTTCTAGCTCTTAGTAACAACAAAAATGTTTCTTTTAGCTTCTTGAGCATAAAAGAACTCCAAAAACACTTAAAACTCAGCTACTCTCTCATAAAACCCAAGAACTTTCTCTTCCACCTCTCACTCATTTTCTTTAGATTGAAACTTGATTATTGGAATTCAAAATGAAGATGGGAGGTATCTGGTGATAGAGAAGATGTGGGGTGGCGCATTAGGTTGATTTTTAGAGTGAGAGAGGAGAATTTTAAGGAATTATAGAAAGAAAATTGTGTTTGTTTTACCTGTTCTTGACCGTACATGATTCATGGGCATGAATCACTATTTACAGACGTGAACACCCTATTCATGGTTATGATAAACTTTTACGGTTTGTGAATTAAAAATTTGACATTCATGGTCTTGACACCCCTTATCACAGGCATAAAAGTACTAACTTTTTTACACTTTAACTTTATTTAAAACCCCTAAAAACTCCTAACTCTCACAAACCAACAATATAATTTATATACTATATTTTATAGGCATTACTCAATTTCTCATGAAATTGAATGAGCGTTTTAACAATGCTAAAAATAGATCCTACTGTTGGATCCACTTTCTACAGTAAGCAAGGCCATTCCATGATATTAAAAGTGGAAGGCAGAGGTTAGTGAGTATGAATGTTGATGATAATGCAAGAGGGGAGTGTGTTAATGACCAAAACTACATAGAATTATGGAAGAAATGTAAATAAGAAGCAAGAATATGGAAAAGCGCGCGGAAGAGAAGTATTACGACTTCTGTAAGAAACCTAGTCACATTAGAGAAACTTGTTTCAAATTGAATGGAACACTTGATTGGTACTATGAGTTAAAGCAGAAAAGACAAGGGGATCAAGGAAGGGAGCAGAGACGGTACCAAGCACACCTCACAGTAGACAGTGATAAGGACGATCAAGAAATGGTGAAATTTCAATGAAGGAAAACACAACAGAATATAGCAGATATTGATCGACACGAAGTACATTAAAGGAAAACAAGAATCAACAAGAGGCCGTGTTAATTTTGTACAACTTGATGAGTTTGCAGGTATTATTGAAGAAACTCATAATAAATATAATGTTCTTAATTCTTGGATTGCGGACAATGGTGCTTCAAACTACATATGTGCAAGTGAGAGTTTATTTGTTGATTTACACACTATACCCAAACCATAAAAGTACACTTACCTAATGGTTATTTATTACTGTTACCTTGCAAGGAACAATGCATTTCTTTGGCCATTTGAGACTTATCGATATCCTTTTTATACCATCTTTCACACATAACCTAATATCAATCCCTAAACTAACACATCAGAATTACCTTAAATGCATCTTTACTCACAAATGCATGCCTTTTACAGGCCCCGAAGAATGACAACATTATAGCTACTGGTAGTGTATTTAGGAAACTTTATGTTCTTGATAGTATTTCTTTTTTTAAGATTGGTAATAAAATTGTTATGAGTTCTACACCAGTGTCCATCTGTCATGTGAATAAGTGTAACAATGGTTGCTTATCCTAAACAAAAGAACCCTTAACTTTGGTTCATGTAGACATTTGGGGACCTCATAAACAAGTCTTTTAGTGGAGCTTACTATTTCTTAACTTTGGTTGATGACTGCAATAGAGTAGTATGGATCCTTCTTATGAATAACAAAGCTCAAACTTAACAAATACTTCAGAATGATAGAGACTCAATTCAATACTAAGATTAAAACCTTAAGAATAGACAATGGGTCTGAATTTTTGAGTGCTTCATGTCAACAACTCCTTACCACTTTTGGAACTTAACACCAAACCACATGGGTCTATACCCCATACCAAAATGGACTTGTAGAACGAAAGCATAAATACATCCTATCAATAGCACGAGCCTTAACCTCCTCCCCCATGACTTCATACCATCATCAGTTATCCATGGACATTTCACATATGTACATAAGTGTTTTATAACTAATATGTCCACTAGTAGGAACCAAAGAACTATATGAAGGCAGTTCAGAACCCTGCATGGGTCCAGGCTATGCAGAAAAGAGTTAACAGCCCTTGAAACAAATCACACTTGGGATATCACTTCATTACCACCTAACAAGACAATTCCACTGGGTCAAATGGGGTATACAAGTTAAAACTCAATCAAGATGGAAGCATAGATTGATATAAGACCTATTTAATGGACAAGGGCTTTAATCAAATTCCTGGAGTGGATTTCATAGAAATTTTTTCTCTTGTGGCTAAACTGTTACTGTTAGAATGTTCTTAGCCATAACAGTAGCTAGAAACTGGCCTCTTCATCAACTGGCATGGCCACATTGATGAAAGGTTATAATAAAGCTGCCTCTGGTCAAGTTTGTAAATTGGTAAGATCTTTATATGGTCTTCGACATGCTAGCATACATGGAATGAAGAATTTTGTCACAAGCTCCATTCTTATGATTTTGTCTAGTCTGCATCAGATCACTGTTTATATACTTATCATAAGGATGATGTTTACTTGGCCCTCCTTGTTTACGTGGATGATGTTCTTTTTACTGGAACCTCAATCTATGTAATTACACTAGTCAAGTCATTTTTGCACCATTAATTCACCATTAAGGATTTTGGGTCAGCCAAATACTTTCTTAGTATCAAAATAACTCGATCCGCTGCAGGTTTGTTCATTAGTCAAAGGAAGTATTTTCTAGATTTGGTTCATGATGTTGGTTGCAGATTCCATAGTTGTTTTCACTCCAGTGGCAAAAGGTTCTATTCCTACAGCTGATGAATGCCCACTTCTAACTGATGCACAACCTTATCATAGCTTAATTGGGCGCATCCTCTATTTTGGCTTCACTTGGCCTGATGTCACATATATTGTGCAGTAACTCAGTCAATTTTTTTAATCCCCAAGGACCTCTCACTGGAATTGTTCTCTTCATGTCTTACATTATCTTAAAGGCACTCTTGACAATGGTTTGTTTTACCCCAGCAATAATTTTTTCAAACTGGAGGCTTATAGCAATGCAGACTGGGCGACATGTCATGATACACACAGATTTATCACCAATTTTTATATCTTCTTGGGGCCTTCATTGATTTGCTGGAAAACAAAAAATAGAGTATCGTTTCTCGTTCTTTAGCAAAGGCGGAGTATTACAGCTTAGCTAACACTGTTTGTGAACTTCAGTGGCTCAAGTACCTGCTAAGTGACTTCTAGCTTTCTATTCCTCTGTCGGTCTCCCTTTGGTGTGATAATCAAGCCCCTATTCACATCATGGTGAACCCTGTTTTCCATGAACACACCAATCACCTCGACATCGTTCGCCATATTGTGCGTGATCAATATAAAGATGGGTTTGTCACTTTGTGTCATGTGTCTTCTTCACTCTAGATTGCAGATCTCATTACTAAGGCACTGACTCATCCTGCTTTTAATAAACTTTGCTCTAAGTTGGGCTTGTTGACATTGCAATAAGCAGCAACTTGAGGGGGGTAAAGAACTTATTATTGCAGTGCATGCATGTAAATGGAGAGTGTGACGCCGTTTAGTTACTACGCATCGTTTGAGTTATTTATTTTAGTTAGTTGTATGTTGTCATTTCATCTTTGTTTTAGGTAGGAATTATTGTTTTTCTGTTATAGGGTTATTCCTTCTAGTTTTTTAGGAGCTGCCTGTATATAAATCATCGTTCTTCTTCTTTAGAGATGTGTGAATGAATTTTATCATTTCCAGAACAGTTAGCAAAATTTTTAAAAGATAAATATACTCTATGCTCAAAGCAGTCGCTAATGGAAAATATGGGGGTTGGGTTAGTCTGATGCTTTATATTTGGGTCAACAATGGAAGAAATATTTTTTTTAATAAAATGCATTTCATGGGTTTCTTTCGTTGGACGAAATCCATATACATATATGTTGGGGGATAGAGAAGAAGAGGAACAATTGTAGATTTCGAAGGCTTTATTGCATGATGATATTGCTGATTGTTTTGGTTAAATTTGTTATGAAGAGGGTATTGGTCTCTTGACTGGTTTGTAATAAAATATTCCTCCACACTTGGAGCCAATTTTATACCCTAACTCTACTTCTTCTCAATATTATTGTTTCAATTGAAAAAAACCAAAAAGAAAAAAAAAAACTTTTTATTACAAATAATGTTAATACTTGTCAAGCTTATAAAAAATATACATACATATTTGTCAAAAATGAATACAATTTTGCAAGAATATCATATATGGACATTATAGATATATTACATTTTTTTTTGTATCTAGTGATGAATAGTCTGCTTTGGTGGTAGGATGTATGAATTTATATATATTGTAGAATTAATGATGACACACCAAGGAATTTTAAAATTTAGAATAAATTACAGTTTAATTTTTAATATCAAAAATAAATTTTTAAAAAATTAACAATTTACCCTCCGATCATTTGATAAAATATCAATTCATTTGATACTTTATAAATTCAATTCATTTGATACTTTATAAATTTTAAATAGTACAATGCAATATAATGCATGATTTTTCTATGTTTAAAATATTTTTATATGAACTTTTTTAAAATATTTTCTATGTTTAAAATATAAGAGTTTAAGGTTTCTATTCATTACCAATGACTATAATTGCAAATCAAGCAGTACATTCAAGTTCTAATATTTCTAATTGTTATCTCAAATAATATTTCTATCAAAAGACATGAGATAAACTGTTAGTTTTTAAAAAATTTGTTTCTAGTTATAATTTATTAAATTTTAAGGAAATAAACTGTAATTTGTTCTACAATTTAATTGAATAATAAAATTTTCAGTTATTTTTTGTCTCTACTGTTACCTAAAATAAGATAGAAAACTATAATGTCATTTGCCATAAATGTCAATATTGCTCTTTTTTTTCTTAAGGGACGATTTATGTTCAATGCTTAAAACATCTTTAAGGAATTAAGCATTGTCAATTTGTAATATGAGGATTTAAGCATCAATATTTCCCTTCCCCTGTCCCCACTTCATTGAGTAGTAAACATTTAAAAAGTATTTTCAACTTCTGTATGATATATGAGTTTGCTTCTTTTATATATTTTTGAATCTCATAATTAAAATGTTTTTTTTTACTATTTAAATTTTCTTTTGCATAATTAAGTATATATTTGTAGTAATATTTGGATATATTTATGCCAATGTGAACATCCGTGTAAGAGTTACAACGATGATATATCTTCGGCTTGCAGTACGTTCTCAGATATTGTGCCAACTGCCAACCTTGAAGCATGATCAGATTCTGTACAACCTGAATTGACCCAATCTCCAACAGTTTAGCCACCCCACTGCCCACCATTGAGTAGATTAGTTTACCAAAAGGAAAAATGGGTAATTAATTAGCAGTGACAATGATTAATGATTATTGAGACACCTCCAGCTAAAGTAATTTAAAAAAATAACAAAAGAGGGCATCCATTAATATCATCATTAAGGCATAACTTATGACCTTTTCATAAAGTTACAAAGACATTATTATGCCATCTCTCCGTCTAAATTTCAACAAAAGCTTTTGCTTTTACGTATTGACCTTGAAATTTGATTATAGGATCACCTCCTTTCTTTTTATTCTAACTTTTATTTAATTAGTCAAATAATGGCAACGCATTAGGTAGTAAAATAGTGACTACGTTGCTTTAGAATCTTCATTTCATACCTCCAGTTTGAACTTTCAAACTTCTTCACCAATATTGACATTTCCCATTTGCCAGTCTACGCATCTATTTCCATATATGCCAGGGTGTGATTGAATTGATCTATAAAAACTTGACATTAAACTAAAAAAGATTTGTAACATGATCACACTATTAACCAATAAAAATAACACTAATAATTAGCTAAAATATATAATCTCAAACATTAATTTCATTCTCTTCATTGTCAAGAAATTAAATTCATGACATCTCAAAACTCAGGATGAAATATACACAGAGAGAGAAAATTAAATAGGAAGAATTTTCCAAGCAAATCTAGTAGATATACTTCTAATTTAAACAGAAACCCTTTATACAAAGATCATCAAAATTAATTATGGGGCAAAAAAGAAAAAAAAAAAAAGAGTAGAAGCTTATCCTAGCTAATATTAGGAAGACCTCTTGATGAACTCCAAACAATCTGCAATGGCTTCAGAATAGAAAGAATTAGATCGACCAAAAGTTCTGATTCTACAGTCATGAACCACTAAATTTGTTCTGCTGCTGCTGCTGCTATTATTCCTCTTCATACCTCTCTTCAAAGATTGAACTGCATCTCCATACGAAGATTTCCATCTCCTCAAAAGTCTGAACAAGTATACGAACCTTGACCTCAGCCTCTGAACCGTGAATCTTTTTGGGTTTAATCTGAATCCTTTGCTGCCTCCTCTATTCCATGATCTCCTTCCAATCTTGCTGTAGCCCATCATCATATCACTACTCATGCTTTTGCTGATAGATTAAGATAATGAATATTAATTTTCTTTTTAGCAGACAAAAAAACCTTGTTTGCTTATATATATGAATGCAAGAGATTGCATAATTAAGGTTGAAGAAAGACTGTTTGTATATTTTTTTTGGGTCGATGAAGGTGGGCTAACCCACAAGGAACAGAACAAACACAAACTATCTGGTGTAGGTGATTCCTACAACATCATGAAGAAGCAAAAAATTAACATATGAAGGAGGCGAAGTGAGAATGTGGAAACCAGGGGAAAAACCATACGCCAAGTGAGAAGACTGTTTGTATATTGGTGAAGTAGATGTTTGGAATTTGGAAATTGAGAAGGAACTTGGAAAATGGTAATGGTGGCTTTTTTATTCTTATAGCAATTTAGACTTTTGGCTGGTGTGTAATTACTGGGAATTATCAGACTAATTATGGCTTTTTTTTAATTCAATTAACTTTAGAGTAATTAATAAAAATATAAGTAATTAGAGTGGTGGGTCCATTATAGGGGACAATGAAAAGAAATGTAAAGTGTCTCTTTTCAAGTTAGGTGACTAATATTTTAATTTATTGGCAATCAACGAGTGATTCAAGGAAGAACAACTCAGTTTATATGTAGCATTAATTAATATTTAAGCTCATTAATTATATGATTTGCGTTGAGACATATACAGTAGATAAGCATATCAAAATTATATATGGTACAAATTAAATTTGATTAGTCTAACCAAAGTTTGACTTATGAAAATGTCTTTTTCTGGTAGAATTGGCTTACTTCTATTTTTTAATTTTGCTAGGGAACTGTGTGGTGGGTGTTTTCTGTATTCCCTAGTGGTGGGTGTTTTCTGTATTCCCTATATATATATATATATATATATATATAGCAGACTGGTAGTAGGATCTTTATTCATGCCAAGACTGATATATGTATTTATTCATGCCAAGACTGATATATGTATTTATTCATTTTTTTCTTGTTGGACCATATATTAGTTGTATTTTTACATGCTAAATGTCACGGGGTCATTACTCTCTTCCCAAAAGATCGATCTAGTGGGGTGTGCAGCACCACCCGCTTATAACCAGGACTCGTCCCCTTCACCTATCCGATGTGGGATTAAAGTTTTTGACATTTTCCCACACCCAATCCTGTGACGCCCTCGTCACAGTGGGCCTCCCTGTCTGCCCCAAACCCGGGGTGCTTGGCGAGACATCAGAGTCGGATCTGGGTCGGCTCTGATACCATTTGTCACAAGGTCATTACTCTCTCCCCACGGGGCCATTACTCTCTCCCCAAAAGATTGATCTAGTGGGATGTACAGGACCACCCGCTTATAGCCATGACTCGTCCCCTTCACCTATCCAATGTTGGATTGAAGTCTATGACATTCTCTCCCACCCAATTATGTGACGCTCTCGTCACAGTGGGTCCCGCCTGCCTGCCCCAAACTCGGGGTGCTTGGCGAGACATCGGAGTCGGATCTGAGTCGTCTCTGATACTATTTATCACGGGGTCATTACTCTCTCCCCAAAAGATCGATCTAGTGGGGTGTGCAGCGCCACCCGCTTATAGGCAGGACTCGTCCCCTTCACCTATCCGATGTGGGATTGAAGTCTGTGATATTCTCCCCCACCCAATCCTGTGACGCCCTCGTCACAGTGGGCCCCCCTGCCTGCCCCAAACCCGGGGTGCTTGACGAGACATCGGAGTCGGATCTGGGTCGGCTCTGATACCATTTGTCACGAGGCCATTACTCTCTCCCCAAAAATCGATCTAGTGGGATGTGCAGCACCACCCGCTTATAGTCAGGACTCGTCCCCTTCACCTATCCGATGTGGGGTTGAAGTCTGTGACATAAAACACAGGAATATCTTTAAACTAAATAATAAAAAAGGGGTTTAAGATAATATCTGGACATAACCAAAATACTCTTACAATAACTAAATAATCCTTTCCCCACTAGTTTATTTATTTATTTTAAGAAAAGATTATTAAGTTTGGTCCATTTTCAAGGTATTGGCATGAAATAAAATAAAGATACATAAGGTAATTAATGGGTTTCATTGGCTAAAAAAAAAATTAGACAATCTTATTAGAATTTCAAGTTTCCATTAATAGATATGAGGACACTAAGTTTGTTTTGACCCGTAGAGTTCAAGATTATATATGTATAGAAAGAAGAAATAAAAAGAAAAAGAAAATTGCAAGAGAGTGTAATTTTGAGGTTCGGAAGAGTAAAAGTTAAAACATAAGGGTTGAATGTCATCAACTTCGGTTGGTCAAGTGTTTGAAGAAGTTCCATTTCATGTGTTTCACATTTATATTTGTTGCTTTTGCTTTTGTTTTAAACGAGAAGAAAAAATTGGCTAGATAGGTGAATGAAAAGTGGAAAATTACTTTTGAACTATACATGATATGTGTTTTTATTTTTATTTTTTGAATTTTTTTATGTTTAGATTAAGTTTCTTAATTTTGTTTTTTTTTTTTTAAATTAGACACTTCAATATTTATTGTGTCTAAATTAAGCCACTCAACGTCTAACCATTTAGTTACAATCAAATAAAGAATCATAATTCTGACAAATATATAAATTAAAAGACTTATTACAGTTTTTAATAAACCAAATATATTAATTTAGAGACTAAAATATGCATTTTCTCATATAATCTAATATATCTATATCATATCTAAATATACTATATATAAATATACCAACTAGAAGAAAAACTTTCCTAGACAATAATGTCCTCTTTAATGTTTATTTTAATTTTTAAGAATATCCTTGTTTTTAAAGGAAAAAACTAATGAATATGAGAATTAGAGAGCCCATGAATTAAAAATGTGTCTTTTTCAGACAACCCTCGTCGTTAAAATATGTGCATGGGAATATAATAGTTTTGTTATTATATATAATAATCTTTCAATAGTTATATCAATTTTACTAAATAGGATAATTTAAGTACACTCAATTTGTTAAATTGGATATTTTATTAAAAAAATAAAATTTAAACTAGTTTAGTTAAAATATTTATTTCTTATTCCCAAATAAGAATTATTATGTTAAAATAATAACTAAATTTGCTAAATAGGATACTTGTTATTAAAATAGGCTAATTTAATTATATTTATATTTGCTATTTAATAATTAAATTTATTAATTATAAATTAGGACAATAAGAATACATTGTGGTCCAACCTAATTTATTCAACAAAATTATGTAGTTCCTCTCACCCCTCTCGTCCCTTATAATTTATATATGTTATATTATATTCTAGTTATAGTGTTAAAATTCTATTATTTTCTTTTTGTTATTTGATTTATAATTTTGTTGAATTCAAAGGCAATATTATATTAATTTTATTTTTTTTATTGTAAGTATCTAAAATGACATCCGAATTTACTTCTATTGAAAGGCTTCAACCATCTCAAAAGTGACGGAAAATCAATACAAGAGTTATTAGACAAAGAAATATAGAAAATTATAACAATGGCAATGGTAGCAGCAAGAAATATAATAATAATAATTTTAGTCAATAATGAAGTAAAAATTTTAATTATGTACTTTTTAAAATATAGATCAACATATGTTTTCCTACAAAAAAAATACTAATATAATCAAACTATTATGTTTAAAGAAGGAATTCAAAAATTCTTTTGAGAAAAATAAGATGTATATAATTAGCAATGGAGTGATAAAAAAAAATTATTAAGATTTTTAAATGTCAATGATGAAATTGAATTGATTTTTAATGCTTTTACAATTGTCATAAAAAGTACTGATATTATTCCAAAGGAAGTAAGAAAGTATAATATTATTTATTTATTGAATAATTGAAAGAGCATATTGATAATGAGTGTTAGAATAGTTATTGATATTAATTGTAAAGAAATAATGTTAGCAACACTCTTTTTCAACAATTTTTTTTTTTTTTACATTCTATTCTCTATTAGTCAACTATTTTCAATAGAAAAAATATGTAATATCTTTTTTAGGTAAAAAATTAAATATAATATATTTTATCTATCATAATAATGACTAAAATATTAAATTTTAATTTTTTATTTATCTCTCTCTTCTCTTTTTTTTGCTTATATCTCACACTACTCTTTATTTTTTTATTAAAATTTAAAAAATATATAAGAAAAATTATGAGAAATTTTTAGATTAATTTTTATACTAAAAAAAGAAATTATTTAAAAATCATTAATAGAATAAACGATAAAGCAAAAAAAAAAATTGACAATTAAGAAACATTAATTTTGTTTTTAAAGAAATAAAAAACTAAAAAGAAATCTAATATAAAATATAATTAATTTTCTCTTCGTTTTAGATTATTCATTGCTCAAATTAGTTTATTTTTTTTATATATTTTGTTTCGTTTCTCTTCATAATTTTTTATTCTTTTTAGATTTTTTATTATTTAAATTATTTTATTTTTTCTATATATTTTATTTTGTTTTTCTTTATGATTTTAGTTTTTTTTATTTTTTATTTTTATTGGTTTTGGAATTGTTTTTCTTGCACATTATTTTTTTTCAGAAAATTGTGTTACATAAGGTTAAGTATAATAGTCATAAAAAAGTATTTTGCACTTGGATATAAAGCCTCTGAATTAATTTTGATTTAAATTTTCAAATGTGAGACTACTACATAAAATATCATTTGTATTCTCAAAAACAAGTTAAAAAATATATTTTATTTTTCTTATTTTTTTAAATTTTAATAATTTTAATAAAAAAAATGTAAAAAATATAATAAAAAGTAGTGTGAGATATGAGAAAAAAGAAAAAAGAAAACGGTAAATAAAAAAATAAATTTTAATATTTTTGTCATTATTATGAGAGAGAAAATAATCACTATATTTAATCTTATTTAGAAAAATATTACATATTTTTTAATCGAAAATAGTGAACCAATAGAGAATTAAGTATAAAAAAGAATGTTGCTAATATTCCCCTTATAAATAATAGAAGAAATTTAGAGGGAAAAGATTTGAATATTGTGATCGTTATTTTTAATAGCGGTTGATGAATAGTTTTCACGACGGGTTTGTGGTCACAATTTTGATCGTGAATCTTATTGACTTTAAAAAGAATTTAATAAGATTGAAAAGCACATGCGATCGCTATTTACTATTTGTTCGCGAACAACATCTTTGGTATTGTTAAATAATATTATAAATTGTTATTATAAATATGATATTAATTTTGTTAACTAATTAATAAATTTATAATTTTAATTTTATGGATTAAAATATATATAATTATATGTTTAAGTTATATTATATTATATTATATAATAAAAGTATAAAAATGATCAAAAAATTATAAATTATTTCATTTTTAATTATGAACATTTAAATATCAGTTTTTTTTAATACAATTTAATTCTAAAACAGTTCTATACAAATTTGTACAATTCTCAATTTAAATATTACTATTAGATTTAAATTCGTTAAATATAAAGTCAACCGTATTATTCGGTTCAAATCTAATAAAAAAGTCAACATTATAGTTTGATTATAAATTTTTTTCAATAGTTTTTTGGTTGAATTGGGATAATTTCAGGTTCCATGTAGCGTTCTAATAAAAATTAATGCCAATAGCTTTTTTCCTCCAAACTACATCATTCACCTGAGCTTACGAAGTTCCACTGGCTGTAAACATATTGCTTTTGAGATTTTTCTATTCATTCACCTTCATGGGAACACACATCATTATTCTTGTCTCCCAAAATTTTTGCACAATATTTCAAGCAATGCTTTTGCACAATTTTCAGCATGTTTCTTGTCAGCATGATATATTCTTAATCCTGACTCCCAAAACGCCAAATACTAACATTTCCGGATTAAGATTCTTTCCAGAAAAAAGGGAAAAAAGCAGGAGAAAATCTACCATATATAAATCAACCAAAATGGCACCTTTAATCAACAACAAAAGAGCCAACTAGTGGTGGCAATGGTAGAGTACCCACGAAAATTGTCTTACCTGAATCCGAACCTAATTATTTATATATATACCCAAATCCGTCCCGAACCCATTTATAATTATAATATTAATACTCGTATCCTTCTCAAATCCGATTAACATTACCCGATTAATACCCGAATCCGAATAATTACCTGTTTATCATTAAAAAAATTAAAATAAAATAAAATTCAAACTAATTAAATAATTAAAATCTATAAATATATAAATAATCTACCATAAATCACTATAAAATCAAATAAAATATAAAATTTAATTCAACACATTCAAATTAAAATAATTTATCAAATTGTTCAAAAATAACAATAAAATTAAATATTGTTTATTATGATAGAAAAATTATATTTCACATTTTAAACTTCCATTACATTTGTAATTCATTAATCTATAAAAATATATAAAAAAATAATTATATCATTATATTCAATAAATTAAAATAGAATAAATTGCATAATATATATATATAATCGGATTTATCGGGTAGCGGGTACCCGAATGCCTCTACTCGTACCCGAATGCGATTTAAATTTTGACTGTATACATGTACTACGGTCGTTTATACTGCAGTATAAAGGCGTACAATGCAATTTCGTGTTATGCAAGCAAATCGAGATGACAGACTGAGCCGAAATTTAGATTTTTGTTCGGTAGTGAAATTATAATTTAAGCATACTGAAATATGAAAAATGTTATTTTAAGACCATAGGTGGAGTTATAAGGTGAGATTTTGAGGTTAAGGGTTTAAATTGTGGAAATATGATCTTCAGTGCAGATTTACAACCTGATTTTTCGGATCGGAAGTTAGAGAGATGTCTTCACGATCACAACTAATAAAGTTGATGTGATCGAAATTTAATTTTAAGATTTTTAAAACTGATAAATTAGAAATCGGACGACATATGAATTTTA
This sequence comes from Triadica sebifera, assembly GCA_023653625.1. Lineage (NCBI taxonomy): Eukaryota > Viridiplantae > Streptophyta > Magnoliopsida > Malpighiales > Euphorbiaceae > Triadica > Triadica sebifera. The sequence continues at coordinate 15,729,686 of CM042893.1, forward strand.
ACGGGTCAAATTAATAAAAATTATTAAATTGTAAAAACGCAATTTTTCTCACCAGTGGTCGTTTCGCAAAATCTAAGAAACCGTTTCGAAGAGAAATTTATTTTATAATTTTTAAAATATTTAATTTGATGGAATTAAATTATTTGGAGGTTGAATTTTGGAGAATTAAATTTAACTATGAATTAAAATGAAAAAAATTGTGATTGGTAGAAAAAAATTGTTAAGTCAAAATTTATTTAATTTTGATTGGGCCATGTGCCAATATTAGGGGATAACTAATTATGCTATTAGCCAATGAGAAAATTGATTAAGGAATTAATTAAAATTAATTAAGTAAATGGGGGTATAAATAGGAAGTTAATTAGAATTCTCTACACAAATAACAAATCTCCATCTTCTTCCTTTTTCTCCACCATGGCCGAACCACTCAAAGCTCAAATCCTTTGATTCCTTCAATTTTTTCTTCTTTAAATTATATTTATTCAACAATCAAAAAGATTAAGGTAGTATTGTTGTGAAGAAAAAGAGAAAAAGGGTGAAGTTTTGGCAAAAAGAAAATCAAAGCTTAGCTTAATACCCATTTGAATAAGGTGATAATTTTGTTCATTTCTCCATTTAATTTTGTTGGCTTGATTATTTCCATATTTATTCTTTTGAGCTATGGTGTGATATTGTTTAAATTTGGTTGATGGAAAGTTAGAGTTTATGGCAAAAATATTGAACAAATTAAATAAAAATAGGAAATGAAAAGAACAAAGCTTGAGAATGATGGATATAGTGAAGAATTGATGGGAAAAATTTTTAGAAAATTTTGTGGAATTTTTAGAGAATTTCCATAATTATGGTTAAATTCTAAAAAAAATATTTTGGAGGAATTTTGCCTTAAATTGAAGATAATGGAGTTAATTGAAGTGTTTAAAAGTGGAAAATAAATTTTGGAATGGAAGAAATATTTAATAGGATTTTTGGTGAATTTTTAGATTTTTAGCCTAATTATGAAAAAATTTATTTGGGAGTTATTGAATATTATTTTGGTAAAATTGATAATGGAAAATAAAAAAAATGAGTTAAAGTGATTATAGGAATTTATTTGAAATTTTTAGAGTATTTATTGAATTAATGAGAATTTTTGAATTGGAAATTGACATTTGAAAAATAAAAGAAATAAATAGAGAAAACTAATTTTGGAGGTGGAAAAATAAAGAAAATAAAATATTATAAAAGAAATTAATAAATGAATTTTTTATCGCACCAGAAAGCGTGATGAAGACTAAAACCGTGATCTATGCGTTAAAAACACATAATGAGAAAAATTTTAATTATAAGATCTCGATATACGTGAGAGCAGAGGAATTATTGATATATTTAAATTTTGTTAAATTTTATATCGTATGAGCTTCAATAACTAATTGAAATTATCTATTTCTAAGCGCAACATCGGGGCAGGTGTCACCTCGAGATAAGGAGAAATAGTCGGCAGATACCGGTAAAGCATAAACAGGTCAATACATTTGTCCATATAATATTAGTTATATATATATATATATAAGTAATTAAAGAAAATCAAAAAAGTATGAAGTAATATGGAAATTTTTATATTCAAATGATTTATGATATTTATTTTGGCATGAAAATATTATTTATCGATTTTATGGAAAAATGAGTTGAATTACGAATATGGAAATGTTGCTCACATGTTAACCTAGACGTGAATTAGGATATTATTAGCATGCTAATAAGGTATAAAATATGGTCATGTGCATTTCTGTGAACCAATGAAATATGGTAATCTTGTGCATTTATGTGGATTACCTGATATATTTTTCAGTCCGGTGCATTTCTGTGGATTGAATAATATTATATTTTGATCATGTGCATTTCTATGGATCACCTGATACATTTTTCAGTTCTGTGCATTTTTGTGGATTGAATAATATTATATTTGGATCATGTGCATTTCTGTAGATTCTAAATTGATATGTGATATGATACATTTTTGATTTCCTAAGAGCAAATTTAGGATGTTATAATATATAGGTATATGAAAAAATATTATTAAGAAATCAGAAATACATTGAATTATAAATTATATAAATATTATATTATTGCATTTACAAAAAGAGATTTAAATTTTGAGTTGGTTTCATTTTAAATATATATTTTATTTTAATGACTATTATTATAAGGATTTTGTACCACTGAATTATATACTCAGTGCGAAAGTTTATTTTCTCTTACATAGGTTACAAAAGTAGTAGATAACGTATGGATTTGTAAATAAAAAACGCTGATTTGGGGACTCACGTGATAGAGCATAGCAGTAACAACTTCGAGCGGGTTGGTTTTCTTCTTGAATTTTGATATATAAAAAAACTTTTAAATTTTCATTATGACATGTATAATATATATATATATATATATATATATATATATATATATATATATATATATATATATATATATATATATATATATATATATATATAAGTTGTAATTAGGATATGTTTGCATAATATTTTATTTTATATATTTTAAATTTCTTATATCATATATGTTTTAAAATTAAAAGAATATTTTTGAAAATATTTTTATTTTTTGTAGCATTTTTTATTTGTCTAGTATATAGATGAATGTAGAAAGGTAAGAGATGTTATAGATTTTACGTTGAGTCATTTGGATTTGAAGCGTAATTAGTATTAGCTATATATATATATGTATATATATATATATTTTTTTTTTTTTTTTAATTTTTGATTCTCAAAGAACCTTCGTTCCCAGAAGAATGATTAAAAAGAACATTTTGTTAGCTTTTGAAGTCATGCACTTTTTCACGAGGAAGTGTCGGGATAAGAATGGTTGGGTGGCTAACTTTAAAAGTGGATCGAAATGAGTAGGGCCTTCCACCTGATGGATGAAATATTTACCAGATATGATGATTTATATTTGGAATTTGATCAGAGGTTGATTGAGGTTATTATAATATGCATTTTTTCTATAAAATATTTTTTTTCCCTCGTAATAGTAATCTCTTTTGCACTGTTTTTCCTTAAAAGAGGACTTCGTCAAGGTGACCTATAGCCTTATCTATTTTTATTCGTGCGGAAGATTTGTAATCTATGATTCAAAGGAAACAAGAGTTAGGGTCATTTGTGGTTGTAGTGTTACTCAAGTGCCCCTTAGATTAGTTATTTATTTTTTGCAGATGATAGTTTCTTTTTTCTTCCAGGCTGATGAGAAGGAGGATGATTCTATTAAAGAAGCTGTTCGAACAATGTCATGAGTGTCTTCTTGATTCCTTTTGATCTTTGTGGCTAGAGCGCTTAAAGCTAGATACTTTTCTAATTGTAGGTTCTGGAGGTTAATCTGGTTAACAATCCAAGCAATTTTATGGCGACATATTCTAGCTGCCCAAACACTTGATGAGGTGAGGTAGTAGATAGCGAGTTGGTGAATGGTGATGGCAAGGATATCTTGAGTTTGGAAAGTGGGGGTTATTCTTCCATTGTTTCTAATCCAATTCTGGGAATTGAAGGTATAATATGCTTGTTGCATAATGCATATTTTATTTTGGAGAATGATCACATATATATGGGATTTGTTCTTTGATAAACGTATCCCCATCAGCTGGGAGTATAGTAAGATCATAGGTGGACTTTGGTGAAACATAGAGTCGACATTTACTCTTTTAAACATCTACCTATGAAGCTCCAAATAATCATCTTATGCCATATAACAAGCTTTAGAAAAAATTTTAGAGTTCACAAATCCCGCCCAAGGTAAAGAATTTGTTGAGAAGGGCTGCTAGTAACTGTTGGCCTTCCAAAGTTCCTTTACTCCAGAGCTTTTTCTTTATTTCTTTCTTTATTTATTTGTGAACAAACTAAGGATGAGCATTGAGCTTTCATAATTTTCTCCTGTTAATTTAATCAACTTTACATAAAAATGGACTCTTCTGATATAAAATTATATTTGAACAGTTAAATTGAATCAACTAAAAGTTATATATAATATTTTTCTTTGTTATAAAAATTCAATTTAAACTTGATCTAAAAATATTTATTGAAATATAATAAAAGTAAAATGAATCAATCCAAAATTAATTGAATCTGAAAGCTATTTTGAATTTAATTTTTGATAATAAATTGATCTAAAATCCGTAGAATAACTCATACTGTAATTAAAAATATGACCCCTAATTTGATCCGTTTGTTTTATTATATTTTACTAATATATCATTTTATTATATTTTTTGTTAAAAAATATTACATTGTAGTGAAATAATAAAAAAATATTATTTATTTTTTGAAATTTGACTTATTATATTAGTGCTCTTTGAATAAAAAAAATATTTTTTCTAATAAACAATAAATGTATGTTTTAAAATTTAACAGAATAAAAAAATATTTTAAGGGAGATGAAACAGAAATATGTATAGTATAGAGACTGTTGAGTTGTGGAAAACATTTTCTATTTTCCTTTTATAATTTTCTTTTTCTTTTTTTTTTAGTTTTCTTATTTTCTATTTTTCAAATCTAAAAATTGAAAACAGAAAATCATATTTATTTACATATATTTTCAATGATTCTGTTTTCTTTTTTTTTTCTATAAAATTTACTATTATTATTTTATTATTATTATATGAGATTTTGTAAATTTTCAACAATGATTGGATTTGTATTATATTTATATTATACAAATAATATTATGATGTAATGAAGTATGTTGCAAAGTACATGGAAATTTAAATGATAATAAGATAAAATATAAAATAATTTTAATTTTGTTAAATTTGTGCATCAATTAACTGTAAGTTCATATAACTTCATAAAAGCAACAATATGGTTAGTGTTGAAAATAAGTAAAAACCCATTAATACTCTGCCACATAAACATAATCTTTCTTGCGTATAAAGCAAACACATTTTCAAAATGTATATTCTTGTTATTGAAATGCTGGTTCTTTTTTTTTTTTTCTTTTTTTCTTTTTTTGGTTATTGAATTGGTTAAAAAAGCAAAAGATTGAAACCCTTTTTTTATTATTATTTTGAATAATCTCGTTTCAGGTTTATATTGAAAATACCAATAGGAATACATAAAGAGAGACACCAATACGTGTGTATATATATATATATTAAAAAAAAAAAAGGCCTAAAGACAGAAAGAGATGAAAGTGCGAGAGAGAGAGAGAATGCACATTCACTAAAATTCAATTCTTCTTCTTCCCTACCAATTACGACTCTCTACTGTATGAGTCTTTAGCTACTTCTGTTTAGGGTTTTGCAAATATTATTTATATTTCTTAAAAAAAAATTGGATTTTTCATGTCATCAGATTCTTCATCCTCTGTTTCTGTTGCACCATCAAATCCTAAACCATTCATAACTGATTATACCCCTGATGATCTCACCGCCACCGCCACCGCCACCGCAGCTACTACTCCTGTTGAGATCCCTGTCCCCTGGCCTTCTGATGGCATCCTCACTCTCGATTGGATCCAATGTCTGACCTCTGCCTTAGACTGGTCTTCAAAAAATCTTTCTCCTTCTGATTTCCCCTCTGTTTTACCTGTTTCCGTCTTCGACTCTCTCATCCTCACTGCTTCCAAGATTCTTCACAAGGAACCAAATTGTCTCAGAATCGACGATTGTCTCTCTCTTCCTGATTCTTCTGTTGTTGTTGTTGGAGATGTTCATGGTCAATTCCATGACCTCCTTTTCCTCCTTCGCCGTGCTGGATTTCCTTGTCATAATCGCTTCTTCGTCTTCAATGGTGATTATGTTGATCGCGGCGCTTGGGGTCTTGAGACCTTTTTGCTCCTACTAGCTTGGAAGGTAACTTACCCATTTCTCTATAAATTCAGGTGCTTCTCTTTGTCACCATCATTGATCACTCACAGATTTCCATAAACTGTATATTCTACTATGGTGACTTTCAAAATGCAATGCATTCCGAAAGCTTTTTTTTTTTTTTTGGGAAAAAATTTAAAGTAACATCTGCATTCTTATCCTCATAAAAATTAAAATTGTTTCCCATTTTAAAAATCATGGAATAGATAGAAAGTTTTGATTATATATTACAGGACAATTATCGTCGCACCGTTTTACTTTTTAAAACTGAGTGAAGAACTTAGAACAATTTTAATACACTCCTAACATTTTGCAGGGAAAACTTCTTTTTAGTGTCTATTTTATGTATCATATTGCTAAGGCACTATGGCTTTTTGGTAATAGCAGATGATGTGTCAGTTTAGGATTTATTTAATTTTACATGAATACAGGCCATTTATTCATGCTTAAAATCGACCTTTTGTTTTTTCTTGTCCAATATCTAATGGGATAATGTTCTTTGTAGGTATTTTTCCCACAGAGGGTGTATCTCCTCCGTGGCAATCACGAATCCAAGTATTGTACATCTGTGTATGGCTTTGAGAAGGAAGTTTTGGTAAAATATGGCGATAAAGGTAAGCATGTGTATAGGAAGTGTTTGGGATGCTTCGAAGGGCTTCCCTTGGCTTCTATTATAGCTGGCCGTGTATACACTGCTCATGGAGGACTTTTCCGCAGTGTGTCTATCCCTAGATCAAAGAGATCTAAAGGAAAGAAGAACCGGAGATTAAGTTTTAACCCTGAGGCCACCCCTTTATCGCTTGGTTCTTTTGAGGAATTGTCTAAAGCTCGAAGATCAGTTCTTGACCCTCCATGGGAAGGTTTGAACCTGATTCCTGGTGATGTTTTGTGGTCTGATCCGACAATGAAACCTGGACTTTCACCAAACAAAGAGAGAGGCATCGGTCTATTGTGGGGACCTGATTGTACTGAAGAATTTTTGAAAAAGTTCCAGCTAAAGGTTGTGCTAAAATTTAAATTTTCTTTTAAGTCTATATTGTTGTCTTATAATCTCTCTAACTCTGGAATGCAAATGGACAATTTTGGCTGCTTAAAATAGTTAACTTGAGTTTCTAAGTCTAGCAAAATTTTGAGAATGTACATTAGCTTTTAATTCCATATTTGAATTATGATAGAGTTGCAATTCCTGCATGATACAGACAATAATATTTCATGACTTTCATTTTAGCTGTCCAGGTTGACTTTATATTTGTTTCTTCCGGTGACTACTTGGGGAGTACTTTTTGGCCATTTTTTACCAACGAATATGAGAAAATAGTTCTGCTTTACTATACATGTGGAAAATATGCTCTTTTGTTTTTTGATTTTTTTTTTGAGACTGATATATATAAAACCGTTTTGAAGAAATTATTGTTGTGAATAAGCTGGTACATGCCATTATGTTACTGATATAAGAATCACGGTTTCTTCTGCTTTAGCTAATAATCAGATCCCATGAAGGTCCTGATGCAAGAGAAAAGCGGCCAGGCCTTGCAGGAATGAATGAAGGGTACACCATAGATCATGTTGTGGAATCAGGAAAGCTGATTACAGTGTTCAGTGCACCAGACTACCCACAATTTCAGGTTCCTTTGCAATCTTCTTCTTTGATAATGAATTCTTTCCAGATTTATGTACGTGTCCATCTTTTTAATATGAAGGATAAAGTGTTGCATCCTCTAGCGTAGTTTCTTCGAATGGGCTTAGTGCCAAGTGTGGTGTTTTATTTATGTGGAAAAGATTTGACATTATAATTTTTAGGGCCAATCTAAGTGTTCATCCTTTTTATATAGCTAACTTCATGGCAGTAGGACTGAAAGCATTACTTATGTTCCCATAATAATACGTTCAGATAAAGATGAGGTGGACTCTTCTTTTTCATCAAGACGGTATCCAATGATCATTTTGGATTATATAACTAAAATGTTGGTGTAAGCTTGAATTATGAGCATGTATTTGGGTTCCATATTCTTATCAAGATCTCATCAATATGAAGTGAGGACTGTTATTGTCCAATCTCATTTCCAATCAGGAAAACTAGACTATGTTTCTTAGGAACATGGCCTACAAGTTTCATGGAAGCCTCTAACCATCTTTGGCAATATTCTCAGAGTGCCTTTATCTCTATGATTCGGCTGAGGGAAAAGGAATATAAAGTTGCTCTTATCAAATTCTTGATTCTAATAATTACAGTTTCATTGTGTCATCTGATAAGTTGAGTTCAGAATTAGGTACATGTTTTGAATAGTTCTAGCTCTATTATCTTTGAGTCCAATTTTTCAGTCAGTAGTCCTAATTCCTGTAAGAGAAGGAAATACATAAATGGCCATCTACCACAGCTATTTTCTTAGACTTTGTTAATGTATATTAGGTACTTTAGTTCCACTCTAAGGGCAAGTTTGTCTGATGATATTCCTCTGCTCTTTCATTTTCATTTTCATTTATGTGGATTACTGACAGGTTTTTCTCCCTATTCCTTTTTTCCCCATAAAGGCAATTACCATAGTGCTTGGCCAGTGGTTGGACACCCAACAGATTTCTTACTCTTGCTTTATTCGCCTCTGATCGCTCCCCATCGTTTCACCCATTCTTGCCCATGCTTATGTCATAATTCCTTAGTTTTTCCCCCAATAATTAGCATTTTGAAACAAAACTAAAAGCCTCAATTGCATTCCTGTGAGAGGTTTTAAATTCAAAACCTGCATTCTACATCTCAATTTAACCAAACCAGACCATAATCAATTCATTTATTAGTGTTGGATTAATTGCCTATATATTCCTTTTCTTGCATGAAATAAAATCGTCCAACACTCACAGATTGGGGCAATGAATAATCAGTTTTCTATAGACAAATAATTTGGTGAAGTATGAGTTAAAAGAGGACCTTGGATAATTTGTTGTGCAGACAGACTTCAAATAAGTTAATTACAGGTTTCCATTGGTCGAAGATTAATTTTAAGTTTGAGTTTATTCCAAGTGACTTTCTTGGATTTAGATAATATTTTATATAACAAACTAGAAATAAGATCCAAATATGGTGGACAATGACAAACAAGAAAGGTGTTGATAAATGAAACTAGTGGACTTCATAGAATTGTTCTCAACACTTTATTTTCCATCTGTTGATGAATTACATTGTTCAAACAAATTACTGTATTTGCTACACAGGCAACAGAAGAGAGATACAGAAATAAAGGGGCATACATAGTCTTAAAACCCCCTGGTTTTGATGAGCCACAGTTCCATAGTTATGAAGCAATTTTTCCAAGACCAGAGGTACAGATTCTATATGCCAACTAGTGTAATGAATGATAAAATTTCCCTTACCAATTTACCTGTGATGTTCTTTACTGAGGATAGTCAAATAAATGAATAACAAAAAAATGGTGAATGCCTATTACGACTAAATTTGTGTATTGACTTTTTTTTTTTTCATTTTCCTATTCTGATTTCTGCATAGGTATGATTTTTTTTATTTATTCGCCATGGCAGGTGAATGCCTATTACGACTACGAAGATGTGATTGATTCTGATGAAGAACTGGACTTGGCGTCAATGGTGGCTGCTCCATAAATACCATCGCATGTTTCTGATAGGAAAATCAGCAAATTTTGAGTTTTAGACTAAATTTTTCCATGATATAGTTGTGTTGGCAATTTGTTGTTTCGAGTAGCTGCCCGGAATGTTGAATTATACATATTAGCGGGGTAAAGAGCGGTGTTCAAAAGATGTTATTTCTTTTTCTGCATAATTTCTCAGCATACAGTGTTCCTTTTAATCAAGAATATATTTGCTGGGAGATAACGTATATGTTGTTTGTTAGATTCCCAGTTGGAAATAATTTCTTCTTGTTACGTAGGGCTTGAGCAATGTATCATTGTATCTTTTAATTATTATTTTGTTCTCATTTTCTATTGTAAGAAACTAAATATAAAAATGTTTGAGTTACCTATTATTATTGGTTTTTATGGTTGCAAGATGTTTGGAAGCAGTGGCAGGGTAAGGACTTTATCGATATGCTGTTTCAAATTGTTTACATATGTTGGCACATTTGGATGATGTATAATTCACCAGATCCTGTTTACCCTGCTAAAAAAGCTGATAAATATTTTCTTGAATTCAAACAGCTTTACTGATGTTAAAGTTAATCGGTGACCTATTTCGTTCATGAGTGATGCAAGTCTCTCTGCGAGATGATTAAAATAAGCTCTCATGCAGCTTTTTATTTTTCCACTTGGGTGACATGCTGGGATTTTATCGGTAGAAATAATGCAGGAAAGTTGCTTTTTAGGAACCATGGCAGATTGCGGCTAATAACTCCATTGGCAACTAAGGCAGAAACTGTCTGACAAGCGACATTCAGATTTAGATCCTATAATGATTCTGCCAAGCGATATTCAAATTTTGATTCTATAATCAGCAAAGGATTATGATTGAATATGATTCGCTGGTGCTCATTAACATTTTGAAGGGTTTACTTTAGCCCACCTGGGATGTGCAGTTTGAACTTTGGCTAGCAGCCAAACACTTCCATAAAATTATCAAAGAAAATGCCACAAAAAAGTAGAATAGAACAAAACTTCATTATAAATCAGTTACAGAAGAATACATCAACAAAAAATTCGCATCCTTGACGGTAAATGACTTGCCCACCCTGGTAAGCAGAGTAACCAATCAAGAAAACCAAGTAGCCACTTCCATACTAAAAAGTTGATCACATTTTTGCAAAGAAACTTGAATCAGCCATTTAGAAATGCAATAGCATGTTAAACCCAAGCATACAATTCATTAATTACCCATAGTCATGAAATTAGTTTCAACCATATTGCAGCCAAAGAAACTAGCAACAAAAGCTAAATTCTCGAAGTTGACCTTCATACAAACTCAAAGCAGATCAACCAGATCATGTTTCCAATTAAAGTTAAAAATATCAATTTGACAGTGGCATAAAACTATCAAGTCCACCTCAACGACACTAGTGATCAGAATAATAAACAGTGAATGAAAAGAAAATATGAGCTATTAAGAAAAAGCGCCTAACTAAATATCATGAAATTATAAAAATCTATTGAAAGTCGCACACATCAAACTTTGAATGCTCAAAATGCGGGCATGCCCACTCATTGGACCAAAGGCCCAACTAGCTTTATGCCCCTCCCTTCCTTCCCATCTCTTTTACATATCTGGAGAAATTGGCTTTACACATTTCGGAAACTCCTAGTCTGACTGCTCAAATGGGACACGGATGAATAACTGTCCATGTAAGGTGACCACAGCTGAAGTCTGATGTGGGTCAATCCTTGAGGGCAAGCTGACAACCTGGCATAACAATTTTTTTTTTTTTTTAAAAAGGATGACTGCTAATAACTCCGGCATTCTCAAGGAAATAGGAAGCTCATCATGTCAATTCATAGGCCATTCTAGCTACTAAAAATAATGAGCATTTTATCTAACTCATCACTTAAACATCAAAAGACTACCTTTTTGAAAGGCGTGACACCCCAAGGATTATCAGGATGCTCAGGGTCACCACGGATAACCAGTCTTCCAGCTGGATCTGATTGAACACGCACCTGAGTATGCAAAATAAGGTCATATAAGCAATTTTTCCAAGACGCTTGCATGCTTACTAGGAATAAAAAGCTGATTGCGAATGAAAATTGCTGCTTAATTTAGTAAATAAGATGCTTTAAAATATGATATATCAATTCAATAATGAACTCATATGCTGCATTATCATGTTCCTTGACTTAGATTCTTAGCAGATATTTGTAGGGAATGAATTCCCTGGCAATTCAACTAAGCCATCACAACATTGGCCATCTCAAGAGCCTTTCACTGCACACTCGTGCATCATTAGTTTTCCAGGCCTTCAATTCTACCATAAGGTGATCCTTAGTTTGAATCCACTATATTGCAACTCCTACATCTCCTGAAGAAAGAATTGATTAATCACCTAGAAATTGCCTAGGCATTATCTGGGTTCTACTTGTAGCATGCAACTCTAATCAGACTAGAACCGCAACATGATTTGTTGCTAATTGCACCAGAATATTTTCCATGAAAAAATAATTGATATCATACTAGTAATGGAGAAATGGGCAAAGAGAGAAGATTTGAGGTACTGACCTCCTCTCGAAGAAGCCCTGGTACTAAAGCATATACCTCAAAACAATCTTTCTGCAAACACAGTATTTTTTTAATCTAGGTTAGAACCAGTACAGGTTTATCCATTGTCTTCCACTCAAAGAGTGAAGCAAGAACTTACTGTTCTCTGTACATTGATCTTCACCCAATCAGCTGGAGGTCCAAGGTCAACCACCTCTACATCCAATCTAGTGAGAAGCACCAAGAATAACAGATTGACTCAGCTTCTTTGTAGAATATTTATCAATGCCTCACTTTCAACTTAAAGCAAAATTTATAAACCAAGCCTAACAAACTAGGGAACAAGAATCTTAACTGTGATTTAGATGATTTGGTGCGTGCAGCTTTGACAGCATCTTCCATGTCAGATGGTTTCTTACGTTTAAGTAAACCTGTGTTACCATAACAACCCAAATTGAGAAACTGGATTAAACTTTTACAAAATTGATAATCAACCAAGTTAAGAAAGTAAATGCCTCTAGTAATTACCAAGGCTTTTATGCTGTTTTTCACGCTTTTGCAGAGATGTAGAATTTTTATCCTATAAGATACAGAAACATGTCAGTGGTTACATTAACATAGTATAATTACAAAAAAAAAGTGTTAGAAACAATTTAGACAGCACAAGTATAATCTCAACAGACCTTAATGATAGGATCACTAACTTCTCCATTACCAAGAAGACGTTGTGAATGCCAACCCTGCATAGCACGTGCTGCTGCATCCCTCCGTGCCCTACCAGATGCAGATCCCTGATTACCACCAAGTGAAAAGAATGTTGGTAAAGACAACAATTAAGGGTAAGTGGAAAACTAAGGCTTGCTAACCTGTTAAAATTAAATAATTTAATACCAAATGTAACTGTTGAATTTCTTCTAACATTTTATTTATAAAACAGGCATAGTAGGTTCATGTCAATAAATTGCAATTGATAATCCAAGACTTTTGGTTCTGGGAGAGTTATCATCATCATTGTACAAGCAGTACCAGTTGTTTCAATTATAATTTGGGTTAGTAAATGGCACCCGCAACAAAGAAAAATGGTATTTTCCACATTCAAAATCGTATTGGGTGTTGAAGAGCAAAACAATGAATAGAAATCGGATTCTCAGATGTATAGTATAATCAAGGAACTTTTTCTCTGAACTGGACTTTGCTGATTTTTAGTTTGATAGTAAGGGTATGAGTGTAGAGTTACAGATTCATGGGAAGCTACTTTGTTATGCAGTGTCAACTTCCCTCCAGCATCTTTGTAAAAGACCATCTGTGCTTGTTCAACCTCCTACAATCCTACTTTTGGTTCACCACCCATCCAGAACCCAATAAAAAATAGAAACAAAACAAGAGAGCAGGAATATTATTAGTTGCTAACAGTCAAAAATATTCTAATCCCACTTTAGAAAGAAATTTCTATGTTTACTACTCATCAACCTAGATCTGATTAAAGTCAAAGACTAGATCTGGTCTAACTTTTAAACTGTTCAACTGCTCCGTGTTAGTGATATTTCTTCTATCTCATTTCAGTTTTCAACACGTATCAGATTAGAAGGTTCAGAAAATATGAAACCAATCAAATGAACCAACCAGGTATAAACCAGAAAGAACAGAAAGAAAAATTGATATTATCTCTCCATGCACTTGAATAATTTAAGAACAATGACCTCTTCTAATAAACTAAAGCCACTCTAGCAAGGTAAGTAGACAACAAACTCGATGCCAAATAGGGAAAAAAAACATAAAGCTCTGAAAGTAGTTGAAGATGTTAACAAATCAGACCAATATGTGAAGTTTATAATATACCTGATTGTCAACATTCATGGGCTCCGAGCTGGAAGCAAGGGGTACGTTAAGCTCACCACCATGTGTTTTCTGTCTTTCATACTCAAGCAGTGCCTGAAAAATACAAATACATTACCCTAACATGTATGCAATTATTTAAACAAGAATTGTAGAACAGGAAGCAAATCCGCACCAAATATTAGCAAAGAGTTGTAACTTAAGGAGATTATATCCCAAGAACATGGTGGAAAATTTCAAGCTTTTGGAAAGAATGCCAAGGTAATAACAGGCAATAGCTGTTGAGTTTAACAATCTAATTTCTCAGAACTCCAATCAGTACTCATTCATATGTAATGCAGCCAGCAACAGAAAGAAAAATGTTGGCCTCTGCAAATTTTATATTTATATGGTTAATATGCAAACATGACAAACACACATAGCCCTTCATTATGCACCTATGGAAATTTTGTTTGATGCGCCTAACACACACATGGTAAACATTCCCCTCGCAAAAAATCGGGAACACAAGCCATTTTTATGAATAGATATCATATCCTAATTAAAGAAGGTGCACCAGGCACACTAAATATACTGTGAAATACAGTGGCTCATCGATTCTTTTTACCTTTCTACTTCCTGAGAATTACATAAAGAACGGAAAATGTTTTCAGAATCAAAGAGAAAATTAATCAAATTTTGAGGACAAGGACTTGTTTTAAAGACAGAAGTCATTATCCGAACTTCCACAAAAACAAATCAATAGAAAACCATATCAGGAAATTTTTCATGACACCTAGTACACATGAAAATAGTTGAGAACATCTCTATTTCCCTCATTTTCCAATTTTCCTTTTTTTTCCTCCTCTAACTACTGTCCCTCTTTCCCTATTTTCAAATTTCTATGCATGTATATTCATCTTACTTGTTTTTCTATATATGATCCAATATTCTTCACCAAAACTTAGTGCATATCTAGTGTAAGTTTTAATACTCGCATGATTTGACACACTAAAAAGTTCCACAACTTATATTAGGAAGGAGAAAAATTACCATTCAATAAAAGAAAAAGAGTTACTGTCACAAAATGAACAATCATTGTATTGATTTCCTATAAACTAAATCACAACCCTTGAAATCTAAGAGGCTTGAACCACATGGTAACTTTGTGTGCATATCCCCAAAAGATTTTGTAAAAAATGAAAAATCTAATCTAACATTTTTGAGTTTAATTTATAAAATATTAATCTTACATCTCTACTGGATATGATAATTAATCTAAAACTACATAGATACATAGTTTTAGATTAATTATCATATCTAATAGAGATGTAATATATATATAGATATATATGGGAGAGTTTTCAATGATTACGGCTCTATGGCTAACCATCATATATCTTAGTGTTAAATAATATTAAATAACATTAAATGCTATAACATTAAATTGTCATAATTATTGTATAATTAATTAGAACCATTAGATTTTTTATCTAACGGTTGAAAAATAGTACTTATGGATGGGTAAATAGTGTAATAATCAATAAAACCTCACCCATATATATATATATATATATATATATATAAAAGAATATATGTTACATGCATAGTTATCAACAGCACAAAACACAGCAAAGAGTTAAGGGGATACAAGTAACAGGCCAAAAAACAAAACCAAACGTCATAATATTTGGCAATTAAGCTTATTAAATAAAATAAATAAATAATATGCATAAAAGGAAATTGCATAGATCCTAAATCCAGAGTAAAGATCAAAATGAAGATATTAAAGATACTCCAGATGATAGACCTACTCCTAAAGAGGAATAATCCCTCAAGAATTCCTCAACATAGTTTTCTTTGCAATTAAATCATCACATTTACATTGATCACTGACTTCTTTTTCAACAGCATTTTCATACTCTCCTTGAAAATCAATCTTTTTTTTAATCTCTAATTACTAGAGGATTACTAGCCCTTAAATGAGAAGATGTGTTACCCTTTTCATTGGCTTAAGCCTAACACTCGTAGTGGTTGTGGGATTTCAAAGCAAACTTCTAGTTTTGATCAACAGATTCCCCAACTGGAATTTGCTTTACTTAATTTGTTGGTTCTTGTAATTGAAAACCTTGAAGAAAATAAGGGAGATATGAAGGCAATAATTGGGGTGATAAGAAATCAAAATTTTTTACGGTTGTTGGTCTGATGTGATCTTGTTTGACTGGGTTTTCAAAAAAAAAGGATGAATTCAAAAAGCAGAGAAGACCAAGAAGATCAATTCTCTGCAATGAGAATTTGTGCACAAAAACTGTTAGCTAAAATGCTAATCATTCTAATACAAGAAGATGCAAATGAACAACAATGAAACTGAACTCTTTTTTTTTTTTTTTGTGCATCAGAAGGCGAGATAACAATGGCTAGGTTTGAAAATAAAATCACAGGTTATGCATGCAATTTCAAGATTCTTTTTTGCCCATTCTTGGGGACAAGGATGATTTTCAGGAGGGAATAATGTTAAGAGTATTGTGAGATTAGTTACAAATTAGTGCTAGTAGTCCGTTAATCCAACCACTCAATGGACTGAGGAAGTTGATCATTAATACAAGAACTTTATTCTCTCTCTCTCTCTGTTCTTCCCCTCTTCTTCTTGTTGCTTCTCTCTTACTCCATCTCATCCATTTTCTCTCCCAATCTCTCCTTCTTACGTTCCACACACAGATTAGGCTTGGTTTGGTTTCTAGCAGGTTGCTTTATGGAATGTTATTTAAAAACAACAGCAGCAACAACAAATATATAAGGAACGCCTTAGTGCCTAGGCACAATCCTAATCAGCACACATTTTCTAGACTCAGGCTCTCAGGCTGGAAGCCTCATGAACCTTCAACTTGAAACACACCCATGGTTAACTTTAATAACTATGGCTGAGTTGATGTGTGCACATGCATCTTCAAATTATATCATGGATTTGTTTGGTTAACCTAAAATGGAATAAGATGTCAAATAGCAAATAAAATAGCCATTTTTTAAAATCTTTATTGCCGGTAATTTGATGGAGCTATTCCACAATTCTCAATTTTTGGTTGAAGTTTCATATGCATGCTAACTATATACACATAGAAGAGGTATCTCTCAAATTTATAAAACAATTAGTTACATTCTGGGGTCAGGTCATATCAATCTATTTAGGCAAGTATTTTATTTCTAGTAGGATTCCTAAGTTATTAATTCATTTCCTACAAGTTTCCTAGAACCATTAGGTCAATTATGAGAAAGCCTAAAATATAGGTTTCCTATTCTTGTAATAAGACTTGTCCTATTTAAGGGATCAATGGAATAATAAAACCCTAAACTGTATTTTGATTAAAAGTTACAGAGATATGGAGCTCTATTTTAACAAGATCCAAAAGTGCCAAGCTCCCTTTGACGAGCTTGAGAGTTTATCGAAATAGGTTGATCAAGTAATAATAAGAAGGGGCTGCTGTTTGACTTGTATTTCCCAGTCAATCACCCAATGACACGATCCATAACTCACAGCCATAACACAATTTCAACACGAGAATAGATGTAACAACAAAAGCTATTTTGTGAACCAAATGAAGCACAAACATAAGAAATAAATGATATGGGATCACCATATAAAAGCAAAAACTGAATATGTGCACATTGTCATATTGAGTCACCTTCTCGTAAAACCCTCGAAATGTCCATGAAACAGTGGTACATGTCCTGTGGAAGGAAATAATGAGCAAAAGATGTTAAAATTACAGGACAATAATGAGTAAAAAAATGTTAAAAGTACATGACAAGACTATCAAAAGCAATATCCAAAGATACAATCTCCACCATTTTAATATTGGGCAATCACGTCTCGAGGGAAAACAATGATCATAGTGCAATTCTTACAGAGTGAAGGCTAGTTATTAGATTGCCTAAACTCCACTATATATTTTTAACTAGCAAGTCTATATTTTAAATGTTTTAGGCAAAAAAATAGTTTAAATCCATCTAAATATACACATGTATATTCAATTAAATAGAACTGTCATCTAGTTCTACCTCCAATCTGTATCCTATTTTCATTAATATATGCTTTAACATTATCCATGGTTCTATTTTTGAATTCAGTATTTTTACATTTTGTGCCTTGAGAAGTATTGGCTGAAGGGCATGTCACACATCTGGATTACCTTTTTATATAAAAAGGTTTTGACTGAATTGATGGCAAAAAAGAACTGGATATGTTCATCTCAAGCCACCAACATGGAGACAAAATCTGGATACAGAATAATATGATTATTATTTGAAATTAACTTTTTGATCATCTTATGAAGGGAAATGGTATAAACTCTAAACAGATATTATGCAAATTTTATTTCAACTTTCAAGCTTAAAAATAAAAACAGAAATCAATGCATTTTGAACCAGAACTCATCATTCTTTGAGTCTTCAATTGGCTGGTTTCACCATATATGAAAGTTGATGAATAATTTTGCAATATTTGAAAATGAGGGGAGCTTACTACACTAAACCTTCATGAGATCTTAGTAATCTTCCCTTTAGAGTTTTACACAAGTTCATTGCTCATTAGCACTAGTATTTGTAGGTATTTACACATGGCAAGCCAATGTTAAGTCCATATGAACTTTTTTTTACCTCTGTTGATATGGACAACAAGAGGCTTTCAAAAGAGCAAAATTAAATAAAAACTTTGTCAAAGCATGCTTATAATTCAGGGTAGGCCTTTAGAACCCCATTAGCACTAGTATTTGTAGGTATTTACACATGGCAAGCCAATGTTAAGTCCATATGAACTTTTTTTTACCTCTGTTGATATGGACAACAAGAGGCTTTCAAAAGAGCAAAATTAAATAAAAACTTTGTCAAAGCATGCTTATAATTCAGGGTAGGCCTTTAGAACCTTTTAAGTCTTATTTAATTTGTTGCATCAACATTTCCACACTACTTATTCTTGTTTTGAACTTTTGTGATTCTTCTAGTATTTTGCAGATTTGCCAAACATAATCCACGCACATTTATGTTTCTAGATCTTGAAGATTTTTAGGAGAGAAATAGAATGATTTTATTTTTACTCAATCTCGATTTACATAGCTTTACAAAGTATGAATTTATACACAAAGACTATAGCCTAATTAGGAAACTTTCCTGCAATCAAGGAATATCTACAATCTAGGAATCAATTACAAGAATTAAGCAATTCTAAATGAAAACTAAATATTTGGTCAACACTCCCCCTCAAGTTGGCAAATAAATATCACACATACCCAACTTGAACACAATTGTATGAAAAGATCTGACACTGAGTCCTTTGGTAAACACATTGATAGAAATAACAGCAAGCGAAACACAAATAAAGAAATATAAATCAGAATCAACAAGAGAAATGAGGTAAATATCTCTTCATTCCTTCCTTCTATTAACAATGAAGGCACATAAAAAACTGAATAAGGAATACAAGAGAACAAAACTGAAGAATAGAAAAAAGTGAACCTTTGTGCACGGAGCATAGCCCAGGGAGAGTTTCCCTTTCTCTAAGCAGACACTCAAAGACCTAAAACATTCCGAAATAACAACCTACCTCATTATTCCTTCCTACTCTCTTAGATAACCAATTTTGTTACCTATACTCCAGCTGGCCCTTCTCTCAAAGAACCACGTGTGCCCCTTTTCTTCCTAGAATAAACTCGCCAGGTGGGCAGCACATTCATGGGCTGGTCACCAACCTTTGGCCCTTCTCTATCAATGCCCTCCCCATCAAGAGTAGTCTTGTCCTCAAGACTGAAGGTTGGGAATTCACTTCGTATCATTAACTCATCTTCCCATGTTGCATCTTCCATTGATTTGTCACTCCATTGGATTAATAGTTGTGAAACAGGGTTTCCATGTTGTTGGACAGTTCGTTTGGCAAGAATTTTGGATGGATAAAGGAGATCAGCTTCATCAAGATAGAAATCTTCCGGCAAGGAAGCTTGACTAGTGTTGGTGGCTACTGCTCATTTCAATAAAGAAACGTGAAAAACAGGGTGAGCTTTGGAGGTTGCTGGAAGCTTTAGTTTATTAGCTACTTGCCCAATCCGTTCTTCAATTTGAAAGGGTCCATAATAGCAAGGAGCGAGCTTTTGATTGATGCGTTGAACCATAGATTGCTGCCTATGAGGTCGCAACTTCAAATAAACTCAATCTCCTACCGCAAAATTAACATCACGCCTATGAGAATCTTGAGCTTGTGTAAGATGGAATTTGAGCTGGTGAAGAGTCTCATCTTTGTCCCGCAACTTTTGTGCTACACTTTCGACCTTCACTTCACTGGGAATATAATGTATTGCATTGGGAGGCTTGCAGCCATATACCACTTCAAATGGGGTTGTGCCAATTAAAAGATGGAAGCTAGAGTTATACTAGAACTCGGCCCAAGGCAACCATAAGGACCAATGGCGGGGCTGTTCTATCGCAAAACAACGCAAATAGGCCTCTAAACAACGGCTCACCACCTCTGTCTAGCCGTTTGTCTTAGGATGGTATGAAGAGCTCATGTGAAGTTCTGTACCTTGTTGATGACAATTTTCTTTCCAAAACCTGCTCATAAAAAGTGGATCTCGGTTGCTCAAGATGAATTTAGGAATCCCATGAAGTTTGATTATCTCTTTTACAAAAATTCAGCAATGGAACACGTTGTGTAGGGATGCTTGAGTATGAAATGGTTGTATTTGGACAATCTGTCCACTACAACCAGCACCGTATCATAGCCCCTAGATCGTGGCATCCCAGTAATGAAATCCATGGACAGTCGCTCCCAAATGACCTCTGGAATATCTAAAGGCTATAACAACCCTCATGAGGAAAGAGTACTGGATTTACTCCTTTGACATACTGCACATTCTTGAACAAATTTCTTGATTGTGGCGCTCATCCCTACCCAATATAGATTAGCTGCCAGTCTTCTATACGTTTGGTAATAGCCCGAATGGCCTCCAGTCTGAGTGGAATGAAATTCTTGCAATAGCTAGGGAAGGAATTTTGAAGTGGAGGATATCACTAACTGTCCCTTGTGATATAAAATGTCATTCCGAAGAGTGAACCCAGGTCGAGAAGGTGGGCTTGTGAGTAGATCAGCTTGTATTTTATGCAATAATGGGTCTTTCTTTGCTTCTTCTACTAACTAATATCCCCCATCCCATGTTGGAAAGGATACCATAGAACTGAATTCATCCTCGCCTCAACGTGATAAAGCATCAACGGCTCGATTCTCATTTCCCGATTTGTAGAGAATTTCAAAACTATACCCCAATAATTTGGCCATCCAATTTTCCTGATTCGGGGTAGTATTTATTTGTTGGAGTAAATGTTTAAGGCTTTTTTGATCTGTGAATACCTTAAAGTGAGTACCCAAAAGATACGGACGACAGTGTTGGATAGCCAAGGCCAATGCCATTATTTCACGCTCATAGGTTGACTTCCCCAAGTTCTTGTCCAAAAGGACCTTGCTAAAATAAGCAATTGGATGCTTGTCTTGCATTAATACAGCCCAATTCCCCTTCCAGAAGCATCACACTCAATTTCGAACGGTTGAGAAAAATTAGGTAGGTGAAGCACCGAGGCACTAATCATAGCTTCCTTAAGTTGCTCAAAAGGCAAGCTACGCATCATTATTCCACTTGAAACCATCTTTCTTGGTCAACTCCATCAAAGGCCTCGCAATACTGCCATACCCTTTAATAAACTTGTAATAAGACCCAAGAAACCTCTGATTCCTTTTACATTGTGAGGTACCGGCCAATCCAACGCTGCTTGAATTTTGCTAGAGTCTATTGCAACCCCATTCCTGCTAATTTGATGGCCCAAATAGTCCACTATAGTACGCTCGAAACTGCATTTCTTATTAACAAGTAATCTATTGAAACTCAAAATTCCAAGGATAGACCTCAAATGCAATAAATGTTCTTCCCAAGAAGTACTAAAGATCATAATATCATAACACACTTTGAGAGCAAAAAACAGAAAAGATCATTTATCACTGCTTGAAATGTAAAAGGAGCGTTAGAAAGACCAAAAGGCATTACCAAGTACTTGTAATGTCCATCATGTGTCCTAAAATCCGTTTTTTCCATATCAATCTGCTTCATACGGATTTGATGAAATCTAGACTAGAGGTCCATCTTAAAGAAGAAATTGGCCCCAAAAAGCTCATCTATTAGCTCCTCCACCACTAGGATTGGGTATTTGTTCGGGATGGTGACTTTGTTGAGAGCATGGTAGTGAACACACATCCTCCAAGTGCAGTCTTTTTCTTTACCAGAATAATAGGACTGTAGTCAGCACTCTTGCTAGGCCGAATGATCCCTCTGTTCAACAAATCCTATACCTACCTCTGAATTTCTTCCTTTTGAGCATGCATGTACCTATATGGGAAAACACTAACAGGGCCTTGTTGAGGCATCAAATTTATGGTATGATCGTGAGACCTCACTGGTGATAATTCCTATGGCTCAAAGAAAATGTTAGCAAATTCAGTTAATACCGCTTCTATCTGATGTTGCTGCATAGCAAATAAAGGTAGCTCCTCTGTGTAAAAATGAGTCTGCTCAGTACCGAACATTTGCTTAAATCGACCTCCCTTGTATTCAGCCAACCATTCCTGCAAAGAGAGTTGTCGATCCTCTTCTGAAGAGTTTGCCTTTAATTCCTCCCACTTATCCGCATATTTGAACCGCAAAAACCTATCCTCCCAATTATGAATCACATCACCCAAAGACTTTAACCATTCATTTCCCAAAATTAAGTCCAGATTTCCTAACTCAAAGACTAGGGCTGATAATTTGCATGAAAATTCACCCAATTTCAACAAGAGGTCTGCACACCTTTCTTTTACCCCTATGCGATGGTTGTCTCCCAATTTAATGCTCAACCTGAAAAATTCTTGCTTAACCAACCTGAGAGTAGAAACAAGCTTGTGCGAAATAAAATTGTGTTGCCCCACTGTCGATCAAAATCATGACGGGTATTCCTAATAGCTCCCCACTCAACTTGAAAGTCTTCGGCCCATTCTTCGTAAGAGCATAAATTCCCATGAACTCTTAAGAGTTTGCATTCTCCTTCTTCGGCTACAATGTCTTTGGTTGCCTCTAATTCCGTTTGAATAACTTCCCCACTTTCATTCGCTTCCTCATCATCACTTAGAAGCAAAAAACGAAGTTGGTCGAACAGGCATCAGTGCTGAGGGCTAAACTGTTGCTCGCATTTAAAGCAGAGACCCTTCCTGCATCTTTCCTCAAGTTCTGATCTATTAAGTTGTTGTATTCCCTTGTTTCATGTGGGTTGAGTTGAATTACGGGCTAGGTTTTAGGGTTGGGCTTTAGCTAGGTCTAAAATATGATTATTGGGCCGCATAAAACTTCCCGAGCCTGCGTGAATGGGCCGAGACCCATAACCCACAGGTTTTAATTGAGGCATGCCAGCCATATGACCTACGTCCTCCACATCAAGCACAACTTCGACATTACAAGCGAGATTAATAGCGTTCAGTTGAGTGTTTGGACCAAAGAGGCGCACCCAATTCTTTATCCCCTCTTTCAAACCGTTCAAAAAAAACTCTAAATATAAGTTCTCTGACTCACTTGGAATCATTGCAACTATAAGTTCAAACTCATCAATGTATTTGTCAACACTTCCCTGTTGTCGAAAGGCCAATAGCTACTCATATGGGATGAAATTTGTTATTCCTCCAAACCTATTCAACAACTCACGTTTGAACTGGCCCCAAGCCAAGTCACAGTTGAGCTCTCGGACCATAGTAAACTAATGGACTGCAACTCTTTCCATACATGCACCAGTGGTACTTGTTGATGTTCTGGCATTCCATGGATTTGAAAGTAAGTTTCGGCTTGGGTGAGCCAACCCCTTAGGTCTATACCATTAAAGGTGGGGAGCTTAACCTTTTTTGTGATGAGGGCCGAATCTACTAGAATGGTTGGCTTTCCAAACCCAGGAGGAGGATATCTTAATGTTGGACCCATCTGACTTTGTAGAGATTGTTCTGTTACCCCTGGAAAGCCCATAGATTGCTCAGTTGTCCTTTGTTCTCCCTATATTGCTGGTTGTTTATCGAACTGCTTCAACCAACTCAAGACCATCCCTTCTAACTTGTCGTGACTCTTTTGAACCATGGCATGAAACCCATTTTGATTTCTTTGCATGATTATTATCTGTTGGTGTAGATTTTAACTATCTAGTAATGTTGCAGAGTTGTTCTTCTTAACGTCAAGTCGTGCCCTAGTCTCCATGTTTCCATTCGTTTTGCCAATTATCAAATTCGGCGGATCGGACCAATGATAGAAATAACAGCAAGTGAAACACAAATAAGGAAATATAAATCAGAATCAACAAGAGAAATGAGGTAAATATCTCTTCATTCCTTCCTTCTATTAACAATGAAGGCACATAAAAAAACTGAATAAGGAATACAAGAGAACAAAACTGAAGAAAAGGCAAAATTGAACCTCTATGCCCAGAACACAGCCAAGGGAGAGTTTTCCTTTCTCTAAGCAAACACTCAGAGACCCAAAAAGATTCCAAAACAACAGCCTACCTCATTATTCTTTCCTACTCTTTTATATAACCAATTCTGTTATGTATACTCCAGCTAGCCCTTCTCTCAAAGAACCACATGTGCCCCTTTTCTTCCTAGAATAAACTCTCCTGGTGGGCTGCACATTCATGGGCTAGTCACCAACCTTTGGCCCTTCTCTATCACACATCTGCTAGCTAGTTGTCTGACTTCACATGGGATAAATTTGAAGAATCATCTGCGATCATCTCTTTAATGAAATGTCGACCAATCTCTGTGCTTTGCTTTGTCATGTTGCACTGAATTATGAGTTATATTGATGGCAGCTTTGTGTCACAAAATAAGGATAGAGAGTTCTATTCTTTCTTTGAGGAGATCTAAGATATATTTCCTTTGAGAAATAAAGACTCATTTTTCTAATCTAGCAACTTCTATCCCTAGGAAATATTGTAACTTTCTTGGATCTTTGATCTCAAACTCTCAAGCTACGAGTTTCTTGAGTTGAGCCATCTCCTTTGTATCATCACCAGTAACTACTATATCATTGACGTAAACAATAAGCAATGTAATCTTACCTTTATAGTGCTTAACAAACAATGTATGATCAACATTACTTTGTTGATATCCAAAGGAGATCATGGCCTTGCTAAATCTATCAAACCATGCCTTAGGAGACTGCTTCAACCCATATAAGGCATTTTTTGGTTTGCAAACTTTGTCTTGTGTTTTTTTATCATCAAATCCTGGAGGAATCTCCATATACACTTCCTCCAGATCTTCATGCAAAAATGCATTTTTAACGTCAAACTGTTGTAATTCCCAATTTAGATTAGCTACATAGGATAACAAGATCTGATTATGTTCATTTTAGTAACATGAGCAAATGTCTCCTGGTAGTCCACTCCATAAGTCTTAAGTAAACCCCTTGGCCAACAATCTAATTTTATATCTCTCAATAGAACCATCAGCCTTGTGTTTTGCAGTGAACACCGTTTACACTCCAACTTCTTCCCTAATGGAGGAGTAACAAGTTCCCAAGTCTCATTTTTTGCCAAAACCTTCATCTCTTCAACCATTGATTCTTTCCATTTTGGTTCCTGGTAAGTCTCTTTCCAAACATATGGAATAGAAATAGAAGAAACAAACAAGATAAAGTTTGTACAAAAAGGACAGAGAATTATAGGAAATAAAGTTAGAAATAAGGTGTTTTTAGTGCAAGAACTGACTCTTTTTAGAGAGCAATAGGAAGATCCAAATCATTAGTAGGGTCAAGATTAGGACACTCACTTAAGCTATCTTCAAGTTCTGAACCCAAATATGATTTTTAACCAAGTACAGACTGTGCGATAGCTTTATCTGTCTTATCCTTTCATGAGTATCTTTCTAAATCTGGTCTATCTAATCTCCCAGTAGTAAGAATCTCCCTCTCACTAGAGCTATCAGGAAGTTGTATCTGAAGAGACTTATCAAAGAGCATAGGACCATATATCACCTATTTACCTCATTCTCCCCCTGAAGATGCAATTGGGATGAACTAAAATAAGACTCGGATTCCCTAAAAGTAACATTCATAGTCACAAAATATTTCTTAGACAAAGGATGATAGCATTTGTATCCTTTTTAAGTTGGAGAGTAGCCAACAAACATACAATAGCTCTAGGTTCTAATTTACTAGCATTCCCTGTATGAAAAATGCAAATACATCCAAATGCCTTCAAAGGAACAGTGTAGGATGTTTTACCTGTCAAAGCTTCTAAAGAACTCTAAAAATTAAGAGATTTGAGAGGCATTCTATTAATGAGATGTGCTACTGTAGGAATAGCATCACCCCAATAAGGTTTTGGAAGATTCATAGTAAACATTAGAGACTAAGCTAAAACGCACCATCCATATATTTTGTGCCATTATCTATTATTAAGATTTTAACCTTGGCATCAAACTATGTACAAATCATCTTGTAAAACAACTGAAAACAAGAAAACACTTCATTCTTCGATTTCAACAAATAAACCCAAGTTAATCTAGCACAACAACCAATAAATGTCACAAACCATCTATAACCAGATAATAAATTTGGGCAAGTTACCACACATAAGAATGAATAGTCGTAAAAGAAACAAAAACTTCTATCATTAATTGGAGGATAAGACCTTCTAGTATGTTTAGAAAACTCACATGAATCACAAAATAGAGAATTCAATTTAGCTTTCTTAAACAAACTAGGACATAGTTTTTCTAAAACAAAAAGGATGGACATCCTAATCTCTTATGCCATTGATTAATATCCTCATTGGCATCCATAGAATCACCTAATAGACTTGGTTCATAGTGTGAAATAGGCTATGACTATAATTTTTCAAGAGAAGCCATCTTGCAGTCTACCAGTGCCAATCTTCACCCTTGTTTTCAAATTCTGAAACACACAATGAGTAGAAAATAATTCAATTTTACAATTAAGAGCTTTGGTAATTGAACTAACAGATAAAAGGTTGACAGGAAAACTAGGCACATAGAGAACAAAGGATAACTTAATACTACGAGTGCAATCAATAGAACATGTTCCAAAAATAGGAGTAAAGGATCCATTAGCAGTGCAAACATTTTCTTTTTTGAAAGGAGGAGTATAAGAAAATGAAGTTTTGATAAAACCAGTCATATGTCTGTTTGCTCCAGAGTCTATAATGCATGACCAATTATCAAGATTGGCTAGAAGCACATTACCTAATTTCTCAAAATGTGAGGAAGCAACTGAGATTTGATAAAGTTAAGTCGAAACAAAAGACGCCCTAGGTTTGTACTTCCTTGTTAGTAAGAGTTGTCTCCTTAGGTGTTTCCATGGTCTCAGACAAATTAGTTGATCTCCCCTTACTGTCACCCACTTATATAGCAAAGAAGAAAACACAAAAGTTCCAACAAACAAAGAGCAAAGATGCACTTTTGAGGTCAAACACCACCAATAGAGTTCCAAAAAATAAAGATAAAAAACAACCCAGATGCACAAAAGTAGTACCGCAAACAATATATAAGATCACAAGAGACTAATAATACCTCATATCATATCCAAACTGAGAAATAAAGCACATAAACGTGTTGCACAAGATGGGCGACTCCAAAGAATCTTATTGGAGGATTGCCTTCGTCTCATGTGCCGATGCATGAAGAATGTAGCAGAGTCAAAAATCAGAGAGTGAGAACCACGCGTTTGCTTTTTTATCACTGAAATTTGAGGAATGGTTTGCCTCCAGGTGGCGTTCCTCCCTATGCCGGCGATGAAAACAACAAACCACTCTAAAATGGTAAAAGCAAGGCAACCCTATTTTTAGGGTTTCCTTGAGCTAAAAAAAAAGGAGGGCTAGGTTTTATGAACTTGGTTATGATACTTTGAAGATTTTTAGGAGAGAAATAGAACGATTTCATTTCTACTTAATCTTGTTTTACATAGTTTTACAAAATATGAATTTATACACAAAAACTATAGCCTAATTAGAAAACTCTCCTACAATCAAGGAATATCTATAATCGAAGAATCAATTGCAAGAATTAAGTAATTCTAAATGAAAACTAAATATTCTCGTTGACAAATCTCAATAAAAAAATCCAAATTAACTTAGGAACCAAAATTCTTATATGTTTCAAATTGCAAAAGAGCAACCTGATGAGGTTAGTCCAGTTGGTACAAAGGTGTAGCTACCTCTCCGTGTCAATCCAAGTTCGATTCCACTAGAGAACATTATTTCGTGAGTGAACCAAGCCAATATGGAGTAAGGTGTCCTTAAAATAATTGAAAGAGAAGAATTTCGAGACGAAACCCTAGGATACCTTTACTCATAAAAACCAAAAAGAAAAAGAAAAATTCAGTAAGAGCATGTGCAAATTCATGGAAGCTTAATGCAAATTTCAAAACCATTTAGACTCTTTAGAAGTGTATAATGCAATTGTAGCCATACACATATTGCTAACAAGATCTCAATATAGTGCCTAAGGAGTTTGAAGTCTTTTGCCCAAAAACAAAAAGAAAATTACAAAAGAGCATGTGCATTTTCTTGGAAGCTTAATAGTCTTTGACATTATGCAAATTTCAAAACTATTTAGTCTCTTTCAGGTGTATGATACCTACAAATATTGCTAACAAGAACTCGATACAATGCCTAGTGAGTTTCACTATGCGTTTGCATTTAGTGTAAGATAATTTAGTAAAGCATGGTGCAATATAGTATGGTATTTATCCTCGGCTTATTTGGGATGAAGGTATAGTGAATAATGATGTAATAAGTTTATTTTGTTTGGTTAAATGGTATGGTATAGTAAGGTTAAATATAAAAGCTTAGAAATATACCCTTAACTATTAGTAGGAAATGAGAATGTTGACAAGGATAATATGGAAATAAGCGATTTTGAGTAAGAAAAAAGAGCAAGAAAAACAACAAAAAAAAAAAAAACATGCCAATTTGGTATTGGTCCTTTAGATTTTCAAGGTTTTAGACCATGGCTTTAATTAAAAAACCATACCTACCCATTGCCAATCCTTGCTCCATGCTACTCTTCATCCCATACCCTACCACAATCTAAACAAGCTCTATGCAATTCACACCTAAATTATATTTCCCTAAAAGCTTCAAATGGTTGTTTACAAACCCTAGCCCATGCCATAAATTAATAATGTAAGTTAATTAAAAAAAAATCTTCTCTGTTGCTTTAAGAAAAACCTTGATGATCAAAGATTCAAACCTCAAATAATTGTTTCTTTAAACCCAAAATGTCCATCCTTTTCCATCTAAAAGGCAAGTTTTGGGTGCAAACCCAAACCCTACCTAGATATTGCCATTAAGTTTCCATCTTAAAACCCTAAGAGTACTTCTAATGCTCATGAGTCCCATAAGTTTTGCTAGCAAAGAACCCTACAGGTCAAAGATTCAGTAGCCAAATCCTTGTTTCTTGAAAATCAAAATTCAAATCTTTTTACAAACTTAACCTTCACAATCACCATAAATTGATATCTTAAACCAAAAAGAACTTTCTATTGTTGTCTTGCATCCTTTTAAGGCAATTAACAAAACCCCATGTTATAACCCTTCTCTTAAAATTGTCTTGGAGTTTAACCATATGAATCTACATATTAAAGCGTTATATATTTCATTTTCCCATGGTCGTTCCAACATAATTTCCTTGTAAAGAAAGAGATAGATATGCAATACAAATAAAGCAAAAATATTACAAGCGGGGTCATAACTACCATAAAGTTTTCAAGGCACCAACGAGATGGTAATACTCTGTATAATTTAGTAAACAATATTACTCATCCTATATACTCCCTTGTCTTTGAGTGTTAAGATCCAATTTCAATTTTTCAATCTACTTTTTTATGATAACTTCCTAGTGAAGTAATTTGTAACAAAGAGTTAGTCTAACAATTATATGACAACATTTGTGTGATTAACAAATTTAAAAGTAACAAAAACATAAATTATTCCTTACTTAGGAGGTCTAAAAGATTCTCCCACTTGCCGCCATAACTTACATGAAGTCACCTATAGAGAGAGAGAGACCAATTATAAGTACATCACAAAAAAATAATGTTGAAAGGATAAAAAAGTTTGAGATAAAAGCATGTCACTAAATGTATTGCATGATTGCCAAATGCACAACAAGAACAAGCTTCAATAACATAAGTATACATGGTGCATATGCACTATTTACAATGCCAAGGTACAAAATAAATTAAATTGTAGCAAAACTTCATAATATAAGACAACTAAACTTATATTACAAGACTAAGAATAACAATATAACATGAAACAGAGAGACTCAGTTTCATCATCAAGCCCAATATAATCTTCTTTATCATTAGTATCAAATTCCAATTAATCACTTCCAATTTCCTCTTTTCATTCATCATTTTGTAATCTTATTGAAAATCAATGTCTTCCCTATCTCATAATGTCCTAAGTCAACAGCATGTTTTTCCAATAGATTAGGCCTAGCACTTGGAATGGATGCAGGTGTCGCGTTTTTGCCTTTGACTAATCTAATATGATAGGTTCCCTTTTCAACTCCAATACCTCCAGCAAACTAGTTTTGTTTTGGAGAAACAAAGAAAAAAAAATTATTGTCTAATAGTTTCCTCTTTACAAGAAGATCGCTAACCCTTTTCTTTTTTACCTTTTGTTCTTTTGGTTTGATTTGGTGCACATAGAAGTACAATAAGCTCTTATTTTTTCTGCATGATCGCTTAATAGATTAAATTTAAAAAAAAGCACAAATATAAGGACAATATTGATGAGGCATGCCTCTGCTGCATAATGCACCTATCTTAAAGCACGCCTTATTGCGTAGGAATGCACCTCACATCAAGAGTCTATCACTTATGGGATGGAAGGCACCAACCTTGGAGCCTTTTGGACCTTGCACCTAAGGCATGCCTTTGACAACTATGTTTTGAAGTATCATATATGGAATAATCTTAAGCAAATACAAATATTATACCACAAAAATACAACCAAAAAAATCAAAAAGAAAAAAGATGGACAAAACAAAAATATAGTTTTTATTCTAATCTTTTAAATACCATTTTATAAGTATATATCATAAGCATTTAATAAAAATATAATACTCAAATATGAATCACTTAATATGCTTACTTTCTCTTTCTCATGGTCTAAAATGCACCTGACTTAAGTTGAATTTTTCTTTAGATTTCAAAAAGAGGTTTTTTATTAATTCTCAATCAATCACATATTTTAGCATTTTAACCAAAACTCTTATTTCCTACATTAATTTTACTCACAGACACCCAACTCGAACCCAAGTCACCTTATTGTCACGCCCCGCAAAGGTTCATACGGGATTTCCCACACATTTACATTTTGGCACACATATGTAATATTCTAGAAGGCCATTGTAAACCGTTAGATTAAATGGATCATAGCCGTCCATTTCGGTAGGTAGGAATTAATCCTAGCCCTCCATTTGGTAGGTGGGAATCAATCCTAACCATCTATTTTGGTAGGTGAGAATCAATCTTAGTCATTCATTTGGTAGGTGGGAGTTAATCCTAACCATCCATCTGGTAGGTGGGAATTGATCTCGGCCATCCATTGAGGAGGTGGAGGCCTATATATACCTTATGTAAATTCATTTGTAATCATTCAAGCATTTAAGCATTTCAAGTAATACAAAGCATTCTTCACAAACTCTTGTGTTCTTGTTTTGCTATTGAATCTTCTCGATCTCTAAGTTCCGTTCTTTTCTCTTTGGAGTGCTTTTATCGGTTTGGAAGGCAGGCTTAGTGCAACGGACCGTGCTAAGTGCTGCACGATTGCTAGTTGAACTCTAGGGTCGTGACAGTTGGTATCAGAGACTGGTTCGAAGCTTGACTACCTTTGGCATAATGAAGGCTACTGCCCCAGCTACACCTAACGTGGAAGTTCCATCAATGGAACGTGGTCGTGAGGAAGTTCGAAAACCATCTAAAGAATCTCGAGCCAAGTCGAAAGACATGATTTCTAGCTTGAAGCGCGTGTTATGAGTGCTCAGGACAACTTGGGAGAGTTGTTCGACTGAGTGGACAACTTGGAGGAACGTTGCAGTGGCTTGGAGGCCGAGGATGCGGAGATCCATGCAGCAGTCAAGATGTCCCTCAACGAGCTAGACGGTGGGTTAAGGCAAGAGATTGATGGGCTGAAATCCGAACTTGCCAAGGTACGTGATCTCTTCCAAAGAGAAATTTCCAATGTGTTGCTTAGAGTTGAGGATATGGGTGGTGATCTAGCCCTATGCAAACGGGCTATGATCTCGAGAACTAATACAATCACCATCATTGAGGCCAAGAAAGTGGAAGTTCCCAAGCCAAAGACTTTCAATGGTGCTCGGAATGCTAGGGAAGTTGAGAACTTCCTATGGGGGCTGGATCAATACTTCGAGGCTACTGGCGTAACGGACCATGCCAGCAAAATCCGAACTACTGCCATGTACTTGACCGACACTGCTATGCTGTGGTGGAGACGAAGACATGGAGATGTGCAACGTGGGGTGTGCACAATTGACACTTTTGAGGACTTCAAAAGGGAGTTCAAAAGTCAATTCTTCCCCGTAAATGCTGAGGAAGAGGCGAGGGGCCAGCTTCGACGACTAAAGCAGATGGGTAGCATAAGAGAATATGTGAAGGAGTTCACAACCTTATTGCTAGAAGTCTCTGACACATCGAACAAAGATGCATTATTCTTGTTCATGGATGGTCTCCAATCATGGGCTAACATTGAACTCAAACGACGTGGTGTCCAAGACTTATCTTCAGTCATTGTCGTTGCTGAAAGTCTTATTGATTACTCCTCAAACAAAGATAGCCAGAAGCCAACTGAAAGAAAGTTTGTTGGAGCAGGGAATGGGGTGAGGCCATGCTAAGAGTCAAAGCTACAAAAATCACAGAGAAAGCTCCTCATTCAAGCCACGAGACAAGGGGAAGGAAAGGGAAGAACGTGGTGCCTCAAAGCCCCGTGTGACATGCTTCATATGTGACGGACCACATTGGGCACGAGAATGTCCGAAAAGGAAGACATTGAATGCTTTAGTTGTCTCCACTCATGATCAAGATAGAAGGGAGGCAAATGAAGGTGCAAAGATGGGGTCCTTGCAGTTGCTTAGTGCATTGCAAAGTTCCCCAATGTCCCCCAAGGGACTCATGTTTGTGGATGCAACTATCAATGGGAAAATCGCCGAAGCCCTGGTCGACACAGGTGCATCTCACAACTTTGTTTCTCTAGAGGAAGCCAAGAGACTCAGTCTCAAGGTTGCCAATGGAGGTGGCTCCTCAAAGCAGTTAACTCGGCGGCACAACCTCTCCAAGGAATTGCCCGCGGAGTGAAGGTCAATCTCGGTGCATGGACTGGCCAAGTGGATTTATCTGTGGCACCCATGGATGATTTCTAGGTGGTATTCGGCATTGAGTTCTTGGACCAAGAGCATTTCTTGTTCCATGTTCAAACTCTATGTGCATTATGGATGAACCAAAGGCTTGTCTAGTACCGACGGAGATGACCACCAAGCCTACTACCCAAGCTCTCTCAGCACTTCAATTCAAGAAGGGATTGAAGAGGGAAGAAGAGAGTTACTTGGCCATTCTAAAGGAGTATGATGATGATGAAGCATCACCACAACTAAGCTTGCCGACGGAGGTGCAAGTTGTCTTGGATGAGTTCCAGGATGTGATGCCGGAAGCGTTGCCAAAACAGTTACCCCCAAGGAGGGAGGTGGACCACGAAATTGAGCTGGAGCCTGGCACAAGACCACCAGCAATGAGTCCTTTACCGGATGGCAAACTCGGAGTTGGCAGAATTGCGGAAGCAACTCAACGAGTTGTTGGATGCTGGTTTCATTAGACCATCCAAAGCCCCATTTGGTGCCTCGGTGCTTTTTCAGAAAAAGAAGGATGGTTCACTGAGAATGTGCATTGACTACCGCGCTCTAAACAAGATCACGGTAAAGAACAAGTATCCTATCTCACTCATTGCTAATTTGTTTGATCAATTGGGGAATGCTAGATACTTCTCCAAGTTGGACTTAAGGTCGGGATACTACCAGGTGCGCATAGCAAAAGGGGATGAGCCGAAGACTACATGTGTAACAAGGTATGGTGCTTATGAGTTCCTTGTTATGCCATTTGGTCTCACCAATGCACCTGCTACCTTTTGCACTCTCATGAATAAACTCTTCCATCCCTACCTCGATCGGTTCGTGGTAGTATATCTTGATGATATTGTAATATATAGCTGGATTATGGAAGAACATCTTGAGCATTTGAAGAAGGTGTTCGAGGTCCTCAGAGAAAATGAGCTACATGTTAAAAGGGAGAAATGTTCCTTTGCCCAAGATGAGGTGATGTTCTTGGGTCATAGGATAAAAGATGGGAAGCTTATGATGGATGGAGACAAGGTGAAAGCCATCCAAGAATGGGAACCTCTTACTAAAGTCCCCGAGTTACGGTCTTTCCTTGGACTTGTGAACTACTACCGGAGATTCATCAAGTCATATTCAGCAAGAGCAGCTCCACTAACCGACCTACTCAAGAAGAACAATACTTGGGAGTGGACAAACAAGTGTCAAGCCTCATTTGATGACTTGAAAAGGGTCATTACCGAAGAACCAGTGTTTTACTTGCCAGACCCCTGTAAGATGTACGAGTTGCATACTGATGCCTCAGACTTTGCCATTGGTGGAGTATTGATGCAAGATGGGCACCCGATAGCATATGAGAGCCGCAAGCTCAATGAAACTGAACGCCGCTACACGGTGCAGGAAAAGGAGATGACAGCTATCATCCATTGTCTAAGGATGTGGCGACACTACTTGTTGGGTTCTCACTTTGTGATCATGACAGACAATGTAGCAACTAGCTACTTCCAAACTCAAAAGAAATTGAGTCCCAAACAAGCTCGGTGGCAAAACTTTTTGGCAGAGTTTGACTACAAGCTTGAATACAAGCCCGGTAAGGCCAATGTGGTGGCTGACGCACTAAGTCGAAAGGCAGAATTAGCAGCTTTGAGTAGACCAAACAGTCCCTTGCTAGAAAAGATCAAAGAAGGGTTAGAGCATGATGCCCTGGCTCAAAACCTCCTAGTCCTCATCAAAGAA
This sequence comes from Triadica sebifera, assembly GCA_023653625.1. Lineage (NCBI taxonomy): Eukaryota > Viridiplantae > Streptophyta > Magnoliopsida > Malpighiales > Euphorbiaceae > Triadica > Triadica sebifera. Next base: position 15,764,701 of record CM042893.1, read on the forward strand.
GGAAAGACAAGGCGATTTTGGCAGAGTGACGGACTACTCTATGCCAAGAAGAACCGCATATACGTTCCTAAATGGGGGAACTTGAGAAAAGAGCTGATCAAGGAATGCCATGATTCATTATGGGCTGGACACCCGAGCATGAGACGCACCCTTGCCTTGATCAAGTCTATTTACTATTGGCCTCAACTGCGGGATGATGTTGAAGCCTACGTAAGAACTTGTCTTGTTTGCCAATAAGACAAGACAGAGCAGCGTGCACCCGGTGGCTTGCTAGAACCGCTGCCTGTTCCGGAGAGACCATGGAAGAGTGTCTCAATGGACTTCATCACTTGTTTGCCAAAATCAGAAGGCTTTGGTAGTATAATAGTGGTCATTGATCGCTTCAGTAAGTATGCAACATTCATACCTGCCTCGGCGGATTGCACTGCAAATGAGATTGCACGGTTGTTCCTCAAGCATGTTGTGAAGCATTGGGGAATTCCATCTAATATCGTGAGTGATCGAGACCCACGATTTACTGGGAAGTTCTGGACAGAATTGTTCAAGCTGTTGGGATCAGACTTAAACTTCTCCACCAGTTTTCATCCGCAGAGCGATGGGCAGACGGAACGTGCCAATGCACTACTGGAGCTGTATCTTAGGCACTTTGTTAGTGCCAACCAACATGATTGGGCAAAGTTGCTAGATGTAGCCCAATTCTCTTGCAACTTACAGCAAAGTGAATCCACCGGCAAGAGTCCCTTTGAGATCATTATGGGACAACAACCTATGACCCCTCATGCTTTGGCCACAAGCTATGAAGGGAAGAGTCCTGCAGCTTTCAAATTTGCTAAGGCATGACATGAGCAAGCTGAGTTAGCCCGAGCCTATTTGAACAAGGCATCCAAAAAGATGAAGAAGTGGGCTGACAAGAAAAGGAGGATGGTCGAATTTCGGGAAGGAGATTTGGTCCTTGTCAAATTATTACCACAACAGTTCAAGTCCTTGCGAAAGGTTCACAAGGGGTTGGTACGAAAATACGAAGGGTCATTTCCTATCCTTAAGCAGGTTGGTAAGGTGTCTTACAAACTACAACTACCTCCCAAGCATAAAATCTATCCAATCTTTCATGTAAGTATGTTGAAACCTTATCATGGAGACGAAGAAGATGCAAGTCGAAGAGAGTCGAAAAGGGCACCCACTGCGGTAGTAACCTCCTTTGATAGAGGAGTGGATTCCATTTTGGCAGACCGCCTAATTCGGCGAAGAGGTGTACCAAGTTATCGGGAATACTTGGTTAAATGGAAGAATGCCCCGGACATAGAGGCAAGCTGGGAACCTGAAGACACTTTGTGGCAGTTCAAAGATGACATAGAAAGGTTCAAGCTTGGAGGCGCGACGAGAGCGTCGCGAACTTGAGTGGGGGAGAATGTCACGCCCCGCAAAGGTTCATACGGGATTTCCCGCACATTTACATTTTGGCACACATATGTAATATTCTAGAAGGCCATTGTAAACCGTTAGATTAAATGGATCATAGCCGTCCATTTCGGTAGGTAGGAATTAATCCTAGCCCTCCATTTGGTAGGTGGGAATCAATCCTAACCATCTATTTTGGTAGGTGAGAATCAATCTTAGCCATTCATTTAGTAGGTGGGAGTTAATCCTAACCATCCATCTGGTAGGTGGGAATTGATCTCGGCCATCCATTGAGGATGGTGGAGGCCTATATATACCTTATGTAAATTCATTTGTAATCATTCAAGCATTTAAGCATTTCAAATAATACAAAGCATTCTTCACAAACTCTTGTGTTCTTGTTTTGCTATTGAATCTTCTCGATCTCTAAGTTTCGTTCTATTCTCTTTGGAGTGCTTTTATCGGTTTGGAAGACAGACTTAGTGCAACGGACCGTGTTAAGTGCCGCACGATTGCTAGTTGAACTCTAGGGTCGTGACATTATGCATACTAAAATTCAATTCCATTAAAAAAAATCTAGAATTTTGGATTTGGTATCAATGAGGTTGCCCTAGCTAAATTTTGACTAAAATCAAATCACACTTAATTTCAGTGGAAATTTTGGAGGTTGGATGACTTAGCCTCCTTTTGTTTGTCTAGAACATGTACAGATGCATCATCCATAACAAAAGGGTACCAAAGATATAGCACTCAAATACTTCTGTTCATGTTCTCTCTCCAAGCATAATAAAGACCTTTCATCTCTTCTACTTCACTTATTCCTTTGGACATGAATATGATGATGAAACTGCTTTGATGTCTCACTAAGAATGGATGGGCCTTAGTCTACTTCTAGAGTAATTCATGAGACCACTCAAAAATCTTCCATTAGGTGAACACATGTCTCTTCATTTATCCACAAAGGAATAGAAAAACAAAAATGAAGGAACACACCTCTCTCCCTTCTTCTCTCTCTCAAGCTTTATCATTGTACCTACCCTCGGTGCATATGTTTTGCTATCCAGATAACTGTAATAAATAATGTAACTTATTGAAATCAATTTGGGCTTCTTGAGCATGAGCAGTGTCATTTAATGCATTAATGCATGTATATATCTGATGTCTCTGTTTACACTTTTATCAGCAGAATGCTCTACACCACCACCAACACAATCAACTCCATTAACTTATTGAACTCAGTTTCAGCCTTTTCTCAGTCAGCAGAGTGTGCATGTAAATGCATTAGTACACAAGTAGCTGAGAACGCATTTGCCCTTGCTCACATGTATATATCTGTTGTATCTGATCAAACCCTTTTATCTACAGAATGCACTGCTCCAACTCCAACATAATCAGTCCACTAACTTCACCAAAACCAAGAGTGATTAACAGCCCAGAAACTAATTAATGATACATGAGAAAATAAGACATCTAATGGAGAAACTAATTAAAGATTAATGTCAAACAAGAAATATTGATTTAAGTCATATAATTGGCATAACAATTCATACCTTATCATAGCCACCCAACTTCATAACAGCTCTCCACAACCTTATCACCAAAGAAGTACATACTATGAGCCAAAATAAGTTTTTTAAAAAAAGAAACTGATAATATTCATGAGATGGACAGCATTAAATTCCATAATCAATAGAAACTTACTTCAAACAATTTAATCCCTCTCCATAGAATTTAGGAGGCTTGAACTCCATACTTCTCTCCCTAAAGAAAATTTCAAGCTCCTTCATAAACTCCCATTGCTCCTCTTCTGTTCCTGATTCATTACCCTCATTGTCTTCATCAAAAAGAAATGATTGCTTTGAGCTTGAGTTTCCATTACTTGCAGGTGTAACAGTATCCGTTTTATTCATTACATCCTTCAATTCTTTCTTAGTCTCAATTTCACTTTTGATGCTTGATGATCCTGCATGAGGTGTAGCAGGTTCACTACGCGCTTCAAGAAGGGTGTCGGCATGACGGCTAGGTGTACTTTCTGGTACTTCAGAAGGTTCAATTTTAGCATCAGCAGGGGGTTTGTCAGTTTCAATATGACTGGTGGAAATGCTGCTGCAATCAACTTCATATTTTTTAGATCTACAATTAGAAGTTTCACTAGCTTTAGGTATTTGCAAAGTCGGAGATTGACTTTCAGGATTAAGTAAACTTCTGCCACCATCCAAAGGAACTGAGGAAGGAGAGACTTGAAGGGGTTTTTGTGGAACAGACTTCAACTCAACATTGTTATAACTGGGAGCTGCCTCTGTCTGACATTGCTTTAGATTAGCCTTCAAGTCCACACCATTGGCATTAGGACTCATCTCAATTCCAGGATTTTGTGGACTGGCCTTCAACTCAACATTGTCAACGTTGGGGACTGCTCCAGTCTGAGATTGCTGAGTACCAGAATTCATCTGCACATTGTTATTGATGAAGACCCTCTTCTGCTGAGATTGTTGAATAGTGGCCATTGCACCATTGTACTCTAGGACACTCTCAATCACAGGTTGTTGAGCATTATTCTTCAACTCCGCACTTTTGTCATTTGGAACTGCCTCAATATGGGATTCATGAGGTTTACCAAACTTGTTATCACTCAGGACTGCCTCAGTCTCAGATTGTTGCAGACTAGACCTTGATTCTAGGCTGTTATGACTAGAAGGTGCCTCAGAATGAGATTCCACTGTACTGCACTTCAACTCCATGTTATTATCATTAGGAACTGCCTCAGCCTGTGATGGAAGATTCCCATTTTCGGAGGGGATTGGTTCATCCTGGTCCATAGGAACAGGGCGGGAAGGAGAAGCATGGTCAAGTTGGTCAACTGGGAGTTGCTGTGTATCGATTGGCATATCACTGGCTGGAGGATGGGGCACTGGCTGTACTTTTTCACCCTCATATTCCTGGTCATTCCCCATCTCTAAATATACACTAAATAGAAAAGGAAAAAGAGACAGAGGACCTTAGACGGGTTCTTGAAAACCACTCTACTGCAAAATCCCAAGTAACAACAAAGACATGCTCAGAAATGCCCTGAATTTTGATATTCTTATCCCTTTAAAATAAAACCCTAATTTTTTTTTTGTAATAATGTAGCAAAATAAATAAGTAAAATAAACAATGCGGGCACATTCGATTCTAGAAAATTAGAAACAAGAAAAATCTGATAAATTTACTCAGAATAATAGAACTTGTACAATTTCAAAGATCGAAATAAACAATGCGTAATGGAAAAAGAAACTTGCCTGCAACGTTCGGTGTTGTCTACCAGAAAAACATAAAGAAGAAACAAGAGAAACCCTAAGATGGAAATTATTTATAAGCTGCTAAGCTATTTGCTCTGTTATTTCGTTCTGAAAATTGAAACCAGAAAAGGCCTTTGTTCTTTGCCAGTTCCCGTTCCCAATTTCCTCCACCGCCAGAATTTTGCTTTCCAGATAGACGACACATGTGCACCTGTTTCTTGTTTATATATTCGGTTTAAACGACGTCATTTGGACCATTCTGCTCTGCCGGTCCCAAAAAAACGTACAAGGTGGGGCTTGTACGTCTCATTCTCATAATTCACATGCCACATAGTCCACTTAAATCTCGGTGTTGTCAAATTTGAACTATTCTGCCTTTTTATTTATTGTCTATGACTTTGAAGTTTAGCTTTGTAGATCTTAAAGTTCCTATGCTCGTCCAGAGAAAATTGAAGAGGAAATTAGCTGAAAATTGAATCTTACTGTCGAGGAAAAATAAATGTCAATTATATGTACATTGCTCTCACCAATCTGATATGTAACTGACCTCTAACTAATTACTCCAACTTCGTTCACTATTTAGAATATCTAACTAATAGTTCTTCTAAGTTTTAACACTGCTACTAATATTGCTTACTGCTCACACTTTCCTACAAGCTAACATCTAAAAAGCAACTAATAACTTACCATTACTTCTACATCTCCGTCAAGTTGGAGATTGGTAATAGTCAACTAATCCCAATTTAGAAACTAACAAACTGAACTAAAAGTAGTAAGGGACTTAGTGAATACATCAACAAGTTGTGAATGGGAAGAGATGTATTGAGGAAGCACAAAACCTTCCTTGCATTTGTTAAAAACAATATGATAGTCAATCTCCATATATTTAGTTCTTTCGTAAAACATAGAATTTTAATTGATGTGGAAAGTTGATTAATTGTCACATCACAAAAGAATTGTATAACACTCCTTTATATAGCTAGAATAATCCAACCATATATGAAGATGTCACACTGTCAAATGATTAAAACTGGTAAAATTTAAAGCATTTTTAAAATATGATTTTATGAAAACATTAAGAACTTGATTTTCTTTAAAGAAAGATATTTCCTATCAAAACCTTAAGTTTTCATGATTATTTCAAAATCATAATTATTTTCATCTACTTTGTAATACCCTTTACCCGTTTGTACCTCAATCAAGTAAAGTAGTGTATCTGAGTGATTAATTGATGTGTCTACAGAAAACTTATAGACATACAACAAGTATAAACCAACTCATAACTCATAATAAGACTAAATAGTCATTATATGCATACTTAAATTATACTTTTATAGACTATAAATTGGTACATACTTAATTTACAAACATGTATTTATATTTAAAATATACATAATGGTAATACATGTAAAAATTACTTTAAGAGCATGACATGACTATCACCGTTATAGTCACAGCTACACTCTTCTAGTGGAATCACTAGATTTGCAACTCTCATCTTCCTGTTCTCCGCTTCCATCTAAGAATCAAACCTACGTGAGAGAAAAAAACTCACGAGCCTTATTTAGCCCTTCACATTTAGTCTCATTATGAGTTATGATTGATGGGCGAAACCATGATAATTAGTCTCATACTTAATTCTAGGATCACTACTACATACTTAATCTTATGACATTCAACTTTCATTAATGTGTATCATACGAGCCTTATTTAGCCCTTCACATTACATAAAAACCATACATGCAGCTTGCACTACTTTATTATATAATTATTACATGCCTAAACTGAATCACTCTTTAAAACAATGGAATATAAATTTAATTTTACAATTTTCCCATTGATCGTATGGATATTATCTATAGACTCTATTGTGGGCTTTTCTTTTCTCTATCGGACTTAGTCTTTTCAACTCCAAACCTATGTGTGAGAGACAACTCATACGCTAAGCAACAATGCTTAGTGGTATACAATGGCATGTATATGAAAATATGTAATCATGCATTCAAACTTTTATAATAGTTTGAATGACATCTTCACTACGATCGTTTTAATTATAATTATTATGGTTTATTTCTAGTATATTCTTTTATTCACAAAGTACATGCCTATTTCGTTTTCCATATTTTTATCTACAAATGATGTTTAATTGTATACTCAATATATATCTTAAGGAATTTACCCTTATACAAGACATTTACGACTTGTCATCCTAATCTTATTCTTATATGCTAGTATATCATCTCCATTTCATAAATTGTAACTTTACCATATTCATAATCCTTAGTTCCTATGCACTTGTTCACAATAAGAATCTTAACATAGGATTATGGGAATTATTTTTTAATGTCCGTAAAATAGGGTTTATAAGTTATATATGTGTTTAGAATGGGAAATGATGAGGTTTAAAGTGTTTTAAAGTTTAAATGTTGCAAAAAGAAAAGTTTTCACACCCATGAATATTTGTTCACATCTGTAAAAGATCATGTTGTGGTTCAAACAACAAAGTTTTGGACATGATGAGAATGTTTGAGAAGAGAGAATGTTCACGCCCATGAATGGTCTAGTAATTTTCGTGAAATGTGTTTCATGTCCGTGAAGTAAGGATTCACGTTCGTGAATGCAGGTCGGTTGGTTATGACCAGTCGCACTTTTCTCTTTTCTCTACACCAAATCTTACTTTAAAACCATTTTCCACCACCCTTTATCACTTTTGACACATTATAAGACGCCTTAGTCATCTTCCTCTAACCTTGAAAATTATAAACACCATTGAAGATGTTTAAAATCTTGAGAAAAATGGAGCTTGGTTGAGTTTTGCCAAAGTTAAGGTAGAACTTAGTTCTTAAGGTTATTTTAGGTTGTTTATAGTTATAAGGTTTTAATGAGAACATGTTTGTATCAAAAAGAGGAAATAAAGCTTGAAAAGGTTGAAAGGATAGTTAAGGCTCCTTTTTGGTGAAAGGTATGGACATATGGACATATTAATTCGTTTTCCATGCATATTGATGTGTGTTGTGTTTCTATAAATGAGAATGAATGACTAAAAGACATGTTATGGTTGATAAATAATATGGATATATGGTTTATATGTTAAAATGACATGTGTTATGTTATGTCTTGATTTGACCTAGAAACGGATTTAAAGAACTAAATATCATTTAAACATGTTGTAAACATAGTATGAGTATAAAAGTGTTGATAGAAGTGATTAACATTGGTAAATCTTAGAAATTTTAAATAAAATGCTCTATTTTAAATTTGCTGGAAATGCATGATTCACACCCGTGAACAAGGGTGTCACGGCCGCAAATGTTGAGCTTGTATGAACTACATAAACCCATAATTTCACAGGTTGTGTCATGGGTTGGGAAACCATGATGGTATGGTGTCATGGCCATGAATAAATAATTTATGCATGTGATGATTATGTGGTGATTCACGTGATGGTTCATGAGTAAGCTAATCGTAAAATGTTCCTTCACGACCGTGAATAAATAGTTCACGCCCATGAAGCTGTTTGAGTGTAAAAAGTGTACATTTTTGTTTTATGACCTATGGTGATAGGTTGGCTCAATGCATGTCATAGAATGTTGGTATATATGGAATATAACATGTGGATGACATGATATGATATTTATGTGTTGGAATGAAAATATATAAATGGAATGTAATATTGGTAATAGCATGTGATAAAGTAAATGTTGGGAATAACATGTGATAAAGTAAATGTTGGTAATAACATGTGTTTAAAATGAATCAAAAAATAAATGGTTATGAGATTAAAGAAACTCAATTCTTTAGTGTTGGACTTGATATAGGATAAATGGTATACCATTGTGGGAGGTAACCGATACCGTATGAGCTACTTTCTATATGAGGACAAGATTACTCGGATATTATGAGCACTTGATCGTGGATATGCTAGCACGATATTTTACTCAGTCGATGTAGTTTAAGCTCGAGTTGTTGAGTGTCATTCACTTTAAGAGGCTCGGATAAGCTGATATAGGTTATGAGCAGAGTGACTTAAGCTCAGGTTGTTGAGCACTCCTATCTTATGTCCCACATTTGGATAGTCAAAGTTTAGAACTATAAGGTTGAAACAGTTGAAATAATGAAAGCTTAAAGAAGTCTTGGGCGATAATAATATAAAAACGGTAATAATATAAAAATGCATTACCATAATAATAACACTTTATTTTATTTAGCTCGAGACTCTTTATATTATTACCATTTTTATATTATTATCGCCCAAGACTGTATGCTTAAACCTTTGCACTAAGATGATTATTAATCAAATTTACTATTATATAACTATTAATTGACATTTGAATCTTTAATGACTATAACAACAGTAATGGTTGCTACGTGGCATACAAATATCATGTTAGTTTGATATCATACTATGATTCGCTAAATCATCATGTTTTTAAGCATTAGTAACCAAACGTATAATGTACTTCTTTCTTGATCATTTATAATGTGACTACATCAAACATACCTATATAATAATGACATCTCCTTATGTAAATTGAACGTTAACAATCATATAATTCAATAATAATGTCTTGCATGAATTATAATAATCTCTTGCATATCATATCAGAACATTCATAAATAATAACTATATTATTAGAGTAAACTTCATGTTTACTTTTCATTAATTGGTTCACCCACAACACTTTAAACTGGACTAAAATTGATACATATTATGAGCAAGGACGCTCACACAAACTGACATGTTGACATTTGACCCCTTAACTGAAGTTCATATATTATATATACATGCATAATTGGATCAAAAATGCTCATACAAGCTAACATTGACCTTCTGTCCATCAAACATATTCATTCATATAAGCAATCACAAATCATAGGCGCTCACATAAGATGACATAGACCTTCTAATTGTATATCTCACAATACTGTCTACCCTTAATGACACGTTATTTATCCTAACTCTAGTCCTAGATTAGAGCAATGGGCTTATCTTGTCTAATCACATGCATATCATATCATATCATATATTTATATATAATAATCTTTGTATTTATTTTCTCACATAAGTTGTTTATTAATATTATCATCTAATGTTTTTACATATGCATATCATATATTTCGTAAGATTGCATGGTCGTATCTTGTGTCACTACCTTGTTTCTCCATAAATTCTTTAATTTCATACATGTTTTGTGATAATTTACTATTAAGTATGTTGCATAATTCATAATTACCATGTACATACCATATTATACCATAATAAATTTTTATCAAAATCACAACCTATGTATGCTTACGTTTTACGTCAATCTCATGCCATTCATAATTATCATGATTGTATTTAAACATAAAATGTTCCCTACTCATATAACTTGTGTCATGCCATTATATCGTGGATTTTGTAATTATAAAATCATGTATGAATGTAAATTGCATTTTGTCATTTGAAAACCCCTTTTATGTTTAAAACCTTTACATATCAAATATAAATCACAACATATAAGAATGGGGTCAAAAAGTTAGTTCTAAAGGGTCAGCATCCGTCACACTTGTAACTTGTTGTTATGCTCGGGATAGCTCCTGCTGGGCAGTGTTACACCGGCGACAGAAGCTTGACTAGGCTAGTGCATTGAGCGTGACAGGTTTGTTGTGCTTGTGATAGAAGCTCAACTCCTATATATATTGGCCAATTTTTTTGTATGATATGATATCATTTTCATCCAGTTTTAAGTTCTTATTCTCTATAAGTTACAGAGCTTTCATAAACTTGAACATGGTATCAAAACTAGTTTTGATCCTTTGTAATTAGCATTTTGGTTGTTATTTTATTGTTCATAATGTAATTCTTTTGGTTTCTCCTTATAGTGTTTTTCCTTTTGTTGTTTGATTGTGCAATTTTTATGTTATGGCAAATTTAGGTATTGGTAGACCTAATAAGTTCTACATTTTCTCCCATACAGTGCTTCATATGGCGCCATTTTGATACTGGACTGATAGCTGTTGTTGTAAGCAAACTCTGCTAATGACAAATACTTTTCCCAACTACTTTCAAACTCGATGACGCAACATCACAACATATCCTCAAATATCTGAATTACACGCTCCGACTGCCCATCAGTCTGAGGATGAAAAGCTGTACTGAAATGAAGTCTTGTCCCCAATGCTTCTTGCAACTTTTTCCAGAACTGGGAAGTAAATCTGGGATCCCTATCTGAAATAATGGAGGATGGTACTCCATGGAGTCTCACTATCTCATTGATGTAGATTTCTGCCAACTTGGTCAGTGGATAGTCCCTCCGTACTGGTATAAAATGGGCTGATTTCGTCAGTCTATCAATGACTACCCAGATAGCATCATGCTTCTTTCCTGTCAGAGGTAATCCCATCACAAAATCCATGGTCACTCGATCCCATTTCCATTCTGGTATCGCAATAGGTTGAAGTAAACCCGATGGAACTTGATGCTCAGCTTTCACCTGTTGGCATATCAAACATTTACTCACGAATTCTGTCACATCATGTTTCATTCCTGGCCACCAATAGTGTACTTTCAAATCCTGATACATCTTGTTGCCACCAGGATGCATTGCATAGCTGCCATGATGAGCTTCTGTGAGAATGTTCTTTCTCAATTCATCTTGATCTGGTACACATAACCTCCGGTTCAAATAAAGACTTCCATCTTCACCCAAAGAATAACTACCTTCATTGCCCTCTTTTACTTTGTTCACTTTGGAAATCAGACGATCATCTAGCTTTTGTGTTGCTTTCACTTGCTGAAGAAAATCTGGTTTTACTTGCATTTCTGCTATTATCGCTCCATCTTGTGTCATATCTAATCTGACATTCATCACTCGAAGGGCTGCCATAAATTTTCTACTAAGTGCATCAGCTACTACATTCGCCTTCCCTGGATGATAGTCGATTAAGCAGTCATAGTCTTTTATCAATTCAAGCCATCATCTCTGCCTCAAATTAAGTTCCTTCTGTGTGAGCAAATATTTCAGACTTTTATGATCGGTGTAAATGTAACATTTCTCACCATAAAGATAATGTCTCCAAATCTTCAAGGCGAGTACAATTGCTGCAAGCTCAAGATCGTGAGTAGGATAATTCTTCTCATGAGTCTTGAGTTGTCGGGAAGCATATGCAATCACTTTACCTTCTTGCATCAATACACAGCCTAACCCATTCTTGGAGGCATCACTGTAAATCACAAAAATCCTTGCTAGATTCTGGTTGAGTTAACACTGGGGCTTCTGTCAACAAGTTCTTAAGCTTCTCAAAGCTTCCTTGACATTTATCCGTCCATTCAAACTTAACATGCTTCTGTAACAGTCGGGTGAGCGGTGCTGCTATGGTGGAAAAACCTTTTACAAATCTCCTATAATACCCAGCCAAACCTAAGAAACTTCTGACTTCTGTAATAGTGTTAGGTATTCTCCACTGTAAGATTAAATCTTCTTTGGATCCACCTTTATCCCTTCAGCTGAAATTACATGACCCAAGAATGATACTTCATTCAACCAGAAATCACATTTACTGAATTTTGCATACAACTGCTTCTCTCTCAATATCTGCAAGATAGCTCGTAGGTGCTTGTCATGTTCTTCTAGTGTCTTCGAATACACTAAAATATCATCAATAAATACCACCACGAACTGGTCCAGATAAGGATGAAAGATCCTATTCATTAGATCCATGAAAGCTGTTGGGGCATTCGTAAGTTCGAATGGCATGACTAAAAACTCATAGTGGCCATATCTTGTGCGAAAGGTAGTCTTAGGTACATCTGCTTTTTTTACTTTCAACTGATGGTAGCCTGATCGTAAGTCAATCTTTGAAAATATACCTGCTCCCTTCAATTGATCAAATAAGTCTTCAATACGTGGAAGGGGATACTTATTTTTGATTGTCACTTTATTCAGCTATTTGTAGTCAATGCATAATCTAAGAGACCCATCTTTCTTTTTTACAAAGAGTACCGGTGCCCCCCATGGCGAAATACTGGGTCTGATAAAGCCTTTATCAAGCAATTCTTGCAGCTGAATCTTCAACTCCTTGAGTTATGTAGGCGCCATTCTGTAGGGTGCAATCGAAATAGGTGTTGTACCTGGAGCTACATCAATAGTGAATTCGACTTCCCTGTCAGGTGGCAAGCCTAGTAATTTATCGGGAAACACATCTTGATAATCTTTCACTGTAGGCACATCTGAAACCTTAAGATCTTCCTTTTTAGCTTCCATTGCAAAACACAAATAAGCAATGCACCCCTTTCTTATAAGTCTCTTGGCAGCTGTAACTGAGATCACATCTGATAAGAAATCTGTTCTTTCACCCACAATAGTGATTTCCCGATCATCAGAGAGTTTAAGTCACTCTCTTCCGTTTACAATCTACCGTCGCTTGATAGGCTGACAACCAATCCATCCCCAATATCACATCAAACTCGTGGAATGGGAGTTCAATTAGGTTAGCTATGAATTCATAACCTTGTGCACTAATGGGACAATTCCTATACACCCTGTTCACCACAACACTGTTCCCTAAAGGATTGCTCACTAGGATGTCTTGGTCTAATTGTGAATCTTTTAACCCTCTCACCCGTGTAATATCAGTATTGATATAGGAATGTGTGGAACCAGGATCAATAAGTGCATAAACAGAATCAGTCATAAGCATGAATTTACCTACTATCACATCAGGAGCATCCTCTTCTTCTCTGGCTCTCACTGCATATGTACGACCTGTAGCTCATCCCTGACTCTGAGATTGCTGTGCAGAAGGTCTAGATGCTGATGGGTTAAGGGCTGCTCCTCTACCTCGGCCTCTGGATGGTAAAGATCCAATGCCAGGTGCTGGTGACATAGCGGTAGAAGCTTGAGCCACTGGACAATCCTTGACTTGATGATCTTTTGAACCGCATTTGAAACAGGCGCCAGTCAAATATCTGCACTCTCCTGGGTGAGCTTTACCACAATGGCTACAAGTCTGAACTGTACTTCCCCCTCTACCTCTAGGTGTACTACCCACAGAAGTGACTGAGGCATTGCCACGAAATATATTTCCTTGTCCACGCCCTAGTACAATTGATGTATAACTCTGTGATGGAGCTGGTCCTCTAGGCTTCTTAGTCTGAGAACCCAAACCACTGAATTGTCCCGGCTTCCTCTTCTGCTGAAACCGAGTTTGTCTGTTAGCCTCATCTGACTAGATACTTTCTACTTTAATTGCAGCTTCTACCAATGCACGCAAATTTGGATGTTGTTGTACATACACTATCTGTCTGATCTTGTTATGGAGACCCTTCTAAAATCTCTGACATAACTTATCTTCTGTCAGCTGATAATCATCAAGATAGGCACTGAGGCGCTCAAACTCACGCTCATACTCTGCTACTGTTTTGTTTTCCTGTCTAAGTCTTCAGAAAGCATCTTGCATTTCTGCTTTATACTCTGATCCTATGTATTTCTTTTCAAACTGAGCCAAGAAGAAATCCCAATTCAACTGTTCACCTGGGGTATGCTTCCGTACTGAATCCCACCAGATGAATGCAGGACCCTGAAGTAATGCCATAGTACCTTCAAATTTCTCTTCTGGCGGGCTGTGAGTAATTTCAAATAATCTCTTCATCTTGAACAACCATTCCTCAACTTGTACAGGGGTCAATGGATCACGCCCATAGAAATCTTCAGCTCCCAATCTCTTCAACTGCTCTAAAATCGGCTTCTTTTTAGGTGAAGCTGGAGGTTGTACTTGGGCCGCTGGCTGTGGCTGTTGAGCTTGTTCAGCTTGCATTCTATGTTGTATATAATCAACCATGAGATAGAGAAAATTCGGCTGTGGCGGTGGAGGTGGTGCAACTGGTGGAGTGACATTTTGTTGTGAGGTTTCAGCTTGTCTAGCACTAACCGACGATTCACTCTCACCATCCCTATCACCTTGACCTTGTGGGGATGCCATCATTCACTATAAAACATGAAAGGAGCAAGCATACGTTAGACTTATTACACATTTCATCCATTCATTGGCATGTATATATATAATTCATTCACTTAATTTCAACTCCGATCTTAGAACCGTCTAAACCATGCTCTGATACCACTAAAACTGTAACACCCTTATAACACTTATTCTATACGTACGTTACGTGGGTAAATACGATTATAGCCGATGTATGCCAAAAAAATTTTTTTTTCTATCTTAATTTAATAACTATAATATTACCAACACTTAATTAGTCATTTTTACTTTTCCAAAAATTTCGGCAGCATAATGGCTATAAACTAACTAACCCACCTGCCAAGCAAACAATCCACAACCCATTTTTGGGCACAACAATTCACACGTAATACAATATATTTTTCATTCAACCCCAATTCTCCACATATATAATAATTCATAAATATTCATTTATCAGAATATATACATAAATTCATCCATACAACACCATATCTAAATCCATATATACATGTCATTTATATAATAACCTACAATTATGTCAATATTCCATCAACTCCCAAAGGTTGTATGTCTGCTCCTGCCTTTCATGCCGTTACCTGCACGCAGTCAAATAACTACGTGCTGAGCATTGATATGCTCAGTGGTGATTACTAATCTAAAAATTTCCATTACTTGTATTTTCATGCAATTGTATTTTTAAAATACTATTCAATTTTTCTCATTAATATATAATTCATTTTATTCTTTTTAAATCTTTTTTTTTCTTTTCAATTTCTTTTTTTTTATTTGTTACAAATTTCACTTAAATTCTTAAATTTTTATTTATTTACAATTATACCATTAACTATATATTATTTACACTTTTGCCACTAACATTATTACTTTTATTATTTTTATATTTATTTATTTGATTTTTATATCTTTACTACACAATTTAATATCTATCTGTATTTCTCATTTTCATTATTTTTCTTATATTTTTCACTTATTTCATGTTTATCCTATTTTTCATTTTAATCACTTTTCTCATATTTTATTTATAATTGTCACTTTAATTATTTCATTCACATTTCCCCCTAGTTTCAATCCGATAAAAAAAAATCTTCGAATCGGATACATGGGACGTGGACCCTAAGAGTCCACTACACTGAAAAGTAATCCCGAAGGATCACCCGAGCACATACTGTACACTAAATCACTGAGTTACAATCACTGAAGTAGAGCATCATTGGCTACATAAGCGAGTCGTCATGACCCGCACCGCGGTAATAATGTCCATATGGCTAGCCAATTATATCCTGAACTAGATTTAACCATCAGAAAAATAACTAAGGGCATTATTTTATTTCTTCAATTCAATTTCTATTAAACCATAAATTTCATTATTTTTACATTATTAATCACTTAATAATTTATTCTTTCATAACAATTTTATCATTAGCAATTTCTTTTTTTTTTTATTCTAATATATCAATTAAGTTATAAACTCACTAAATATATTTTATTCATTATTTTTCATTACATACATAATATCATCAATAAATAGAAAAATATTCAATATTTAATTGAAAATTTTCAATAAATTTCTACATACTTAAAATCATATTCTCTTACATTTCATAACTAAATTTTCATTTAATTAGCAAAGAAAATATTAATATCTATTTTTTTTGTCTATATTTAATTTTCACCATTAAAAGTTTTCTTTCAAATTCTAATTATTCATTTCACTAATTAATACATTCATTATTCCATATATATCATAATATTACATTAAAAAGTATTTATCTCTTAATTTATATTTTTCACATAATAAGGTCATAATTTCCAATTTCCACTAATTAATTTCTTTTTATTGAAATTAACCATTCTAATTCACTTTTTACAATTTCTTAATTATAATTTAAGCATCAATTATCAATTACATGCAAAACACACAAAATTTCTAATTTTCATAACCTTAATTCATGCTTAATCAATGGAAATAAGTGGATTTTGAAATCACTAACCTTAATTTCTTATTTTAGGTCTTCCTAATTTTCCTTTTCCTTTCCTTTGGAAGCACATTCACCTTGCTTTGAACCTACCATGGACAAAAACTTTTCTTCATTAATCCACCATTAATTTACTTTCTTAGCTCAAATAAACTTCATAATTAACATCCACATAACTTAAACTACCTATTTGAACAATTAAATTAATTTAAAACCATAAATTTTTCTTACCTCCAATTAAAATCCTAAACTTTCTCTTTTGATTTCCTTCCACTTTAGGCTCCCAAATGAAGATCAAAAACTTCTATTAGCTATTAGAGAGATTGAAATTAATTTTGGGTGGTTGATTTTGGTGTGAGAATTGAAGGAAAATGAAGAAATTTTGAAGAAAAGGAATGAAGGAGTGGCACGGCAAAGCAAGGGAAAGAAAGAGGAAGAAGATTAAGCATAATTCTGTCTAGAGAATTCTGCAAATCTGGGTCTTATATAGTGGGTTAGTTTGGATGGGCTTGGCCCAAATAAAGCCCAACTCATTTAGGCCCAATTATGCATTATAAATTATTTTTCTCACTTTCCAAGCTCAATTTCACCCAAATTTGATTCCATAATTCTTAAAATATTTTTATATGTCTACACAAAAAATTTCAACTCAATCGGAGTTCGTTTCTTGTCCAGCTCACTTAAATCGGACAGATAATTTATTTTTCGGTGTTACCGTAAAATTCCATTTTTACTGTCAAATAATCTTAAATATTATTTAGAGTCTATCCATATCTTAAAATAAATTTTTGGATGTCGTTTGCTATTTTTCATAGCTCGGTCAAATTACGGTCAATCAACTATTTAATTAAACCCGGTCTCTTTTTTCTTAATTTTGACTTTTGAGGGCTTATTTGACTTCATTTTCACTCCAAATTTTACCCTCAGATTAGTCATACGCTATATTTTCCGATGATCAAATAAAATATTTTTCACCCACGGGTGTATTTTTGACCTCCGGGTATACTGATCAATATCGAAAACTACAGTTTACGACTAACCTGGTATTTGGGTCATTACATAGTTGCAGTAGTAGTAAGCAATAATAGTAAAGTGTAGAAGGTGTAATTTTCTTTTTTGTTAGAAGAGTTAGTTAGAGCTAAGCTGATGTGACATATTTACATTGGCTACAACATAGTATATATACTGTATATTGGTGGGTTTTTTTTGGTATGATATGATGATCATTTTCTTCCAGTTTTAAGTTCTTCTCTGTGAGTTGCAGAGCTTTCATAAGCTTGAACAATACTAGTGCTCCTCTTCGTGTGTTTGACAGTTCTACATCTTTGTTGGAGTATTGATATAAAATTATTAAATCATATTATATTGTAGTGCATTAACAACCTATTTCCTACAATTAGTGTTTTTTTCATTTTAATTTTTCTTATATTTTTTGGCAAAGAGGCTACAATTCTATCCATGACTAGGGATGGCAACAGGACGGGTTCGGGGCGGAGTTCCCCGTCCTCGACCCTGACCCCCGCCTCGAACGCCGATAGGAAAAAGTTTTGGATCCCTGTCCCCACACCACACGGGGACAGAAATCCCCGACCCCGCCCCAATCCCCGAATTTTATTAAATTTTTTTTATTATTTATTTTAATGTTGAAATTATTTATTTTATTTTAATTAATTAGTTAATTATATAATTTTTTAAATAAAAAATATTTTTTACTTAAAATAAATGTTATATTTTTATTTTATTTTTATTTTTAAAATATAAATAATTATTATATATAAAAATAATAAAATATATAAATATATTTTCAGGGCGGGTGATATATATATCATCCCCGCCCCAACCTCGGCACAAAAAATTCAGAATCGGGGCAAAAAAATTTTATTTGAAAAACCAGCCCCGTTCGGGATAGGGTCGGGGCGGGGCATCGCAGAGCGAAAAAAAATTGTTATCCCTATCCATGACCCTAATAGTGGGAGCAAACCTTCTTAAAGGTAATTATTTCTTGAAATTATATCTGATAGATAGATAGGGCTAAAGGTGGAATTTTCCCCTCAAAATTTCTTGTCATGGTCAATTTACTTTTAAATTAATTTTAAGATCAAATTAACAAACAATTTTTAATTTATGATCATTTTACTCCATTTCATCATAAAAAAATTCATTTTTAATTTTTTTTTCACAATTCAAACGAAATATTACAATAAAAATTCATAGCAAATAAGGATTTTATTGAAAAAAAAAAGAAAAAATAATTTTTAAAAATGAAATGAGGCAAAATGACAGTAAATTGAAACTTTTATGTTAATTTGACTTATAATGTTTGGGAACAAATTTATTATAGTAAAAAAAAGGGAATTAAGATTCCAAATTAATTAATACTTAATCCATATGTGATATGTATTATGATATAGGAGTAATTATATGGGTGATAGTTGGAATTATAACACTAAGATATATTTTGATGGTTTTTATGGGAATCAATATGGTGAGAGCAGCATACCATTTTGGAATGGTTGGATCAAATGATGGAGATGTCTGTAACAAAAATTTTTGAATCTCAATCCAGAATCTAATACATACATTTTAAAACACAAAAACAAAGAGTTTAATTAATAAAAAGAAAAATATGTACTTGATTTGATCAAATCTATCGTCGTAAAAACAATCTAAGAAGTTTTGCATCAAAATTTTTTCTCATTTTCTCACTCAAGAATGATGAAATTATATTACTTTCCTTAACCTCTATCATTCCTTATATAGATGAGCTCAATGATTAGAGTTAGTAACAAGAAAGACTTAGATCACCGGTATATAATAATTATGAGTTATCTATTATACTCATATTATTATCTTAGCTTATATTAAATCTTCCACACTTAATTAATTAATGAAGTCATGCCTAAATTAAGAATTGATCAAATTCTTAAAGCCTTTTATTCATAATTTGTCATGATATCTCAATTAAAAACCCACAAATATAAGATATTAAAATAAACTATCTTACATTCTACCACTTGGACGCATTAATTGAGAATGCATTACAAAAGATTTCATATTTCTGCTCAATTCAATAAAATTATTGGCAAAGAATCATGACAGAAACCACACAATCAAGAACATGACACCTTCCATAGTCACATATACCAATAATCTTATCAATCATAATGAGCAACAATATGACAATGTGGTAAGAATTAATTAACACTTAATTTATGATCAAAACCTTATGTGTTGATATTTCTATTAGTCAGATTTCTTATCTTTATGTAACATAGTTATTCTCAATAAATCATTTATGACTTCAAATGAAGTTTGTATGTCTTAAAAACTTTATATCTCAAGATACTTTATGTGTCATAAGACATACCTACAAGGCTATGAACATCAATGGCCCAAGCCTTTGTTTAATATGATACTAATCTTAAGACTTTCAAATATCATATATGATGTATCACATAATATTTTCCAATGAAAATATAACCTTTTTACTTTCCTATGAAAATATAACATCTAATATTTTTCAATGAAAATATGTCAAACTATATTGATGATCATCATAATACAATAATGTACACCTATACCAATGTATAAAGTACAAATAAAAATTACATAGAACAAAATGAAATCCTCCCACTAATCCAATGGATCATAACTAGACTTTAGACCCATACAAATGGCATGTGTTGTATAAACATTGGGTTGTAATCCATTGGTTAAAGGATTTGTTATCATATTATCTATATCGATATGTTCTACCTCAACATTACCTTTCTTTATCAGTTCATTCAATGTCAAATATTTGACTTCCATATGCTTAGACCTTGTGATATTCTTGTTGTTTTTTGTAAACAACACAACCAAAAGATTATCACAATAAAACTTTATGGGTTTGCCAATGGAATCAACGATTGACATTTCTGCAATAAGATTTTGTAGCCATACAACATGTGTGGTTGCACCATAACATATTACAAACTCAGTTTGCATCATGGAAGAAAAGACTAAAACACTTTTCCAAGATACAGCCTCGCTATCCAGCATAAAAATATAACATGATCTGGATTTTCTATCATCTGAGCAACTAGTAATATCAGAATTTGTATAGCTAGTTAACTCAAGATATTCAACCTTTCCATATGTTAAGATGTAATCATTAGTCCCCTTAAGGTATCTCAAAACTCTTTTAGCCGCAATCCAATGGTCCATTCCAATATTAGATTGATATCTACCTAGAATATCAACTACAAATGCAATGTTCAATCTAGTGCAAACTTAGGCATACATCAAACTTCCTACTATACTAGCATATGACATTGCTTTCATTAACTCTCTCTCAACCTCATTCTTAGGACATTGTGTCATGCTTAACTAATCACTTTTAGCAATTGACACATCCCAAAACTTACAGTCATGCACATTGAATTTCTTCAATATCCTCTCTATATATGGCTTATGAGAGAGACCTAAAAGGTTTTGAGATCTATTCATTTAGATTTCAATCCTAAGGACAAAAGATGTTTCTCAAAGATCTTTCATATCAAAATGTTTAGATAACAATTGTTTTACCTCATGTAGTGTGCCTAAATCATTACATATAAACAAAATATCATTTACATACAATATTAAAAAAAAATATTTGCTCTCACTAATCTTAAGATATATGCATCTATCAACTTTGCTTTCAACAAAACCTAAAGAGGTGATTACATCATCAAGCTTTAAGTATCACTGTTGTGAGGCTTATTTTAAACCATAAATAAACTTTTTAAGTCTATAGACAATATAGTTTTTACCATCTTCTTGAAAACCTTTAGGTTGTTCCATATAAATTTGTTCATCTAATTCTTCATTCAGGAATGCAGTTTTAACATCCATATGATGTAGCTCTAATTATAATGAGCTATTAATGCCATAATTACTCTAAATGTATATTTTGAAGATACAGGAGAAAAAGTTTCATTGTACTCAATTTCTCCTATCTGAGTAAATTATTTGGCAACTAATATGGCTTTAAACATCTTTATATTCCCTTTGGAGTCTTTCTTGGTCTTAGAGACCCATTTAGAACCAATAGGTCTACAATCTTTAGTTAATTTAACAAGCTCCCACACTCAATACAATTTATAGATTGCATTTCATCTCTCATTGTTTTCCACCACATATCTGATTGGGTACTAGACACAACTTTCTCAAAAGATATAGGATCAGAAACATGACTAATGTCATAATCACTCTCTCCTAAATAAACCACATAATCTGATGGAATAATAGATTTTTTTTCCCTAGTATACCTCTTTAGAGGAGGTTGTGCAACTGCACTATGTGATGATGAAGCCTCATTTAACTATATAGGCTCATCTCTTATTGCTGGAATAATCATAGGTGTAGGAACTAACATTGCAGGTTGCTTGGGAAAAGGTATATATATAACTTTAGTTTATTGTTCCTTATAGGTGATCTTAGAGTGTTCATACTGATAAGTTATATCAAACTCAAAAAATGTAGTTATCTGTGATTCCATAATTCTAGAACCCTCTTTTCTACAATAAAATTTGTAGCCTTTAGAATGATATGGGTGTCCAATAAAATAACAATGAGTAGATATAGATTGCAATTTACCTTCAATGGGATTATAAAGACATACTTTTGAAGAACAACCCCAAATATAAAGGTGACTTAAGCTAGGTTTCCTATTGATCCATAGTTCAAACGGTGTTTTAGCCACAAATTTACTGGGTACTCTATTGAGGATATATAATATCGTTCTAATATCATCATCTTATAAAAAGTTCAGGAGATTAGACATCGACATCATGCTTCTAACCATTTCATTTAAGGTGCAATTCTACCTTTCAGCCACATCATTCTGTTCGGGACTACCAGGCATAGTAAACTGAGCTACTATTCTACATTCCTCTAACTATTTGGCAAAATGTTATACCGTATTTGCCATAATACTCACCACCCTCATCAAATCTAACAGTTTTGATAACTTTTTCTTGCTATTTCTCGACTTCAATCTTAAAAATCTTGAATTTTTTCAAGAGATTCAAACTTTTCTTTAATCAAGTATAGATAACCATATCAGAAAAAAAATCATCAATAAATGTTATAAAATATTTATTATTGCATATTATGGGTGATAAATGTCTGCATATATTTATGTGAATTATCTCTGAGAGATCTGAGCTTCAGATAGATCCATTTTTCTTAAATTTGGTTAGTTTACCCCTACAACAGTCAACACATATTTTTAGATCACTGAAATCAAGAGCAGGAAAAATATTATCTTTAATTAGCCTTTTACCCATTCTTTAGAAATGTGGCCAAGTCTTTTATGCCACAACATAGATGACATTTTCTTTATTAAGGGTTTCTTGGCAACACCATGTTCGACATGAAGATGTGGAATATATTTCATTTGTACTTAAAGAAACTTGATACAAACCATATGACAAAATACTTCGGCTAACTGCCTTTGAATTAAGAGTTATATTAACCACTTCATCTTTAAATACAAAAACATAGTCAATTTTGTCTAATTCAAAAACAGATACCAAGTTTTATCTGAAAGATGGTATGAACAATACATTTGATAAATATAGTTCAAAACTACTATCTAAGTTCAAACAAATAATTCCAACTAGTTGAACTTCAACTATAACATTGTTACCTACCACGAGCAAATACTCCCCTTTATTTGGCTTTCTTATGTTTGTGAATCCTTGTAATATGAAGGTAAAATATTTAGTTGCTCCACTATCAAGCCACCAAGAACTGGATGTGGCATCAACTAAATTAGATTCATAAATAACAAGACCAAATGAGTTACTTATCATATCCGTTAATTTAGGTTCCACATCAAACGTGTCGTAAAGTTGACATATTTGACCAATTAGAGTCTAAATTCGGATTTTGTCGGAAATTAATCAAAGTAATGATTAATTATGAAAAATTTATAATAAAATGTTTAAAGTGCTTAAAGATGTTAGATTACAGTAAATAACTAAATTGCAAAATTTTGACAAGTTTTGAGGTCAATTTGCAATTTACCAAAAATTGAAGTATTAATTGGAATAAATACCAATTAAATACATATATTGGACATTAAAAATAAGAGTTGGACGACCACCCCATATAAAAAGGGATTAAGGTGTTAATTAAAACAAAAATATCAATTTATGGTCAAAATGGTAGGACCTACATATGGAAATTTTGTTTCTTTTCTTCTTCTTCTTTACCACATTTTAACTTCATTTTTGGCATCCTAAAATCAGCTTCACACTATCCACTCTAATCTCCATAGCCAAGACCTTGATACTAGAGAGAGAAAGAAAGAGAAGAGAGGAAAAAAGAACAAGTCAAAGCCATTTTAATGCACAAAAAGACTTAGAGAAGCTAAGGAAGAGAATAAGAGAGGAAAAAGAGCAAAAGGAAAGGAGAAAGAAATCTCCAAGGTGGTGATCAAGAGGAGAAAATTGTAACGCCCGTCAATTTAGGCTTGGATAATTGACATATTTAATGATCGTAATTAAAATTATTTGAGACTAAATTTAGAAATAAAATATAATAAAAATATTTATAAGTGAATTTTTATTAAGTTATGTGTGTTAAATAAAATAAATAGAAAGGTTGGGTAAGTTAATAATAATAAGATAAAAACCAATGATTTAAGTGGATATTTGGCAAAAACAAGGGGAGACCTAATAGGGTATTTACCATATGTATAAAAATATTATTTTCTTCTTCTTCTTCTAAATTTCAGAACCCTAGCGTCCCTCCCACTCTTCCATACACAAGTTCTCTCTTCTTTCACTCATTTTCTTCTTCATCTCCTTCCTCTTCCTCTCTCAAAAAACATAAAATAACTATAATAACTTAAGGTTTGAAGAGGTTAATACTTCATTGTGTCAAAGTTTAGACTTTATTGTGTCAAGGTTTGTACATATGAGCATATTTATTCCTTTGTGCATTTTATTTGCATTACAATGATGTTTGATGTTGAAGGAAGAGTGAACAAATAACTTGTTGTGTTTGCTGGTTTTGTTAAAAATTAGTTTGGAATAGTATTGATTTATTTGACCATATCTTTTGTTCTGGAACTTGAATCGGGATGAAATTAGTTGGAAATGGAACTAGACACATAGACCTAAAACTTTTGTGAAGCTTGTACATACTATATCTAACTCTAAATTGGTCTAAAAGTTTTTACAAAATCTCAGATTTGAAAGTACCCAGAAAATTCTGGGTAGTTATTTTATGAACATGCTATGGTATTTAACTTATATCTTTTGTTCTGGAACCTGGATCGAAATGAAATTAGTTGGAAATTAAACTAGACACATATAAATAAAACCTTTGTGAATATGGTAAATACTATATCTAACTCTAAGTTGGTCTAAATATTTGTACAAAATCTCGTATTTGAAAGTACCCAAAAAATTCTGGGTAGTTATTTTCTGAACATGCTATGGTATTTTGCTTATATCTTTTGTTCTGGAACTTGGATCGGGATGAAATTAGTTGGAAATGAAACTAGACACATAGACCTAAAACGTTTATGAAGTTTGTAAATACTATATCGGATTATAAATTGGTCTAAAAAATTTTAAAAAATCTCGTATTTGAAAGTACCCGGAAAATTATGAGTAGTTATTTTCTGAATATGCTATGGTATTTTGCTTATACCTTTTGTTCTGGAATCTGGATCGGGATGAAATTAATTGAAAATTAAACTAGACACATAGACCTAAAACTGTTGAGAATACGGTAAATACTATATCTGACTCTAATTTGGTCTAAATATTTGTACAAAATCTCAGATTTGAAAGTACCCAGAAAATTTTGGGTAGTTATTTTCTGAACATGCTATGGTATGTTGCTTATATCTTTTGTTCTGGAACTTGGATCGGGATGAAAGTAATTGGGAATGAAACTAGATACATAGACCTAAAATGTTTGTGAAGATTGTAAATACTAATCAGATTATAAGTTGGTCTAAAACGTTTTACAAAATCTCGGATTTGAAAGTACCCAGAAAATTATGGGTAGTTATTTTTCTAAAAATGCTATGGTATTTTGCTTATATCTTTTGTTCTGGAACTTATATTGAGATGAAACTAGTTGGAAATTAAAGTAGACACATAGATACAAAAACTATGTGAAGAGTATAAATGCTAGTTACGATTTATTTTGTACCTGAAATTTGGTACAAAATCTTGGACCTAAGAATATTCTGAAAAATACTGAACTTTATAGAATACCATAAGGTCAAATTCGAATAAAAAATAGGTGAAATGTGCAATCCAAAATTAAGGCAGGAATCTGTCCAGAAATAAATATTTAGTAATTTGGTATTTTAAATAATGGGTGACATAGATATATATGTTTTAATTTTAAATAATATGATAATAGTTATATTTAAAATTATTATTGTGTATTGATTAAATTAATATGATGTATTGTGGTTTGAGGTTTCAAATGAGATTGAGAAATTTTTATATGTATAGGGCATGTAAACCGAAAAATTTTATGAATATGAGAATTTTGATGATTTATATAAACAATAAGATGATAACATCAATTAAGCTCAATTCTCTAATTTAGGACTAAAAATAGGATAGATGACATGTCATTGAGGGGTTTATAGTACCGTAGAAATGATGATGATATGAAAAATTTCATTATATGGACAAGGTGGCTCAAGCTCGGGTGAGAACGCCCTTGATCCTAAATGCATGCAATTATTTATTTTACTCAGTCAAGATGGCTTAAACTCGGGTGAGAGCACTCTTGACTTGAGAAACTCGGTTGAGCAATTATACAGACAGATACAGATAGTGAGCAGGGTGGCTTAAGCTCAGGTGAGAGCACTCCTATTTCACAACCCGCATCCAAATAGTCCGGATTTAGAGTTTTGGAGCTAAAAATATAAAATATTTTAAAAAACGAAATATGAAAAAAAATAGTTATCAGGTAAATGAAACAAGAAAATAGAATTCATAAATGAGGTATGAATATGAATTTACCTTTGTAAATTATGACATGTATATGTGTTGAACGAGTAAACCAGGTATGCAATATTCCATATTGATATATGATAAATTGATTTCTTGTTTTTATATTGCTATAAAAAGAATTATGATATATGCATTATTATTTATGATTATTTATATGCAAAATTGGATAATATGAACATGGAATTTTTATGATATATCATAAGTGTATGTATGAATATTTATGCACATATGTACCACTAAGCATTGTGTTGATTAGCGTGTGGGTGTTTTCCCATACGCAGGTTCAAAGCCTATAGAGAGAAGTTGACAGGAAGAGAAACAAGCTCATACAAAGTCAAATAAAGGAAATCCACATCAGATGGTTCGTGTTTTACATGACATGCATTTTGTTCATGTCCACATGTCATAAGTGATGAGTATAATTATGGTTTTCAAAAGTTTTACATGTCTTTTTATGTTGGGAACATAAAATTTTATTTGGATTATATGTATTTTGTAAGCATGGGGATAATGAAAGCCCAAACATATGTTTAAAAAATGTGGTCACGATTTGTTAAATCCGCATATAAAATAGATTCATTAATTGAATGACATATTGCTATCATGAAAAAAATATTAGTTAACAAATGAAAATATAATAACTAAAATGGAAGAAACTTTAATTCAAACGAATTTTAAGGTAATAGGCAGGTGACATTCTCCTATATAGTTGGGATTATTCCTAACTATATAAGAGGGTATTACATTTAGTGGTATCAGAGCGTAGGTTTAGGCAATCCTAGAACTAAGTGGGCTAAATGTTTATCATGCATGCATTGTATATCTCATATGACTCTGACATGGGCTATTTCTCTATCGACTTGTAGGATTAGAAAAGGGTATGGAAATTCAGGTGCATAAAGTTACTGAAAGCAATAGCTCTCCTAATACTGGAGCACCGAACCAGCCAAGTGTAGCTAGTGTTCAGGGTCCGAATGCTATACCAGCCGCAACCCTACAGGTTTCTAGACATGCCGAGCAGGACCAAAACCCTTTGATGTAGCAGATGGCTGGTTTACTGCAACAGATTGCAAGAGTGGTACCACAACCTGCTCTAGTTCCTCCACCTCCACCGAAAGTACAGATGGACAAGCTTCATAAGTATGGAGCCACCAATTTTCTGGGTACGAAAGATGATGATCCTACTGCAGCAGAATATTGGTTAGAAAAGACCGAAAGAGTCCTTGATGAGCTTGAGGTTCCTACTGACCAAAAGGCAAGATATGTCATATCTCTGCTTCAGGAAGATGCTTATGATTGGTGGAAGTCAGTTTTTTTGAATCCAGAGGCTCTAAAGGCTATGACATGGGAATTTTTCATCACTGAGTTAAAGGAAGAATATGTTCCTCCATTTTACATAGATGAGAAAAAGAGGGAGTTTCTGAACCTTAAGCAAGGCAAGATGACAGTGAAAGAGTATCAGAGAGAGTTTACTTGATTGAGTAAGTATGCTTCTGAGATTATCATGAGTGAGAGAGATAAGTGTAGAAGATTTGAGGATTGGTCATAGGTGCTTGTTTCAGATGTGGGTCCAAGAACCATATGAAAAGAGATTGCCCTATGATGACTACTCGTGCACCTACACACACTGCAGGATCAGCTTGGGTTCAGAATCAGACTTAAACTAGAGGAGGTCGAGCAGGACCTAATCAGACCACATTAGAAACAATCAACAGGCCAGGACCTAGCAGGACTCCAGCTAGGGCATATGCTATGAAGGCTAGAGAGGACCAAACAACCACTGATGTGATTGTGGATATGTTTTCTTTGCATTACTCAGTTTTATGTGCTTTAATAGATCATGGTTCTACACATTCCTATGTATGCACGATCACACCTAGTCAAAACAGTATGACGAGCAAAAATCTAGAATATGAGATTGAGGTCATAAATCCCCTGGGACATAGTGTAATTATTAACCGGGTATACAAAAGTTGCCCTTTGATAGTGCATGGGAAAGAATTTTTAGAAGATTTGATTGAATTGCCATTCCACGAGTTTGATGTTATCTTGGGCATGGATTGGCTTTCTAAACATGAGGCAGTAGTGGACTGTCGATCTAAGACAATTGTTCTTAAAACTCCAAAACTAGAAGAGGTAGTAGTGGAAGGTGAAAGGTTTCTACCACCTACTCAAGTGATATCTATGATGAAGGCTCAAAGAATAATCAGAAAGGGGTGTGAGGCCTACTTAGCTCACGTGATTGATACTAAGAAGGGAGGTCTAGATCTTAAGGATATCCCTATAGTGAATGAATTCCCAGAAGTGTTCCCAGATGACTTACCAGGGCTACCTCCCGATAGAGAGATTGAATTCTCTATAGAGCTCACTCCAGGTACAACACCAATATCAGCTGCACCATATAAAATGACACCGACAGAGTTGAAGGAATTAAAGGCACAACTACAAGAGTTATTAGATAAAGGTTTTATCAAACCAAGTGTGTCTCCATGGGGTGCATCAATATTGTTTGTAAAGAAGAAAGATGGGTCTATGAGGTTGTGCATAGATTATAGACAGTTGAACAATGTGACTATTAAGAACAGATATCCGTTACCACGAATTGATGATCTTTTTGATCAGCTGAAGGGTGCAGGAGTTTTCTTTAAAATTGATTTAAGATCAGGGTACCACCAATTAAAAATTAAGATAGATGACATAGCTAAGACAACATTTAGAAGCAGATATGGGCATTATGAGTTTTTGGTGATGCCTTTCGGTTTGAAAAATGCTACGGCAGCCTTTATGGACTTGATGAATTGAATCTTTAGATTATATTTGGATCTGTTCGTGGTGGTTTTTATTGATGATATCTTAGTGTATTCCAAGAATAAGGAAGAACATGGTCAACAATTGAAGATAGTTTTGCAGACCCTCAAGGAACAGAAGCTTTATGCCAAACTATCAAAATGTGAGTTTTGGCTCGATGGTGTGGCTTTCCTTGGACACATTGTGTCAGCAGATGGCATCAAAGTTGATCCCAGCAAAGTAGAGGCAGTTATGAGTTGGAAGCCTCCCCGTAATGTGACAGAAATCAGGAGTTTCCTCGGTTTGGCCTGTTATTACAAGAGGTTTGTTAAGGGCTTTTCAATGATTGCTTCTCCTTTGACCAGATTACTGAGGAAAGATGTGAAATTTGAGTGGACAGAGAAATGTCAGGACAATTTTGAGAGACTTAAGAAGATGTTGACTGAGGCTCCTGTTTTGACACAACCAGTCCCGGATAAGGAATATGTCATCTGTAGCGATGCTTCTCACAATGGATTGGGGTGTGTACTGATGCAAGAGGGCAAGGTAGTAGCTTACGCTTCTAGACAACTGAAGACACATGAGAAAAATTACCCCACACATGACCTTGAACTGGCTGCCATTGTTTTTGCTTTAAAGATATGACGCCATTACTTGTACGGGAAAAAGTGTTTTATTTACACCGACCACAAGAGTTTAAAGTATCTTTCCACCCAGAAGGAATTGAACTTAAGACAAAGAAGATGGCTTGAGTTGATCAAGGATTACAATTGTGTGATCGACTACCATCCAGGTAAGGCCAATGTTGTGGCTGATGCATTAAGCCGAAAAACTTTGGCAGAGTTACACATTCATCCGACTTTCAACCAAGAAATCAAATATGCACAAAAACAAGATAACAAGTTAGTTAAGATAGCTGAGTCAGTCTCTAGGGGGGAGAGACCTGATTATACAATTAGTTCAAATAACAGTTTATACTACCAAGGTCGATTATGCATACCTAATGTGGAAGATTTGAGACAGAGGATCTTAAAGGAAGCACATGAGACAAAATATGTTATGCACCCAGGAAGTAACAAGATGTATCATGACTTGAAGAATAAGTATTGGTGGTCAGGTATGAAAAATGAGATCACAGAATTCACCACCAGGTGCTTGACATGTCAGCAAGTCAAGGCAGAACATCAAATACCTTTAGGGTTGTTACAGCCAATCACGATTCCAGAATGGAAATGGGAACGAATAACCATGGATTTTGTGATTGGGTTGCCTTTAACACCAAAAAAATATGATGTTGTATGGGTGATTGTGAATAGATTAACGAAGTCAGCTCACTTCTTGCCCATCAGGAGGGACTACCCATTAAGCAGGTTAGCGGAGTTATATGTAAATGAAATAGTACGGCTTCATGGAGTGCCAATTTCCATTGTTTCAGATAGGGACCCCAGGTTCACTTCTCAGTTTTGGGGTAGTCTGCAAAGAGCTTTGGGTACCAAGCTTAGTTTCAGCACAACTTTTCATCCTCAGACTGATGGACAATCAGAAAGGGTGATTCAGATTTTGGAAGACATGATGAGGGGTTGTGTAATAGAGTTTGAGGGAAGTTGGGACAAATACCTACCATTGATGGAGTTTGCCTACAACAACAGCTATCAGTCAAGCATTGAAATGGCTCCTTATGAGGCACTTTATGGTAGAAGGTGTCGAACACCATTGTGTTGGACAAAACTCAGTGAGAAGAAGCTAGTGGGACCAGAGTTAGTCCAAGAAACAGAAGAAAAGGTGAAGATTATACAAAAAAGGTTGAAGACGGCTTCAAATACGCAAAAATCATATGCAGATCTCAAAAGGAGAGACATAGAGTACGAAGTGGAAGACAAGGTGTTTCTCAAGGTTTCCCCTTAGAAAAAGGTCCTCAGATTTGGAAAGAAAGGCAAGTTAAGCCCTAGGTTTATTGGACCTTATGAGATTTTAGACAGAATTGGACCAGTGGCCTATAGACTTGCTTTACCGCCAGAGTTGAGCAAGATCCACAATGTCTTTCATGTTTCCATGCTGAGGAGGTACCGATTAGATCCTTCTCATATTATTCCAACCAACAGCAACGAAGTAAGACCAGATTTAACATACGATGAAGAACCAAATGAGATCTTGGCTCGTGAAGTGAAGAAGTTAAGGAATAAACGAGTCCCATTAGTCAAAGTGTTATGGAGGAATCATTCAACTGAAGAAGCGACATGGGAAAGTGAGGAAATGATGAAGACACAATATCCCCAGTTGTTTTCAACATAAACAATCAGGTAAATTTTGAGGACGAAATTTATTAAGGGGGAGAGAAATGTAACGCCTGTCAATTTAGGCTTGGATAATTAACACATTTAATAATCGTAATTAAAATTATTTGAGACTAAATTTGGAAATAAAATATAATAAAAATATTTATAAGTGAATTTTTATTAAGTTATATGTGTTAAATAAAATAAATAGAAAGGTTGAGTAAGTTAATAATAATAAGATAAAAACCAATGATTTAAGTGAATATTTAGCAAAAACAAGAGGGACCTAATAGGGTATTTACCATGAGTATTAAAATGTTATTTTCTTCTTCTTCTTCCAAATTTCAGAACTCTAGCATCCCTCACACTCTTCCATACACAAATTCTCTCTTCTTTCACTCATTTTCTTCTTCCTCTTCCTCTCTCAAAAAACATAAAATAACTATAATAACTTAAGGTTTGAAGAGGTTAAGACTTCATTGTGTCAAGGTTTAGACTTCATTGTGTCAAGGTTTGTACATATTAGCATATTTATTCGTTTGTGATTTTTATTTGCATTACAATGATGTTTGATGTTGAAGGAAGAGTGAACAAATAACTTCTTGTGTTTGCTGGTTTTGTTAAAAATTCATTTGGAATAGTATTGATTAATTTGACCATATCTTTTGTTCTGGAACTTGGATCGGGATGAAATTAGTTGGAAATAGAACTAGACACATAGAACTAAAACTTTTGTGAAGCTTATACATACTATATCTAACTCTAAATTGGTCTAAAAGTTTTTACAAAATCTCGGATTTGAAAGTACCCAGAAAATTCTGGGTAGTTATTTTATGAACATGCTATGGTATTTAGCTTATATCTTTTGTTCTGGAACCTGGATCGAAATGCAATTAGTTGGAAATTAAACTAGACACATAGACCTAAAACCTTTGTGAATATGGTAAATACTATATCTAACTCTAAGTTGGTCTAAATATTTTTACAAAATCTCGGATTTGAAAGTACCCAAAAAATTCTGGGTAGTTATTTTCTGAACATGCTATGGTATTTTGTTTATATCTTTTGTTCTGGAACTTGGATCAGGATGAAATTAGTTGAAAATGAAACTAGACACATAGACCTAAAATGTTCGTGAAGTTTGTAAATACTATATCGGATTATAAGTTGGTCTAAAAATTTTTAAAAAATCTCGGATTTGAAAGTACCCAGAAAATTATGGGTAGTTATTTTCTGAATATGCTATGGTATTTTGCTTATACCTTTTGTTCTGGAATCTGGATCGGGATGAAATTAGTTGGAAATTAAACTAGAAATATAGACCTAAAACTGTTGAGAAGACGATAAATACTATATCTAACTCTAAATTGGTATAAATATTTGTATAAAATCTCGGATTTGAAAGTATCTAGAAAATTCTGGGTAGTTATTTTCTGAACATGCTATGGTATGTTGCTTATATTTTTTGTTCTTGAACTTGAATCGGGATGAAATTAGTTGAAAATGAAACTAGACACATAGACCTAAAATTTTTGCAAAGATTGTAAATACTAATCGGATTATAAGTTGGTCTAAAATATTTTACAAATTCTCGGATTTGAAAGTACCTAGAAAATTGTGGGTAGTTAGTTTCTGAACATGCTATGGTATTTTGCTTATATCTTTTGTTCTGGAACTTATATTGAGATGAAACTAGTTAGAAATTAAAGTAGACATATAGATACAAAAACAGTATGAAGAGTATAAATGCTAGTTACGATTTATTTTGTACTTAAAATTTGATACAAAATCTCAGACCTAAGAATATTCTGAAAAATACTGAACTTTATAGAATACCATAATAGTTATATTTAAAATTATTATTGTGTATTGACTAAATTAATATGATGTGTTGTGGTTTGAGGTTTCAAATGAGATTGGGAAATTTTTATATGTATAGGGCATGTAAACCGAAAAATTTTATGAATATGAGAATTTTGATGATTTATATAAACAATAAGATGATAACATCAATTAAGCTCAATTCTCTAATTTAGGACTAAAAATAGGATAGATGACATGTCATTGAGGGGTTTATAGTACCGTAGAAATGATGATGATATGAAAAATTTCATTATATGGACAAGGTGGCTCAAGCTCGGGTGAGAGCGCCATTGATCCTAAATGCATGCAATTATTTATTTTACTCAGTCAAGATGGCTTAAGCTCGGGTGAGAGCGCTCTTGACTTGAGAAACTCGGTTGAGCAATTATATAGATAGATACAGATAGTGAGCAGGGTGGCTTAAGCTCGGGTGAGAGCGCTCCTATTTCACAAACCGCATCTAAATAGTCCGGATTTAGAGTTTTGGGGCTAAAAATATAAAATATTTTAAAAAACGAAATATGAAAAAAAAATAGTTATCAAGTAAATGAAACAAGAAAATAGAATTCATAAATGAGGTTTGAATATGAATTTACCTTTATAAATTATGACATGTATATGTGTTGAACGGGTAAACCAGGTATGCAATATTCCATATTGATATATGATAAATTGATTTCTTGTTTTTATATTGCTATAAAAAAGAATTATGATATATGGATTATTATTTATGATTATTTATATGCAAAATTGGATAATGTGAACATGGAATTTTTATGATATATCATAAGTGTATGTATGAATATTTA
Organism: Triadica sebifera; assembly: GCA_023653625.1. NCBI lineage: Eukaryota > Viridiplantae > Streptophyta > Magnoliopsida > Malpighiales > Euphorbiaceae > Triadica > Triadica sebifera. The sequence goes on from CM042893.1 coordinate 15,799,091, forward strand.
TGCACATATGTACCACTAAGCATTATGTTACTTAGCGTGTGAGTGTTTTCCCATACGCAGGTTCAGAGCCTATAGAGAGAAGTTGACAGGAAGAGAAGCAAACCCATATAGAGTCAAATAAAGTAAATCTACATCAGATGGTTCGTGTTTTACATGACATGCATTTTGTTCCTGTCCACATGTCATAGGTGATGAGTATAATTATGGTTTTTAAAAGTTTTACATGTCTTTTTATGTTGGGAACATAAAATTTTATTTGGATTATATGTATTTTGTAAGCATGGGGATAATGAAAGCCCAAACATATGTTTAAAAAATGTGGTCACGATTTGTTAATTCTGCATATAAAATAGATTCATTAATTGAATGGCATATTGCTATCATGAAAAAAAATATTAGTTAACATATGAAAATATAATAACTAAAATGGAAAAAACTTTAATTCAAACGAATTTTAAGGTAATAGGCAGGTGACATTCTCCTATATAGTTGGGATTATTCCTAACTATATAAGAGGGTGTTACAAAAATAGTATAGGTAAAAAGCTTTCCATCTCATTTTCTATCTTTTCTTAAGGAAGTTCTAGTTTTGAGCTCTTATAGAGCTTATGAACAATAATAAAAAAAGAGAGTGTGTGTGTTTGTTTAGGGTTTGAGTAGGGTTTTGGAAGCTTGATAAAGGTAGAGTTTTGATGGTAATCTTATGATGTTGTAGGAGTTCTAAGTGGCAAGGAACAAGTTCAAGCTAGTAAAGGAAAGAAGAAGGCTACTTAGAGCAAGTGAGGGAGAAAAGATTAAGGTTTATGCATAATTTAAGGCAATAACTTATAATTTGCTTGTAAATGGCATAATATGCATGTATAATATGTTAGTTAATGAATAAGTTGCATTGATTATAATGTATAGCATGAAACCATAGGTTCAGATTTCATGATATGTTATTCAAGCAATGCATATTAGAGAATTAAATGTTGATTAAAGAAATTTATATGAATTAAAATATGATAGGTTAAGTAAATGACTTTAGAAATGCATAATAAGGTATTGAAATGACTTTAGGAAGCTTAAAATGGGAAAGAAATATGAATATACAGATTTTCAGCTGAAGTCACGGGCGTGATGATCTGGTCACGAGTGTGAATTTTGCTTGGAAATAGGACAGAAGCACTAACGATTTGAGTCATGGTTTGGACCATAATCGTGAATCTGTTCATGGGCGTGAACATATCAACCACGATTGTGAAACTAGTTGTTCACGGGTGTGAATAAGGAATCACAACCGTTAATGCTCTATTTCCATTAAATGTATTATTGATATGCAATTAAGGGATTCAATTAGTAAAGGTCAAGAGATAATAAATACTCAATGATATAAATGTTTATGTATTTAAACAAGGATGAATGAGATGTTTCTTGATATATTATGTGATTTGAATATTCATTATGTAATTAATTTTGAAACGGATATACCCATTACTCTAATATAGGACTAGAAATAGGATAAATGAAATGTCATTATGGGGGTGAACGGTACTGTTAAATATGATATGTATTCCTCAGTCAATGTGGCTTTAGCTCTAGGAGCGCCTTTGGTTTGAGATGATCGATTGAGCATATACAAATTAAAAATAAGGTGGCTTTAGCTCTGGAAGCGTCCTTGGTTCGGTAATTCATATATAATAATATATTACTCAATCAATGAGACTTTAGCTCTGGGAGCGCCATTAATTTGAGAAGTTTGGATGAGTTAGATAGTGGACAAGGTGGCTTTAGCTCTGGGAACACCCTTGATCCATAACCCATATCCAGTTAGTTCAATTTAGAGTGATATGGACAAACCACTAGAGTTTAAATTGAAAAATAATGTACGATATGATAAAAATAATGTAGTATACCAAAGAAATGAAATGTATAATGTATGATTGAAGATAAAATGTATAACTTTGTATATATTTATAATGCTCATAATTAGTATGAAATAAAGATATAAGGAATAGAATTGAATGAAAAGATGTTTGTGCATATAATAACATATGATAATGTTTATTGCATGACATAGTATATTTCCTTAATTATATACACCATTAAGCCTAAAACTTAGTGTGAGAGTTTCCTTCCACGTAGATATAAAGAAGTAGCTGAAGCTTGTAGATAAAGCTAGCTATGACCTAATCCAGTAAAACAGTCGACAATGAAAATCGTGGGTCACAACTCTTTTATATTTTGTATTTATATTTTTTTATTTTGGATTTATAAATTATTTTTTTTGGTTTTGTAATTAACCTGAAGTTCTGCAAATATTATCTTATGTAAATAAAATGTACATTACCTCTTTTATATCATTGAGCTTTGAGTTTAAAAAATATATATGACTTTCTAGAATTTATTAAAATAATGATTTGAATAAGTCAGTATAGATCTCCCTTATCCAGACATTTCATGCTGGGGTGAGGGGGTGTTACATTACCTGTAAGCTTGCGTTTTTCTAACCAAGCTTTATACTTAAGACAATCTGCTTTCTTATGACCTTTCTTTTTGCAAAAAAAACATATAATTTTCTTTTTCCCAATGCCTTTAGGATAACCCACAATACTAGATCGGGAAGACTCATGTCCCTAAACATAAGAAGAAGCATAAGTTTTAGCTTTTTGACCTTTCCATTTACCTTTTAACATAGGAATGGATACAAGAAGCACGATATTGGATGGTCTCACCTTTAATTTTTCTTTCTGAGCAACATAAATAACAATGAAAGCATTGACACTCCAAAGATCCTCTATTGAGTTATAAGTTGTAATAAGTATTCAAAACTCATAAGGCAGAGTATTGAGAGCTTGATGCACAATATAAATATAAGAGAGAATAATGTCAAGGTTTTTTAATTCATTCTATATGTGGACCATCTTTAAAATGTAATTCCTAACACGTCATACTCCGTTATACTTCATGGAGTATAGTTGCTTTAGAAAGGTACCGATCTCAGCATTGATAAATACTTGATAACACTGAGAGATAACATTCAGTAAATCTTTTAGTATTTGATAAACCGTTCAACGGATGCACTGAAATTGACCTTTTAATGGTCAAATAGCACATACAGTTCATTTTATTCCAGGTTGAATATAATTCTTTTTCTACATCAGTATTCTCAGGAGTCAAGTCGATTGGTTTAGGAGTAGTCAGGGTAAGATATAATACCATACCTTATGCATTTTAGAAAAACCTATCCCTGTATCTAGCACTCACAGATGGCATATAGGTAAGTTAAATGAACTTGTTAACATTGATAGTAAATTTTTTTATCATCACAATCATATTATCATTCAATAAATCTACAACTCAATATATCTCACATATGAAAAATTAAACTTTACGTATGAAAGATTATGAGTTGCACTCATTTATACATTTTAAAACCAATCTTGAGTAACTATACATGTACATTCGTATAAATCCAAAATGTAGATGACATAATCTCATGTTCAGGCGGAATGCAAGGAGAGAGAGTGTGGTGAGGCTTGGCCGGTGACCTATATTTCATATCTTCTATATGCCACTCAAATAAGCTATCACTTTCATTTACCTAAAAAATGATGGAATTTGATGAGTTACGGCTTAGTGGAAGTAATCATCAAACAAGCTCTAAAGTACCAAGCAACTCATAGTAACAAATTGCAAATCCAATGCATACCATGTATTTTATTTCATTAATCAGAATCATATAGTTACCAGTAAAATTAAATCATATAATCATTACTCTTTACATATACACATGATTTGCTTATTTTATTTTGTTGTAACCAAGTTAAATAAATATTGCCCTGGATTTCCATGTGAACATTTTCCAACGAATACAATAGCTAACTCAGCTAGGGTTCACACCGAACCAGTTCCAATAAGATGCCAATATCTTTTCATATACACCCAATATTGAAAAACTATTTATATATACATGAACCTAAGACATAAAGGAACAACTTTCATGTTTTAAAATTGTCCATAATCAGTTTATATTGGTATTAAAATCAGGGTGCAAAATACTACTGCAACTCAACCCTAACAGTTCAAACCAACACTAGAACAATGGGGAGAAGGTTACTTATCAAGAACGAACTTGAAAGGGATCAATTTGATGCAAAATCTAAGTGAAATAAGGAAGAAATGAAGGCTGAAATGGGAGAAGAAAAAGAAGAAATGAATCTGGAATGAGGGAGGCAGAATGGTGAAAAGGAAGATAAGGTCCACTTCCCACCTTCTCACTTTTGTCATCTTCTCTCTTTTATTTTTTTCTTCCTTTTTTTGTTTTGTTTATTTTCATTTTTCTTCAATTTGATCTAATAACTTTATTTACATAAATTCCAATTTCATGTCATCCTTAACTAAATTATAAAATGGACACGTGCAATTCAACACAATTACAAAATACTCAAACACGTAGCTAATGCTTGCCGTGAGCTTGTCCCTATAAAAATACATATAAAATACACATGTTCAAGTAAAATATATGTAAATGCATATGTCCAAATGAAATGCATGTAAAAATACATATGTGGAAAGTCGAGGATATTACAATTCTTCCTTTTTTAAAAAAATTTTATTCTCGAAATTTAATACCTGGAAATAGGTGTGAATATTGTCTTTTCATATTTTCTTCTATTTTCTATGTTTCTTCTTCTTGTAAATGGTTTCTCCATAATACCTTAACTAAAGGTATTTCTCAGTTTCTCAGTTGTTTAGTTTTGTATATGATGATTTCCACTAGTTTTTTTAACATAACTCATGTCATCTATAATTTCAATGACTTGATCCTTAAGCACATGTGTGGGGTTTGATCTATATCTTCTAAGCATGCTCACATGAAACACGTTATGAATTTGAGCTATCATTGGTGGTAAAGCCAATTTGTATGCCAATAGACCAACCTTCTCAAGAATTTCATAAGACACTATGTACCTTGAGCTCAATTTACCCTTCTTGCCGAATCAAATTACCCCTTTCCATGGAGATACTCATAGAAACACCTCTCACCCAATTCATATTCCATTTCTCTTCTATGTTGATCGACGTAACTTTTCGGTCTATCTTGTGTTGCCTTTAGCTTGATCTTATCCACTGTTATGTACTATCTTTGCCCCTACTAATGCACGTGCTCTTTCTTCATCCTAAATGATGGGGCTTCTACATTTTCTACCATACAATGCCTCATATGGTTCCATCTGGATACTGATATGATACTGGTTGTTATAAGGAAATTCAATCAATGCTATATATTCATCCTAAGCACCTCTGAATTTCATAAAACATGCTCTGAGCATTTCTTCTAATGTCTGTATAGTCCTTTCTGATTGTCCTTTAGTTTGTGGGTGGAATGCAGTATTGAAGTTCAATTTTGTTCCTAATGCATCTTGTAAACTCACCAGAAGATGTGAAGTAAACTGTGGATTTCTATCAAACACAATGGACAATAGAATACCATGTAATCTAACTATTTTCATTCACATATGATTTTGCCAAATTCTCGAGTGTACACCCCTATCTCATAGGTAGAAAATGTATTGACTTGGTTAATCTATCAACAATTACCCATACTGCATCATTTTTCCATGGAGTTCTTGGCAATCCATAAACAAAATTTATCATTATTTTCTTCCATTTTCATTATGGCACTAGTAATGGATGTAGTTTACCAACTGGTGTCTGATGTTCAATCTTAATCTGGTGGCATGCTAAGCATTTTGAAACATATTTTGCTATGTTTTTCTTCATTCTATACCATCAGTAGTGAGGCCTTAAGTTGTGATACATCTTGGTCATCCCAGGGTGCATTGCATAGGGTGCACTGTGTGCCTCTTCCATTATTTCCTGGCACAAATTATCAGTATTTGGAACACATATGCACGACATTAGCATCAATGTATCATCTTGCACATAAAAATATATTTTGTTTTCCCGCTTTACCGTTTCAATCTTTTTACATAGTTGAGGATCTTTTCCATGTGCCTTCTTGATCCTTTCCTTTAGCATACGTCTAACCTGATGACTAATAATTAGTGATCCACCATCATGCATATTCAATTCAACATTCATGAACTGTAATTAAATCAAATATGGAAAAAAGGATGCTTGTAAGTGAGCTACGCTGCTATTGGATTTCATACTCAGTGCATATGCTACTATATTAGCTTTCCCTAGATGGTATTCAATTGTGCAGTCATAATCTTTTAATAACTCTAGCCATCATCTCTGTCTCATATTTAACTATTTTTTTATCAGCAAATAACCCAAACTCTTATGGTCTGTAAAGATTTGGAATGTCTCACCATACAGATAATACATCCAAATCTTCAATACAAATACAACTGCAACCAATTATAGATCATGCACTGGATATGAGATCTCATGTGGTCTCAACTGTCTAGATGCATAAGCTATCATCTTACCATGCTGCATCAATACACATCCTAAGCTATGGTGAGAAGCATCACTATATATCGTAAATCTGCCTATACTCGTAGGAATAGCTAACACTGGTGCTAAGGTTAACCTCTGTTTTAGCTCATTAAAACTCATTTGGCATTTTGGAGCCCATTTGAAAAGCACATTTTTCCTAAGTAATTTAGTCAAAAGGCTAGCAATTAAGGAAAATCCATCAATAAATCTGCGATAGTATCCGGTTAAGCCTAGAAAACTATGCACTTTTGAAATATTCTTAGGAACTTCCCAATTTACCCTAGCCTCTATTTTATTTGGGTCTACCTCTATGCCTTTGCCCGATACCACATGTTCAAGAAACACTAAATGATGAAACCAAAATTTGCCTTTACTCAATTTAGCATACAGATGTTTCTCCCTCAAAGTTTGCAACATAATTTTTAAATTTTGTTCATGTTCTCCCCTATTCTTTGAGTATACCAATATGTCATCAATAAATACTATCGCAAATTTATCTAGATATAGTTGAAACACTTTTTAATGTTAAATGCAGCTAAAGCATTACTTAATCCAAATGACATTACTAAAAATTCATAATGTCTATACCTGGTTTGAAATGCAGTATTTGGAATATCTGTTTATGCTACCTTCAACTGGTAATAGCCTGATTTCAAATCAATCTTGGAGAATATTTGAGCTCTTTGCAACTGGTCAAACAAATCATTTATTCTAGGCAACAAATATTTATTCTTCAATATCATTTTGTTAAGTTGCCTATAGTCAATGCACAATCTCACGGTTCCATCTTTCTTTTTAATAAATAATACTGGAACTCCTCAAAGTGATACATTTGGTCTAATATACCCTTTATCTAACAATTCTTGCAATTGGGTCTTTAATTCTTTCAACTCAATTGGGGCCATTCTGTAAGGTGACATCGATATTGGTGTTGTTCCTTGTACCAGTTTAATAGTGAATTCTATTTCTCTATCCTGTGGTAAACCAGGTAGATCATCTAGGATGAAAAAATTCCCTCACCACTGGTATATTTTCAAGCAAGCTATTAGTGGTTCTAGTATCAGTCACATATTTCAAATATGTTTCACATCCTCATTTGATCATCTGAAATGCTTTTATAGCTGAGATTAGACATGTAGGCATAAGTTTTCTTTCACCCAAAAATACAACCCTTAGCTGATTTAGTGATTCTAAAATTACTTACTTAGTAAAGTAATTCATTATTGCATGATGTTTAGTTAACCAGTCCATTTTCAATATCACTTCAAATTCATATAGTGGAAACAAAATCAGATCAATTATCAATTCAACTTTATCAATGCATATCAAGCAATCACGATAGACATTATTCATAACTACTATTGTCCCCAGTGGAGTGCTCACATTTATGTCAATCCTCAAAGGCTCATGTTTTTTAATTCAATTTGGATGCTACATGCAATAATATAAATGAATGTGTGGAACCAGGGTCGATCAATGCATATGTTAATATTTCACAAATATAAATATTACTAGTGACTACTTCGGGAGCATCAACTGCCTCTTGCCTAATCATGACAAATACTCTAGCTTACACCTAGAACTTTGACCTTCAGATCTGGTCACTCCTCTGTCCATTATACCACTTTTGCCCTTACCTCTACCTCTACCCTGTGTCCCACTAGTAGGGTAGACCATCAGTGCCTCAACCGTAGTCTCAGATACTCCTCTACCTCTATTGGTCTCTGCTAGTTTGGTTCTTTCTGGACAGTCTCTATACATGTGCTCCATTAACCCACAAAAGTAACATGCTCACGTGAACCTTCTACATTTGCTTGTATGTTGTTTACCACAATGAGTAAATGTAAGTCTTTGTTCAACATATTGACTCTACCATCTGCCTGGAAAAAAGAAAGTCATAGCACAACCTCTAGAGCTCGAGTATCCACCTCTGTTACTCGATTGTATTGGCATGTATCTTTTTCTCTTTCCCTGTCTTCTACTAGAGTCTCCAGAAAACTCTCGTGCTACCTTTTTAAATTGTTATTCTCCAGTTTCTTTCATTAACCTTTCAACTCTAATTGCAGCAACATTGAGTTTGGTATAATTGTCAAGATCAGTAGTTGTAATTCTATTTTTAATCTTATATTTGAGGCCATCCTCAAACTTCCTGCATTTGTCTCTTTCAGTAAAGACTATAAAAGTGACATAGTGAGAAAGTTTGTTGACTTGCACCTCATACTTAGCAACAAAAATGCTCTCCTATTTTAGATTTAGGAATTATTTTCTTTTTTCATCCTTATATGCTTCAAGCATGTAATTATTTTAGAATTCTCGGAGGAAATCATTCTATGTAAGAATTGGTGGTTGGGCATCACTATTTGGGATTGTCCCCCACCATTCATAGGCATCATCTTGAAGCAAATACACTGCATAATCAAATTTCTCCTCTAGTGTACATCTCATCATATTCAGTACCCTCTGTGTTCTTTTCAACTATGTCTCTACTTATGTTGGGTCTATTGTGCCATTGAAATCAATTACACCTTATTTTCACAGCTTGTCATAACATCTTTTATTGTACATTTCAGGACCATGTACTTCATGTTCTGGGTTTTCATGGGGTACTTCTGCTTGTCATGATTGTGATGCATATTTTGGAGCCCTAGCCCTTAGTGCTAGTTGATTTCTATGCAAATGAGATGATGCCTCATGAGAATACATTTCGATCTGCCTCTCCTTCCTTGGTGAATCATGTCCTATGATGACCTCTAAAATTCATAGAATTATGTCACTACATAATGTTCAACACATAGGATGCATATGTTATTATGATCTTATGCAAATACATGTTCCCATGGAACCTATCCCTACTATGATACCAAAAATGTAACATCATACCTTATGCATTTCAGCAAAACCTATCCCTGTATCTAGCACTCACATATGACATACATGTAAGTTAAATGAACTTGTTAACATTGATAGTAATTTTTTTTATCATCTCAACAATATCATCATTCAATAAAACTACAAATCAACATATCTCACATATATTAAAAATTAAACTTTACGTATGAAAGATTATGAGTTGCACTCATTTATACATTTTAAAAAACAACCTTGAGTAACTATACATGTACATTTATATAAATCCAAAATGTAGATGACGTGATCTCATGTTCGCGTGGAATGCAAGGATAGAGAGAATGGTGAGGCTCGGCCGGTGACCAATTTTCCATGTCTTCTATATGCCACTCAAATAAGCTATCACATTCCTTTACATGAAAAATGATGCAATTTGATGAGTTGCGGCTCAACGAGAGTAATCATCAAACAAGCTCTAAAGTACCAAGTAATCCATCATACTCATATTATTATATGAACCCACATTAAATTTTTCACACTTAATTAGTTAATGAAGTCATGCCTAAATTAAGAATTGATCAAATTTTTAAGGTCATTTATTTATAATTTGTTCTTGTGTCTCAATTAAAGCCTCATAAATATAAGATATTAAAATAAAATATATTACATCATATTCACTCTATCAATTTGTTTTAATGCTTCAATATGCACTTCCCCCTGCAATGATAGTAGGTAAGATTGTAAACCCTTTTTTTCCTTTTTTTTTGAAAAAGAAAAGTTAATTAGTGTCTAATGGATGATTAATTTTTACTATGACCAACTAATTGGGTGTAGGTGTAATTGCTCAGCTGTTTCAGGATGGGGCAAGTGAGTGTTTTGTGATAATGTTGTTGACTTATGTTGTTGCTGGATTTTCTATTAAACTTTGGTCTACATTTTACATGTGGCTTCTTTAGTAATTCATTTTTTAAATACATATTTTATTTATTCATTTTGGTTTGTATGTCAATCCATTTTAGTTATTTATTTGTTTGTTATTTTAATGTGTATTGATTTGAGGCTTGAAGTAATATGCTTTAATGTATAATATCATGTTGGCCATCGGCATCAATTAGAGTCCTAATAAGTAATGAGTAAAAACAAGAGGAAAGCAAGTTCCAGTGTTCATGAATTTTTTTTAAGATTATTCATGAAATACGTTAATTATATTTTATTATATATATGTACAATAATAATTAATTTATAGATATGAAAAATAAATTATTCGGCCTATCTGATTTAGAAACAAACACAAGTTGTACCAAATTATGTATTTAACATGGTGGCAATGGGTTAATTGACCCATTGATCTGAAATTTTTTTGTTACTCTATAATTTATTTTTATCTTATACATTTAAATTTTTATATTCTTATTTTCAACTATATATAAAGTCTGTTTAGCATTGTGTTTGATAAAACGTTTTTGGAGAAAAAAAATTTATTTTTAAATTTTTTGAGTTTTGAAAACTGTTTTGGAAGAGAAACAGTTAAATAGATATTTTTTCCAGAAGCAGGTTTGAGAAAAACAGTTTATAAAAAATTTAAAAAATCAATCAATTAAATAAAAAAAATTATGAACCTGATTTTTGGATACCTAACAACAATCTCAAACACACTCATATTTTTATGCTCATAAAAATCAATCATGGCTAAGTATTCACCTGTATTTTATAAATTTTATACATCAACTATTGATATTAATTATATGGAATTAATATAATGTATACAATTGATCTCTTAATTTAATATATATTTCTTTGTATAAATAAAGATTGTTGATTCAAGTTATATGAGGTGATTCATTTGTAGGGTTACTATTGATTTAATAATAGAAGTATTATTATAACTGTAAAGTCAAACAATTGAATGCGTGACTCTTGTAAAAGAAGGGCCCAGAATACATATTTCATACGAAGAAAACCTTTATCCCTAGGGGTAAAGCAGTATCACAGAATATATTTATGAGCTTTACCGTCAATACAACTTAAAAAAAAACAACAACAATAATAATATTAATAACAACAATGATAACAGCATTTTTCTCTTTGACTTTTCATGATGTGGTTCATAAACTTTTATTTAGATGATTTGAATTTTAGTGTTATTGATAATTTAATCATTTTTTATTAGTTTTCAAAAATTTGACTAATTTCATTAGTGTGATAGTATAAACTTGTTTTTTGACTATTTTGAATTGGAAGTAACGTAAATTAAAGTACGATTATATTGTTCTTACAACCCAACTAATAGTATATCCGGATCTTGCTTAGGATCCATAATTGTAGTTTTCACAAAAATGGAGGACGTTGCTTTCTCTCACTCCAAAGAGGAAGTTGACCAGTTGGAAAGAAGTGTCAAAAAGCCTAAGAGGATTGCAAATAGTGACGGTAATAATTATTTAGAGTCTGATATGGCAACCAGTGAAGGAAACACCACTTCATGGGGATCCAATGGAAAAGAAAAATATTAAGGCTTTTTAGGCGCTTATTATCTCTTTCACAGATAAACTTATAGGTGATTCAGATTCATAGTTAAAGTCCAATGATGAGGCCGAGATATGTGCCTTAAAAGATGAAAATGAGATGCTGGATAACAAAAAAGATGAAGATTGCCCTGTTATTAGAGTTTCTAAAGAGGAAAAATTGTGCTTACGTAAACCTTGGCAAGAAACTCTTATTGTCAAGGTGTTTGGACGTAAGGTTGGATAAAATTATCTCCTTCGAAGAAATAAGGCAATGTGAAGGCCAAAATCTCTTATTGAATTAGTTACTATTGATAATGATTATTTTCTAGTACGATTTGCTTTTATAGACGATTATGATTATGAAAAATGTGAAGGACCATGGATGGTGCTTGATCATTATCTTATAGTTAAGGAATGGACCCCTAATTTTGAACCGAAATAAGATAGCATGGAAAGAGTTTTACTATGGGTACGTATTCCTTGCCTTCCTAATGAATACTATAATAATGACTTTCTTATGAAAGTAGGAGAGCATATAGGAAAACCTATCAAAATTGATCAAACTATGGGATATGTTACAAGAGGGAAATATGCTCGTCCGTGTGTTGAAGTGGATATTACTAAACCACTTCTTTCAAAATTTAAGCTTCGAAGATGAGTTAGGAGAATTGAATATGAAGGCATTCACCATGTATGTTTTGAATGTGGTATTTATGAACATTGCAAAGAGACTTGTTTGTCTCTAAAACATCCAAAACAGCAGCACCAAGTGGCCAGAGATGGAGACTAAGATGGGCAAAAAGGAGAGACTATTAGGGAGAACCCAGTTAAGAAGGATGAATTGATAGTGAATCCGGAAATTACAGATAACTTTGGGCCGTGGATGCTGGCCAAGAGAAAGTCTCATAAGATGGAGAAAAAACATGATATTCATAATGAGGTTCCCAATTTGCATGAAAATAGGAACAAATCTATGGTAATAAGGAAGCTTCACGTATCTCTTTTAAAGGAAAGTCTAGATTTGCGGTGCTGAAACCTTATAGGAATCCAGAGATGGATGGATGTGGAGCTGATAGATAGGCCCAATGCTTATTATATGAATGACAATAATGTGGGGGCCTTGGGATTTAAGATTGGGAATAATAATGCTAAAGGAAAAAGCCCAATGTGATTGTTAAGGAAATTGGAGAATCATCGTACCAAGCCCATAATATTCAACATCAGCAACGAGCATTCAATAAAAATAAGAAACCTTCTAGAAGACCAAAGCAAAGTGCAGCAGAAATGGAACACGTCCTTGTGTAGGGGTCGAACAGTGGGAATCAGATTGAGAAAAAAATAATCAATCATGTGTTTCACTCTAATGCAAAAGAGAACTCTTCTCGTCTAGAATCTGAAGATAAACATGTCGTTGAAAAATCAATTGGGTTTTATGGATGATGCTACGGACAATAACAGTAGTGGCGATGATTTTAGCTCGGACAAGGAGGAATCAGACATGAATTATCTTGACGTTGATTTGGGCAATAACTCGGTTGTGTAAGTGGTGTCTTCTTTTTTCTACTCTATGGGTTTTAAGATTTCTTTGTCTCTTATTTTCCCTTTTTAATCTATATATTATTCTTTTTCATGGATATTAATATATGCAACTTCTAAGGTGCGACTTCAATGAAGTTTAATCGCACTCTAAAAGACATCTTGGAGGATCATAAACCAACTATCCTGCAAAAGTTTCTTGTAACGTCTCACTTATATATCAGGGATAATCCCATATATATAAGAAGGATGTCACAAGCTTAACTCGATAAATATGTTCAAATTAAAACTTTTTCATTTTAAATAACTTAATTTATTTATTTATATTGGTTTAGGCAAGTCTTCTAATTAACAATATATATTTATCATTATATTGTATACACATATGACACCCGATTATATTATATAATTATTTACATATACAATATTAATATATGAGACATGTCTAGCACAAACTATATACATAGTTAAACTAAAAAAAATATAATAGGTAACTAACCCTCTAACTACGTCTTTTGTGTCTTCGCTGATATGAGCTTAGATTTCTTCTTAATCAATTTCACTATCTACTAGCTACCGTTCCAATTCTTGCGTGAGAAAAACTCACGCTAAGTTATCTCTAGCTTAGTGATACATATAAGTATTAAAATTTTTTCCAGACAGTCACACAAATGCATGTCCCAAATAAAATCATGGCATATCAAATTTTATTACATATCTGTCATATAAAATAAACAAATACATAACATAAAAGAATAAATATAATAACCTTATTCAATAATTAAATTTGCATCACCTCATGTAAGCATTTTACACTTTATTACTTACATCAATTAATAAAATTTTATATTTTATTAGCTCAAAATCTCGATCCCGGACTGTCTGGATACAGGGTGTGAAATAGGGGCGCCGCATAGTTTAAGCCACCCTACTCACTATAATCTCAAGTCAATGGTGCTCCTAGAGCTTAAGCCACATTGACCGAATATAATCATGTCATTTGTGTGTAATCAGGATCAAAGGCGCTCCCAGAACTTAAGCCACCATATCCCTAAATCATATCCATATCGGTACCGTAACTTCCCCTTAATGGTGCACTATCTATCCTATGTCAGTCCTTAAGTAGAGAAATGAGCAATTAACAAAATTAATTACTTGTTTCTATAACCAATACTCATTTCATATTAACATAATCATATACTCATACTTTATTTCAATACCATGTAATAGCATGATATTTTATCAAATATTAGCATAATGTTAAGTTCATAGTTAATAACATTTCTATAATTTCAAAACATGCCACAAAATAATATTTCATTACTGTGACAAATAATTCATGTCATGCACACACAATTATTCACAAAGGGCAAACTAGAATACCTATATGTACAAACCTCGATAGTGTTTCTCTTTTCCAAAATATAAACTAAGAGCTTGTTCACTTTTGTTGTTCTTCTTCTTGTTGAGATCCTAATTCAAAAATATAAATAATTAATACATTGATAAAATATTTATCCTTAATATAGTTTAAATAAATAACTACAATTTCTTTTAACCTGGAACATGACCTATTAGGATTATTGGATCTATAACCTTTTCTAAACTTATCAAATTTATATGATTCCTATTCCTAATTAAATTTAACATGTAAGACTAAAACATACTAAAATTTCAGAAATTTTGAACCATTACACAATATTTGGTATAATTTTAAATGTTGCTCTGTTTTTTGTCCTTAGGTAGTTTTAGGGTACCATATTTAAAATTTATATCTTTCAATGTGTAGCTTGGTTTATTATGAAACTTTTTATACAATTATATAAGTTAATTTGGAACATTTTTTTTGTTTACCTCATTTCCAGATTCAGTCTCTAAGGTTCTCAAATACTGGAGGATTTATAACTGGTTCAAAATACAATGACAACCTAACTAGTTCACTTGTTCCGCTCATAAATCACAAAATAATTGACATTTTAAGGTTATATTTTCACAGGAACTTAGATAAGACATAGAAATAAAATTTTCATATTTTGAACTTTGACTAATTCGACCTTTAAGAAGCTAAAAAAGGAACAAGAATTTTATGAAGCTGTACAAGTACTAGAACACAACTCAATCAAGGAACAAATATAGTTCATTTCACTATAACTCAATCTACACAACAGATATTCATAAGAAATTTGGAATATACTTAAAAACATATATATCTACAACTTTTATGTTTTACCAAACTTCAAATTCAGCCATTAAGATGATCAATTTAAACTAAAACCGTAGGTTATTCTGTTGACACGTCTCCCTTAACCAGTTTCACTCAAATAACGTTATCTCTTTATATACCCAACATAATTTCATAAAATTTGACAGATATATAAAAAACACATAAATGAACAACTTTTATGTTTTATACCTCTTCAAATTCGGTTCATAAGGTACTAAAACAAAGAACGATATATACTGCATAAACATAATCTTAAAAGCTCTAATAACACAATAATAAGAGGAAAGGTATTACTTACCAAAATCAGATTTATTTTGAGTGAAGTTTTTTGCAAATCATGAAGGAGATGATGAAAAATTAGGGCTATTATATGGAGGAAGGAAATGGATGATGATAATAAGAAGAAGAGAGTTGAAATTGGAAGAAAATGGGGCAAAGTCTTAATTGACTTTTCCCTCCCCCACCATTCTCCCGCTTTAGTCTTCCATTTTTTTTTTGTTTTTTTTTTCCTGCTGTGTCCCTTTTTACTGTTCACTTTCTTTTCTTTTCTTTTTTTTTTCTCTTTTTTATTTTATTGTTGTTATTATTATTATTATTATTATTATTATTATTATTATTATTATTATTATTATTATCTTCACATATTTACTTATATCTAATATCTTTAATTTTTTTTATATCAAGAATATAATTTAATTATGTAGTCTAATTTCATTAAATTTATCATATTTATCAATTTAATTTATTTTAATTTCTAATTTAATCAACTATTCCATCTATTTTAATCTCTATTATCTATCAGATTTTTTTATACTACATACTTATTATAATTAAACTCTAATAAGTGGGCGTTACATTTCTGGTCACCAAGTTGATGGTATTTACAAAAAATGGGGTTTTGATAACTGGATTCAAGTGGAATCAGTGGGCTTCAGTGGAGGGATATGGGTTTTTTTTGGAATAATGATATAAAGATTGAGGTTATTTATTCTCACCCCTAATTTGTTCATATTCGTATTCAAGTTAATGGGTCATTTTTTTTGCTTTTATCTATTGTGTATGGAAGTCCAAATCCTTGCCTTTGAAAGTTCCTATGGTAGAATTTGGACAAGGATTTTTTGAAAATTCATGCAGCTTAGCTGACGGTAAGGGACTTTAATTCTATAGTGTCAATGGATGAAGTTAGTTTTGTTTGTCATCTTTCTGTTATGAGAAGTGTTGACTTTATTGAATGGATTTTCAACTAGGGACTTATTGATTTGGGTTTCTCTAGTTCTAAATTTACTTGGACAAGAGGAAGGAGAGAGAGTAGCTTTTAAAGGGCACTACAGGATAGAGCCTTGTCTAATCTAGTATGGAAACAAATCTTTAGAGAAGCTTCAATCATTCATCTTCTAAAGATAAAGTTAGATCATTCTCCAATTCTGGTTCGACTCAATAATCTTCAAACTTAGGTGGCCCATTCCTCCTTCATATTTTAAGCTGTTAGGCTTATGCATCCTGATTTTCAAAATGTTATTCAAAGAGAATGGGATCCTAACACTTCTTTAGAGGTGAATAATGAAAAATTGGCTTTAGTGTTGACAACTTGGAACATGACTACTTTTGGAAGCATTTTCAAGAGAAAAAAGAGGTTATGGGAAAGATTGTAGGGTATTCAGAGCATTTTGTCCAATAAATTGTCTCATCATCTTATTAAGCTTGATCAACACCTCAGAAAAGATTTGGGTTCTATGTTGCATAATGAAGAACTCTTATGGTTTCAAAAATCTAGGGAGGAATGGATAAGATCAAGTGATCACAATACCAAGTTTTATCATGCCTCCACTATGACTAAACGTATCAAACTCTAAAGAATTTATTGAGGGAATGGATTACAAATTCATCACAGCTTGAGAAGTTAGTCTAAAGCTATTTCAAAAGTCTATTTATTGGTAAAAATGATTGTGATATGAACCTCATTCCAAAAGGTTGTTTCACACAGTTGAGTGAATTGGAGATGCAACATATTATTCAACCTTTCTCTTCAAATGAAATCAAGCAGACTCTGATATATATTTAGCCGTACAAAACCCCTGTGCCGGACAATATTCATGCTAGGTTCTATCAAAAAAATGTGGCACATTGTTGGCACTTCAATTTATAATTTTGCTTTGAGCATTGATTGTTTACAACAGGGTATTAATGACAATTTTATTGCACTCATTCTAAAAGTCCCCTCTCCAGAATTGGCAAGTCAGTTGAGGTTGATTAGCTTGTGCAATGTGAACTATAAAATTATTACAAAGGCTCTGACGAACAAATTGAAGAAGATCATTCTGTCTATTGTAGACCATAATCAGAGCAGCTTTGTGCTTTGTAGAAATACTCAGGCAGCGGATACTTACTTGTTGAGCGTGAATCGTGCGCTTTCAATGCTTCAGACGGAGACAAATTACTAGAATTTGACTCGGTTCCACAATACGAACGCCTTGATTCTCTTGTGATGAAATGGAGATGAAGAAATTCCTTTTCCGATAATTTCCGAATTTTAGAGGAAATTATCGATGAAAAGTTATCTCTTTTCTTATATCATTTCGTTATTCTTCTTTTCTCAAAAGTTATATCTTTTCATAACTTTATATATAAAAAGATATGAGCCTGGGCTGAGTCAAGTCCACATGGGCGGCCCATTACCATAAAGCCCAACATCTCCCACTCGCCCAAAGTGGGCTTGGCTCAATCCAAATATCATCTCATATTTCAAACTTAAACAAAGAATCTTTCATACAAGCGAATGGACTGTGCGACCTGAAGCATACAAATTGTGGGAGCTCTAATACAAACCTAATTATAGGCCATATAGGAGACATCAACCCAAAGATGTAATTATTTTCGATAATGTGCTTAATTACCCTAAGTATCTTTCTCAATACACTTAATTCGAGTATCATTCAATCCCTCATGGATCTATACTCAAATCATTCTTATAATCACTTGTATTCTAAGTTACTTATCGCTTCATCAAGCGTAATAACTCCGGCCGGTGAACACAAGTTGTGAGTGCATAAGCAAAATACTCTTTCTTTTACCCTCATATCAATCAGTTTTGAATTAACTCGCTTTTCTAGGAGTGTTTCGTTAAGTCGAATCATTTCATGACTATAGGATACATCCTAAGATAGCCAACATTAATTCATCACATCATGATATAGTCAAAAGTCACAAAGGGTAAAAGTTGTTTGAAATCCATTTATAGGATTTTTAGGACTCACATAGCGAAGAAGCAAGGATCTATTCTTTCGCTTCCTAATAAGTCGTATAACACATGCAGTATGAAATGCATGCTATGGTGGAGCTACTCTTTTCTTGTCAAATATAAAAGAGTGTATGTCTTGCTCTTAGTTCAAAATAAATAAACACCATATGAGTATTAGTCTTGTCGCTCCAAATGCGCCAAACTTGAAATTTTTATTTACACATTAAACAATGTTAAATAACAAATTTCACACTCAGCTTCCTCTATATAGACACATGAATGGTGGGGAAGGCATTCATGTCAATTCTTATATATATGAATAATCTCATCTTGATCCTCATCAAGGCGACCTTATAAAAATGAATAAAAAACTAAGACCGCTCCCACTACATCTTAGTCATTCACTTAATTCCTCTGCATTTATGGTCTCATCTCTACTCGTTCCATAGTGCCAGAAGCGATTACTCATGTGAGTGAGTCAATCTAAGTCTATCGACATACATATTCGAATTGTGCTAACTGGTATTTACAATATATTCATATAATTGAAAAATCATTAATCAATTAAAATGATATATCATTTGTAAAAACCAAGTGATCTGACATAACATATATTGATTACATTCTACATAAGCCTAGAGATTTTACATGCCTTGCAAACACATATCTAGCTATTGGTTTAGTAAATGGATATGCTACCATTTTGTTTGTAGAAATGTGTTTCAGAATTACTTCATTTTCCGCAATCATGTCTCTAACATAGTGATATCTAATCTGGATATGTTTGGTCTTTCCATGATATTTTTTGGATCCTTAGCATAAGCTAATGCAGCCATACTATCACAATAGATTGTCACAGGTTCAGATGCTGACTTGACAATTTATATGTGCTGCAAAAATCTTTTCAACCAAACTGCCTCTTGTATAGGTGAGGAACATGCTACATACTCAGCTTCCATCGTCGATAAAGCTATACAAGATTGCTTCTTGCTACTCCATGAAATTGTGCAATCATTAAGTAAGAATGCATATCCAGAGGTCGATTTGCGCTGATCTATATCACCTCCCCAATCAGCATCAGTATAACCAATTAAGCGCAAATTCTTCCCTTGATAACATAGAACATAGTCTGAAGTTCCTTTTAGATATCTCAATATTCTCTTGACTGTCATCCAGTGTTTCAGACCTGGATTAGATTGAAATCTGCTTACTAGCCCAACAACATAGCAAATGTCTGGACGTGTGTACATCATTGCATACATCAGACTACTGACAACGTTTGAGTAGGGTACTTTAGACATTCGTTCTTTTTTATTCGATGTCTTGGGACACATATCTAGACTAAGGCTCAGATTCCTTTCGACAGGGGTATCCACAGGCTTACATTCATGCATATGGTAACGCTCTAACATTTTCTTTATATAAGTCTCCTGAGATAAACCCAGAAGTCTTTTAGAGCGATCCCTCAGGATCTTAACACCAAGTACATAACTAGCTTCACCCATATTTTCATTTCGAAGTTCGATGATAACCATTTCTTGGTATTATCAATCAGCTTCTTATCATTTCTAGCTATTAAAATGTCATCGACATACAAGGATATAATTATAAAACCATTGTTAGAATGTTTAACATATACGCAATGGTCTTCCATCATCATCGTAAAACCATCCTTTAATACAGCTTGATGAAATTTGAGGTTCCATTGTCTTGACACTTACTTAAGACCATAAATAAATCTTTTGAGCTTGCAAACTTTGCGCTCTTGTCCTTTAAGTTCAAAACCTAAAGGTTGATCCATATAAATATCTTCATCTAGTTCTCCATTGAGAAAAACAGTTTTAACGTCCATTTGATATAATTCTAAGTCCATTCGTGCTACTATAGCCAGAATGAGGCGAATTGATGCAAACCTGACTACATGTGAGAATGTATCTTCATAGTCAATTCCCTCTTTTGTGTATAGCCCTTAGCTACTAATCGAGCTTTAAATCTTTCTATTGTCCCATCCGCCTTACGTTTTATTTTGAGAATCCATTTGTTCCCAATAGTCTTACGATCAGATGGTTTCTCAACCAAATACCAGACTTGATTGTATATCATCGAATCCATTTCCTCTTTCATAGCTTTAATCCATTCTTTTGCTTTAGGACCAGAAAGAGCTTGTTGTACTGTTTTAGGCTCTTTTTCATCTGGAGCAATCATAAAAGCTTCCCCCTTAGTCTCAAATCGACGACGGGGAATCTTGTCACGATTACTACGTCGAGATTGAGATTGTTCAACGTCTTGCTCCATTGGAACAAAAACTGACATTCTATCACTCCCACTTGGTTCAGGAGGAGCAATAAATTCTTGCTCTGTGAGTGTTAAATCAATTATACTTGCACTCCCACTAGTCTCATGATCTTCCAATTCATAAAATAGGAATCCTTATTTATCTCACCTCTTTCAGGAAAGTCATCTTCTAAGAAAATGACATCTCGTGACTCAATTTCTGTTATTCTTCCATTTGTGTCTTCCCCCAGAAATACATATCCTTTGGAGAATTCTGAGTATCTTATAAAGATACATTTCTTCCCCCTTGGACCAAGTTTTCCATACTCATGGGAAGTGTTGTGGATATAAGCTGCGCAACCCCATGGGTGCATATGGCTTAAGTCAGGCTTTTCGCTTTTCCACAATTCATATGTGGTGGAATGAACAGATTTTGATGGTACACGATTTAGAATGTAGGCAGCAGTCATTAATGCATCTCCCCAAAAAGAAATTGGTAAATTAGTCTGCACCATCATTGACCTAACCATGTCCAATAGGATTCTATTTCTTCTTTTTGCTACGCCATTTTGTTGCGGAGTAGAAGGAATAGTTAACTGCCTAGCTATACCCTTATCATCACAATAACTTTTGAATAAATCAGATAGATATTCACGCCATCGATCGGTCCGTAATGATTTTATATTCAAATTCAATTGATTCTCAACCAATTTACTATAACGTATAAAGCAATCTAATGCTTCAGATTTATGGGAGATCAAATAAATGTGACCGTATCTGGTGAAATCATATATGAAAGTGATGAAATAGCGAGCACCATGTCTTGCTTTAATATTCATTGGGCCACAGATGTCAGAATGTATAAGCTGTAAAGGAAATGTGGCTCTTTTGGCTTTGCCAAATGGCAATCTTGTTGCTTTTCCAGTTAGACAATGCTCACAAATAGGCAAATCTATTTTCTTAACAGATCCTAAAATACCAACTTTTGCTAATCTTTTTAAACGATCTTGCCCAATGTGTCCTAATCTAGCATGCCATTTAGTATCATCAATTAATGAAACATCATTGGAATTTTCAACAAGAAATATAGAATGCTTAACATCCATAAAAAAACTTTGTCCAAAAGTATTTTAACACAACCATCTTCAAAAATAATTTTGAAGCCAAGTCCAAGCAAAACAATAATAGAAACTAAATTTCGTCGAATATCAGAAGCATAAAGCACATCATGGAGATAAAGCGTGCGACCTCCCTGCAGCACTAGCCTGCAGGAACCGATCCCAAACACGTCAGCCGAAGCATTATTCCCCATATAGATTTTTCTACTTCCCTTTGGAATTCGACAAAATTCCACAAAGGCAGATCGGTCCCTTGCTATATGGTCTGTTGCTGTGTAATATAACAACAATAATATATATATGCATTAAAATAAAATAAACATCAATTACATGTTCTTATTTGGATTTTTTTCTCCAAATTTCTCATCAAAACAGTCACAAAACATTTTGAAAAAATATCCATTAAATCGGAAATTAAATTTTTTAAGAATTCAAAAAAACTTTTGACCAAAAATATTCGTTCATGCGCCTCCACGCGCTGAACGAAGTCCGCCCACGCGCCTTCACGGGCCATCACGAGCTCACACGCGCCGCCACGTGCTCGCACGCGCCACACCACCACGTCAGCATTGGTGGACCAACCGGAGGATGCCATGTGGCCAAGCGTGCCACGTGTCATGGACACGTGGCAAAAACCGTTAGAAACCATTTTTTTCAACCCCCAGCGCGTCACGCGCCGTCTTCCGGGATTGCTTTTGCACCGATTTTTGAAATTTTGCACATTTTTGACAGTTTTAAAACTACTGGGACCATTGTTATTCTGTTTTAACATCATTTTGGCCATGTTTGGACAACACATATCCAATTTGAGAGTGAAAATCGTTTTAATGATTATTTTCAAAAAAAATATATACAGAAACTTTGAAAAATCATAAAAATTCATCTACTCATCAGAAAATTATGCTAAAATACTCGTTAGAAAGCTTGTGATGAGAGATTTCCAACGATACCAAATTCGAATAATGAAATTGAAGAATTATTTAACAAAAATTAAAGAAAATTCGAATTTGCATAGTAAATTTCTCTAAAATCATCACAATTATGATTTTAAGCACAAAACGACACAAAATGGGCTCTGATACCAATGTAGAAATACTCGGGCAGCGGATACTTACTTGTTGAGCATGAATCGTGCGCTTTCAATGCTTCAGGCGAAGACAAATTTCTAGAACTTGACTCGATTTCACAGTATGAACGCCTTGATTCTCTTGTGATGAAACAGAGATGAAGAAATTTCTTTTCCGATAATTTTCGAATTTCAGAGAAAACTATCGATGAAAAGTTATCTCTTTTTCTTATATCATTTCGTAATTATTCTTCTCTCAAAAGTTATATCTTTTCATAACTTTATATATAAGAAGATATGAGCCTGAGCTGAGTCAAGCCCACATGGATGACCCATTACTATAAAGCCCAACATGTTTGGAAGACAATTTGTAGATAACCTCATCATCTATCAAGAAGTGTTTCATTCTATGTGACTTAAAAAATGAGGCACTGGCATTATAGCCATAAAAATTGATATGGAAAAAGCCTACGATCGGCTATCTTAGGATTTCATCATAGTCACTCTCAAGGAAGTTGGTCTTCCTTATGATTGGGTGAGAAATATTATGGAATGTGTCCATACCTCTAAAATGTCCATCGTTTGGAATGACAAACAACTAGAGTGCTTTAAACCAAACAGGGGTATTAGATAAGGTAATGCAATATGTCCCTATTTGTTTGTTATATGCATCGAGAGACTGGGTCACATTATAAATAAATCGATTAAGATAGGGGAATGAAAGGCCATTAGCTTATCGAGATGTGGACCGAAATTGACTCACTTTTTTTATAGACGATTTAGTCATTTTTGTTGAGGCTTCAGTTGACCAGATATGTGTTATTCTCGACTTTCTTAATACTTTTTGCATGAGTTCGGAGAAAAGGTTAATTTTTAGAAAAGTAATATTTTTGTTTCTAAAAATGTTGATGTTCAAATAGCTGTTGAAATTTCTCATTTATATGGTATTTCACTCACTGATAATTTGGGAAGATATCTGAGAGCGCCTTCTATTCATGGTTGGGTAAATACAGATCTTTATAAGAATATAATTAAGCATGTTAAGTCTTGATTGGAGGTGTGGAAGATGAAATGTCTCTCTTTTGCAGGTTAGGTGGTTTTAGCGCAATCAGTTTTGTCTGCTATTCCCCTTTATTCTATATAGACAACTCTAGTTCCTATGGGAATCTGTTCTTAAGTTGAAAAGTTTATTCGTAGGTTTTTATGGGGAGGAAGTGATGAGAATAGACAAGTTAGCTTAATCAGATGGAATGTTATTTGTAAGCCAAAAAAGAAATGAGTCTTGGCATTAGAAATCTCCATCATATGAACTTAGTTTTTTTGGCTAAAATTGGCTGGCAAATTATGCATGAAAAAGAGAGTTTATGGGTGAAAGTGATCAATGGTAAATATTGCCTAGATGTAGCAGATGTTAACAGCTTCACTTCTAAGAGTGGATCTTTAAATGTTTAGCAAGGTATTGTGAAGGCAATCCCCATTCTTGCTAAGGGTGTGTCGCTCTTGTTTGCAATGGCCGAAAAATCCAGTTTTGGCTTGATAATTGGCTAGATGATCGACCCCTCTTGCATTTCTTGATGGAAAATATTAGTTTGGTGGATTTATATAGGGGGTTAATGATTATTGGGAGCCTAGTGTTGGCTGGAAATGGGAAATTCTCCATCATTTAATTCCCAAAAATATTAAAAATAAGTTGGCTGCCTTTATCATCCGAGAAGAGAGGGATATTGAAGATTGGTGGTTTTAAGTTTAATTAGCTGTGGTATTTTCTCTATTAGGCTAGCTTATTCAATTTTAGTTAAGTATATGGATTCTCATGAAGATCAAGTTTGTAAAGCAATTTGGAGAATTAAAGTGTCGAATCGTATTAGATCTTTTGTTTGGCTGGTTATGCATAGGAAAATAATGTGTAACGTAGAAAGGCTTAAGGGGGGATTTACTTCAAGTGGGTATTGTATTGTCTACCTAAATTCCATAGAGGATGCTAATCATATTTTTCGAGATTGTCCTAAAGTTGTGGAAATATGGAACCAATTGTTGCTTTCAAGTAAGTATATTTATCAACAGTATTTTTCCTTCAACAACTGACTTGAGTATAATCTAAAAGAAAATATTTCTTGTAACTTTGTGTTTAATTGGGCTGTTTTATTTTCTATTTCCCTATGCTGGATGTGGAAATGGCAAAATGATGTTGTGTTAAAAAAATAGCTTAAAAAATAGCTTATTTTCAATAATATCCAACATAATATCAAGTTCAAAATAGCTTGGTTAAAAAATTATGTTAAGGAGATTGAGCATGTTTTTGCTAATAATAGTATTGTTCAAGGGCCAGCTAATAATAGTATTGTTCAAGGGCCACCTATATTAAATTTAGATGGTTGCTTCAAAAGAAGTACATGTTTTGTTAGTGGAAGAGGTGTTCTGAGGGATGTGAATGGGAATTACTTAAAGGTTACTCTATGAATATTGGAACCTGAAGTGTTGTGGAGGCTAAACTTTGGGCTATTATCCAAGGATTGAATCTTGCTTAGGGTGAGGGTTATCATAAAGTGCGTAAAGTTCAATTTATATGGAGCTGATTTATTTGTACGGTTATTATTTGATTTAGGCATAATGTATATACCACCACCTGTAGTCTTGTTTTGCCATTTTGCTTTATAATTTTTTTTAGTCCATTTTGCCCCTTATATTCGATTTTTGGTATATAATGCCATTTGTTAATTTTGTAAAATGTTGCATTTGGCCACAATTAAGTTATCAGTTGCATAAGAATTGGATGCGTGATTTCGACGCTTACTGATGTGGTTAAGATAATTAATAAATGGTCAACATATAAGCAACATACTCCATGTCACAACCTATTTTACAAGTGGATAACAATATTTTTATAAAATAATTTTGAGGGTTTCTTATTTTGAAAGAAAAAGATTTACTTCAGTAAACCCTTAAAATTAACTATTCTAAAGTCTAACTTCTGGAGAGCATGAGAATTGAGTTTGTGCAAGGTTATCATAAACTCTAGTAACAATCGCATTCAAGATGTTGGAAATTTGAGTGAGATTAGAGAGTAAGATTCAAGAGAGGGAGGAAGAAATTAAATCTTATAGATTAAATCGAAGTTGCAGAGGGAGAAATTTGAGCTATAGTGATTGACAAGGAGATATTTGAGCTATCACGATTGACAATGAGGAATGCACTGTAATATTTGAGCTAAAAGAAGAGGGATTTATGTCTGTAAAGGTATGCTCACCAATTATTTTGCTTTTCATATGCGACATTATTAGTAATATGGGTTTATTTGAGATGCAATGAAAGGGTATTGATCTAGTTTTTTTTATATATTTTTGTTAACATAAAAGGTGTTCTGTTGGGTTTGCTTTGTTTCTTGTGGATTAGTAGTCGAATAAGGTTTATTTATGCATAAGTAGCGTAAATGCAATGCCTTTATTGAAATATTATATTAATAAAACATATTATGTTTATGTGTGCACAAACACAATATTCAAAATGGCTAAAGTTATAAGTGTTATGTTTCATTACAATGAAAATTTTACAACTATATTTATAGCATATGAAAATGGGATTAATGGGATATAAGATATAAAAGTTGATAAATTATCTTTACAAGAGTTTTATGGTTATGTCAAAGATTATGGATATGAGAGAACAATGGTTAATGGTTTTTACCATAAAGATGAATGAGGAAATTTTGTTAAGATAAATAATGATAGTGGGTTGTTCAGTTTAATAAAAGGGTTTAACGACTATGATGAATTGCATGTGTGTGTATCATATGCTTCACAATCATCAACTATGGTCCAAAATGAGTCACATAAGGGCCATATGTCAGATAAGCCAACTAGAAGGAAATTTAATATAGAGGTTGGGAGTAGTGCTAGGGTTTTTTGTGTTGAAAATCTGAGTATAAATACTCAGTTTTGGGAGGAATTGTCATAGTTTGTTTTTGAGGGTGCTGAAGATCAAATAAGTTCAGATTTGGGTGAGGGTTTATTTAAAGATGAAGATTTATAAATTGAAGGTAACATGAGTGATTTGTGTAAGGGTTTATCTAGAGATGAAGACTTAGAAATTGATGGTAACATGAGTGATTTGGTTTAGGGTTTATCTAAAGATGTAGACTTAGGAATTAATGGAAAAAAGAGAGATGAAGATGATTCAGATGAAAAGGAGTCTAATGAAGAAGAATATGATTGTAATGGTCCAATTGTGGATGAAGAACAATCTGAAGAAGATGATGAACTAATAAAGACTGGGTTATATACAATATGTTATTACAGGAGAAAAGGTAAAAAAGGCAACAAAAAATGAGGTTAAACAGCCTGTTAGAGTTAATATGGAAGAAGCATGCACTAACAAGTGCTTTAAAGATGTCAATGGATCATAAAGAAACTATAAAAGGCTACTTGGTGGTGATGAACCATTTTTTTTATTCAGATGATGAAGGGACTAAATATTCAGATCAACAATTAGAGGATGAGAGAGAGTTGTCTAGGAGAAGGTTCAGTAAAAAAGTTAGGTATGATTCTAACTGTGTAGTTATTTTTTTCAATTGGGGATGATTGTTGAAAATGTCAATAAATTCTAATAGACAATAACTAGGTATGCAATTGAGAATAAAAAAAAAGTGAATATTAGACATAATGATTGGCATAAAGTGAAAGTGAAGTGTAAAAAAGAAGGTTGCCCTTGGTTGATTTTTGCTAGTATTGATGGTAGGTTAGGAGACTTTAAAGTCAAAAGATATGACCTTGTTCATAAGTGCAACAACTCTAATAAGAATAGGCAATGCACTTTTGTATTTTTGCTAGATCATATAAATCAAGAATTATATCATGACCATATTTGAAACTATGAGAGTTTGCAGATCTAGTGAGGAAAGATTTTGGTAAAGCTGTGGGGAATACTATTTGTAGGAGAGCAAAAGTTAGAGTGTTGTCCAAACATATGGGACATTATAAAGAGGAATATGCTAGGTTGTATGACTATTGTGATATGATATATCAGTATAATCCTAACACCACTTGTTTTGTCTGCATAGATAAGCAAAAAAAAAGGAAAGGAAAGAGTTTTTTGAGATGTTTTATATGTGTTTTGAGGCATTGAAGAGAGGTTGGTTAGAATGATGTTGGAGAATTATTGGTTTTGATGGATGTTTCTTGAAGGAGAAAAAGTGGCTATTAGCAAAGATGCCAGCAGTCAAATGTTTCCAATTGCATGGTGTATTTTTTAAAATGAAATTAAGTGTACTTGGAAGTGATTCATTAGGGCAGTAATTAAAGATATAATTTTAGGAAGTGATGAAGGCCTAACAGTGATGACTGACATGCAAAAGGTAATGTCATCTAGTTATTTCATTTTATCATTTCTTGAGTTTCACCATTAGTTGATTTGTAGCTAACATGTTAATTGTTACAGGGAATTTTACGAATGATTGCAGACTTACTACCTAATGCTGAACATAGGATATGTGCTAGACAAATTTGGGTCAATTGGAAGAAAAAATATTATGGTGAAGAAAGAAGAAAGACTTTTTAGAAGATAGCAAATGTTGCATTTAAGGTGGAGTTGAAAGACAAATTGTTGGAAATGAGCCATTTAGGTAAAGGTGCAAGTGAGATGGTGGAAAACAATATGTGTGAAACCTTCAATAGTTGGATACAAATTAATTATTAGTATGTTAGAGGAGATAAGACACAAAGTAATGGAGAGGACTACCAAAATGAGAGCATTTGTAAACACGTGGTTAAGGAAAATGAGACCATTGATCATCAAGTTATTGAAAGAAAATAACAAAACGTCTCAGTTACTAATTAACTTGGAATGTAGATTATGGGTTTGAGATGATAGAAGGGGAGTACTGTCATATAGTTAACTTGAAGAAAACAACTTGTTCTTGTAGGTCTTGACAGTTAAAAAGGATTCCATGTTCCCATATTGTATGTGCCATGTTCCACAAAGGTTTAAATCCTGAAGATTTTTATTAATCAATGTTATCCTAAGGAAAATTTTTTAAAGTCATACCAACATTTTATGCAGCCTGTTCCTAACATGAAAATGTGGCATGAGAGTAATCCTAAGATTGAACCACCACCAATGAAGGCTATGCCCGGAAGGCCAAAAAATAGGAGGAAGGAGAAGGATGAACCAAAAAAGTATAGGAAGTTGTCAAAGCATGGAAGGAAGTTTACTTGTTCAATTTGCAAGGAAAGAGGTCACAAAAAGAAGCGTTTCCCTAATAAGGTAAATTTCTAAATCTTTATTGCACAATGCGAATACTAATCATATGTCCTTAAATGCTAGCAAAATGTTAATACTAATCATATATCTTTAAATGCTTGCAAAATGTTAATACTAATCATATATCCTTAAATGCTAGCAAAATGTTAATACTAATCATATGTCCTTATTACTTACTAGATTGTAAACTAGACAAGCCAGAGAAATGAGTATTGTGAAAACAAAGAAGTGGATCATACCATTACTGATATTCCAGAGGCCATAGTCTAGCGAAGCCTAAGAATCAAACCAACACAACAAGTTGTACTGCCTATAAGAAGTCCAAGAAGCAAACCAGGCCAAAAAAGAAAAGTTCCACTTAGAAGAAGCCATAAGAAGCAAATTGTAATATCCTCAACCTTCCCCACATGCATTTCATTTGAACATATACATCTTGCATATAATTAAATTGAGCACATGCATTTCATACGTATTTTCATAGGAACAAGTCCATGTCACGCACTAGCTACGTGTCTTAGTATATTGCAATTGTATCGAGTCATACATGTGTATTTGTAATCTAAATGAGGATAAAAAGTATTAAAAATAAATGAAATAAGGTGACCAAATTAAAGTATGCAAAATGACTAGATTAAAGTTAAATTGCATATTGTGTTGAATTGTGTAATAATAACAAGAATAATTAGGAAAAAAATAAAATAAAATAAAAATAAAAATAAAAAGTCAGAAAAAGAAAAAGAAAAAAAAAAGAGGAAGTGGACGGGTGAAACAAATGGTGGTGCCTTTTAACTTATTAGGCAGCCACCATATTCATTTCCATCTTCATCTTCTTCTTCTTCCTTGCTTCATTTCTTCCACCTATTTTCTCTCAAATTCCAGACACCATTTCTTATCTCTTTCACTCTAAATATTGCAGCAACAAGATTAGCCAAGAGTGATTATAGGTGAGTAAACATTTATTTTTGTGTTAAGCTTGATTTTGCTGTTTAGGGTTCATTAATAGGTACTGCTTTGCAACCCGCTTTTGATGCATATAGAAATTGATTCTGGAAAATCTTAAAACATAAAAGTTATTCCTTTATGTCTTATATGTATGTATATGTAAATAGTTTTGCAATATGTAGTGTATAGAATGAGATATCCTCTTCGTACTGAAACTGGTCAGGGTGCGAACCCTAACCAAGTTAGCTACTGTGTTATTTGATTTCGAATATGTTTAAGCCCTTATTTGAAGTACCTCAAAACATAAATGTTGTATATATATGTGTTATGTATCTGTATACCATATTTCAGGTTCATAGGTCTTGTAAATGTTGAGTTATGATGAATGGAACCATGACTGTTCCATAGTTTGAACTGCCTACTGGGTGCCCTGGGCAGAGGCAGCGAATTGTTTAGCTCATTTGAGCTCGTTAGAGCTAGATTATGTAACTGATCAAAACATGAAAGTTATATGTATATGGATGAGCTAAATTTTATAATAATTGCATCTTAATTGGGTATGTATAGACTAAGTTATGGTCTTTAGAAATCATACTGGTCCGGAAGCCAATTCTGTTCTAGATCAGTGAAATGTTGCTTATGATTTGAAGACCTTAGAGGCATAATTGATAAAAGTGTAAAACATGAAAAATGTTCCATTTAAACCCATATGAGATTCTGTAAAGTTTCATTAAAATAGGACTTATAGATTATAAGTTATGATGAACCAAAATGAGTACCCTGAAACTGCCTAAAGGCAGAAAACAGAACACACTTAGAACTTCCACCAAAAATTGTACAATGATCCAATTGGTCTGAAATTTTAATATGTTCTATAATTATATATTATTTTTAATTAGGAATAAGAATCAAATTAATTGGTCATGTATATAAAAATTTATAGGCTAAACAGTCCCATAAGGTCACACTGCCTCATAGGAAAAATCTCAACTATATACATGAACAATGCATATTAATTTATTTAAGCCACATTAAGTCTCCCTAATCATGAGTTAATTGATTATGTTTTCATATTAGGCTCGCAACATATTGGAGACACACAAGGAGTGGATAGACAATAAGTTAGAGGTTGGAATCAAAAGAGAATG
Source organism: Triadica sebifera (assembly GCA_023653625.1). Lineage (NCBI taxonomy): Eukaryota > Viridiplantae > Streptophyta > Magnoliopsida > Malpighiales > Euphorbiaceae > Triadica > Triadica sebifera. Next base: position 15,830,692 of record CM042893.1, read on the forward strand.
GTGAGTCTAATTATCGATTGAATTCTTTAGTGCAAATAAATGTTGCTTGCTATGTGATTCATATGATTATCATGATTTGTCCTTGATAATGTAATGATGGATAATTTGTGATATTTTGGTACAGATAAATGGTATACTTGTGATATATTTGAAGTATATGTTTGACATATGTGATATATATACATGGTATATGCAAGGTATATGCGTGACATATGAGGTATATATGGAATATATGTATGTTGTATATGATAAAGATGTAATGGTTGTTGAATGATTAAATGCAAGTGCATATGCATATGGACTAAAAGGGCGTTGTGACTAGTTAATCGATATTGTAAAGCAAAAGAAAAGGCCTATGGCCCAACAAATGTGCAAATGAAAAAAATGATAAAGCTAGCTAGCAAATGCAAATGTTCACATGGAAACCCGGGGCAATGTCTGTTTAACTTAGTCATAATAAAATGAAATAAGCAAAGCATTTGCATACGTAACGAGTAATGATTATATGTTTCAACTTTATTGATATTTATATGATATTGATGAATGGAATGAAATACATGGTATGTATTGGATTTGTGAGTTATTATTATGAGTTGTTCGGTACTTTAGAGCTCATTTGATGGTTATTCTCACCGAGCCGCAATTCATCAATTTGCATCATTTTTCATGTAAAGAAAAGTGATAGCTCATTTTGAGTAGCGTAAAAAAGACATGGAACACAGGTCACTGGCCGAGTCTCATCACTCTCTCTCTCCTTGCATTCCACACAAGCATAAAAATATGTCATCTGCATTTTGTATTTATATGGTTGAATATGTACAGTCAGTTTGGAATGAGTTTTAAAAATGTATAAACGAAATCAACTCGTAAATACTTATGTGTAAAGTTTATGTTTTAATATATGTGATATATCGTATTGTGGGTCTTAATGTTGACTTGAAAAGTCATTAGTTGATTTTACAGGATATGATATGAAAAAAAAATTACTACCATTGTTAACAGGGTATTTTGTCTTTCTAGTATGCTATGCGTGATTAATTGATAAGATAGGTTGAATACAAATGTATAAGATGTGGTGTTACACAAATAGCATAACCATCCACCATGATGAGGCTACTGGAATGATGGTTAAAATGTGAGTGTTTAGGCATGTAATGAAGTAAAAAATGTTATTATGATTAGTATATCATTATTGTGTATTAGTGACTATAAAAAGGTTTTATTACTTACTAAACAGCCCGATAGGAAATCTGCAAGAGTTATTATACCACCAAATTCAGTCAAAAGCTCTAACAAGACAATTATTGACATCGGATTCAAGCCTTATGGCCTTGAATGGAAGAGAAAATAAGCAATGACACAAAAACAACTAATCCAAACTAATGCAAATGATGTCACTTTCTATCTCAAAAGACAGAAATGGGAGAAATGGCATCACAGTCTGGAGTTTCAAGCCACAAAAGAAAGGAGAAAATATGAGATTAAGACTATTCTTTACCTTTTTTGTATTATGTTTTTAGGAAAAAACTATATGTGCCATGCATATAAGAACATATTATTCAGTGTTGTTATTCAGCATTTATGACATAGGTATAATGGCACTGTTTTGTATCCGGGATTGATATTTATATATTAACTATGGCTTTACTATTTTTGGTTATGTTATTTTATAGGTTGAAATGTTGATGGTCATGAGCTAGTTTTGAGGCTTTGCTATTTTTATAGTTTGCAAATCAGTGCTTAGTTGATTTGTAGGGTTTTATTGGTTTACAGGTTTGCATGATTTGTTAGTTTGTTAGTTTGCATTTTATTAGTGTTACGGGTTTGTAGGATTTTAGGCAGGGTTTCATGGGTTGTAGGTTGTGTTATGCATATTAATGCACATAAGTCTTGTGTTATGCAGGTTATGTTAGGCAAGATTTCATGGGTTACAGATTGTGTGGAATTGCTAGGTTTGCAAGTTGTTGCACATTAGTCTTATGTTGAGTTATGTTGTGTCTCATGTTGGGTTTTAGGCATGGTTGTGAATTGCATTGGTTATGCTGTGTATTAAGTTCCATACTGTGTGGAATTGCTAGGTTAGGAACTTGTGTTAGGCAGGTGGCTACAAATTGAGTTTTGTCAGCTACAATTACATTTAAATCCATTCATCCAAATTACACATTGACAGTTTCATAACCATTAAATGCATTTATCTAACTTACACATTACAATTTCGACAAACATATACACTTAATTCACTTGCATATTCTTTATAATACATCTAATACCAAACACAACAACAACTTCCACAAAAATCTGAAATGTGCATTGGACAATACTAAATTCACCCTACATAAAAGTATAACCCCAAATGGCTCTCTTCAAACTAACATTGAAACCGCTAACAACAGAACAATTAAGACAAGTAAAATCTATAAATAGAAACAACATATTCCACATATCCTTTTCTTCACTAATTTCTCTTTTTTTTCTCCTTTTGCTTCATATTCATTCATTCTTCGCAACAATCCATTTATCACCGGATTAGATTGAGTATCAACATCAGGATCGAGCCATGTCATAAATCTGCATCCACTTGACTACAATAAAACCACAATATTTTATCAGCACACAACTTCCAATAAAAAATCCATTTGTCAAATAAAAAAAGAATAAAAACTTCATAAACATTAGTTGAAATTCCTATATCACTGTGCTACTATCTATAAAATCGTATTCCAGGATTTGCATTAGTCCATGATACTCTCACATCAACTTTCAACCCACAATGGCAAATAATACCTTCAGCTACATCATAATTGCTTTTGTTTTTACTCGACATCTTCTTCTTTGAATTCCTCAACCAATTTTTCCATACCTCTCTCATTGATGATGAATTTTAATTTATAGGGTTTCTTAAATCTGTAAAAATAGGTTTATAGAAAAGGAGGAAATGTTACCATTTGTTTTACCTTTTTTGTAATTTTTATTTTATTAATTGAAAATTCTTTTTTATTTATTATTTTATTTTAAGTTACACTTAACTATTCACTCCACGCATGTTGCACAACGCTTTCTCTCCACGTCCTTGCCATATCAGCAATTGGGCGCCTAATGCAACATTTTACAAAATTAGCAGGTGACATTATGGATCAAAAATCGAATACAGAGGGAAAGTGGACCGAACAAATTTTTAAGGGGTAAAATGGAAAAACGGAACAACTACAGAGCCGTATATGTCTTATGCATTTGATTTAATTATAGAAGTACTATTCTATTGCAAATTTAGACTGTTGAATGAACTAAGAGTTTTAGGATATTTATTTGACATGAATAAGCCTTATATTTTTCGACTAGTGTAATTGTTGCATTTTTTTATTTCTATTTTGAATTTATATACTATTATTTTTTTAATAATTGAGCCATTTTATCATTATTATTTTTAAAAATTAGATCAAAATTGTTCATCTATAAATATAAAATTATTATTTTTTATTCCGTTTGAGTTAAATGTGATATAGATTAAAGTGTGATTAAATTAATTATACCTACAATAGTAAAAAAAATAACTCAATTGTTAATAAAAATGATAATATAAAAGTTTTAATCATGAAAGCAAGAATACAAAAGTTATGTTGTAAAAACTAAAAAGTGGAAAAGTATAACAACAAAATTATGAGTTTTTGTCAAAAATCAATAATACTTGAATATGATCTTGGGTGGAGTTGACTGGACGCAAATTGGATTTAATTTTCTCGTGACGTTAAAGCCCTTTCATATACCCAAGCCCGATAATGCCCATTTAGGTAGGATTGAACAAAAAAATTATAAAATTAGAAAAAATGGTTTTAAAAAACCGATGATGAATTAAATTGATTAAAATTAATAGTTAATAATTTTATAAAATTGATTTATATATAAAAAAGTGATTAATTAACCGGACCGATTCATACTTCTCCTAATAAATGATCACTACAAAATTTTAATATACTGGTTAACTAGTCATCATTTATTTCGGGTGTAATTTTAAGTTTTCCAATGGGCAATGTTAGGTAAAAGTAGAGATAATATTGGATTCTTCCCACAGTATTCCGATTAAAACTCATCTTCAACGGGACAAATATATTTTTATCATTTTTATGTCATACTGAATCCGAAATCTCATATGCTCAGTCCAATTCATTGCCCCGAACCCTCTCTCTCTCTCTATATATATATGGAAAAAAAATTTATTAATTCGTATGGGTATTTTGAAATTAGTCACCCTTTTTCGTTGGAATCCCTCTCGTAACCCGGATTCTCAGCCCTCGGGGCCCCCTCTCTGATAAGGAAAAAATAAGAAAGTCAGTTTCTTATGACCATGAAGCGTAAAATGGAGATCTTTCAATATGGCTCAATGCTTGATCCCACCAATCCCACTCGTTATTCGCCCAATGATTGGGTCGATATTTCTATTTCGGGATCAATCGTCTCGTTTCAATATCGGATAAATACGACAGGAAATTTGGATTGATTCTTGATATATTTTAGTTGTATATATATATATATTTAAAAAGAAAAAATATAAATAAAATAAAAAAATAAATAATTTTAATATTGGAATAAAGAATTTTTTTAATAAAATCGGAAATAGAGTTTGGGTCAGAGATTTCCGTGTGGTGCGGGACAAAGACCAATAGTTTTTCTCTGCTGGAAAATAGGATAAAAGTTTTGGGGTTGGGAACAGGGATGGTGAAAGTTTTGAGAGACCATATGAAAGTTTTGGGATCAAGGAAGGAGATAGTAAAATCCTCTCTGAACGTGCCCCCATTGCTACTCCTTAGTAAAAGTGAAATGATAAACTTGGGGTAAAAGAGTATAACCATTTAGTTACAAAATTTTTTGTAAGTTGTCGAAAGTTCATATGTATAAATTTACAGCAACCATTCAACTATTTTGTGTATTGAGAAACTATAAGCAAATTATATTATAAATCTGTGTTCACTATATATCGTGATTCCGATTTCAAAAAGATATTGCGTTGTTCTGTTGGATTGATTCTTGATATACTTTAGTTATATATATATATATATATTTATTTATTTAAAAAGAAAAAATATAAAAAAATAAAAAATAAAGAATTTTAATATTGGAATAAAGAATTTTTTTAATAAAATCGGAAATAGAGTTTGGGTCAGAGATTTTCGTGTGGTGCGGGACAAAGACCAATAGTTTTTTTCTGCTGGAAAATAGGATAAAAGTTTTGGGGTTGGGAACAGGGATGGTGAAAGTTTTGAGAGACGATATGAAAGTTTTGGGATCAAGGATGGAGATAGTAAAATCCTCTCTGAACGTGACCCATTGCTACTCCTTAGTAAAAGTGAAATGATAAACTTGGAGTAAAAGAGTATAACCATTTAGTTACAAAATTTTTTGTAAGTCGAAAGTTCATACGTATAAATTTATAGCAACCACTCAACCATTTTAGGTATTGAGAAACTATGAGCAAATTATATTATAAATCTGTGTTCACTATATATCGTGATTCCGATTTCAAAAAGATATTGTGTTGTTCTGTTAGTATAATAATTCACATGTATTTTATTTAAAATGCAGTGTATTTTTTTATCAACTTATTATATTATTGTTTATCATCATCATCATCATTATCTTCTTCTTCAAAGAGATAAATAAAAAAAATTGTTTATGTATTGCAAAACTGTTTTAGAAAAAAAAAATTTTAATTTGCATATTTAATTTTATTTTTAGTATATTTGAACGTTTTAGTTATAGTTATTATTGTTTAGGATGAAAAATCAATAGTTTTTGATATATTTACGGATAAAAATAGTTAAAAATGAAAATATTTAAAATAAAAATAAGTCACAAGAGAAAATTGAGTTACTGAAAGTTGAAAATGATGAATTTTTTAGGAACATGCATGTTCATCATTTAAAATTTTCAGGTTTATCATTTATAATTTGTATATTCATCATTTAGTACTTGCATGTTCATCATTTATGGATTCATCATTTAGATCTTTTAGTTTCATTATTTAAAACTGATAGATTCATCATTTAGAAGCTACAGGTTCATATTTGTTATAACTAAAGATTGAACCTATAAGTTATAGACAATGAATCTTCTAGTTCTAAACGATGAACCTGTATTATAAACGATGTACTTGTAACTTCTAAATAATGAATTTATGAGTTTCGAATGATGAATCTCTAAGTTCAAAATGATGAGTCTATAAGTTATCAGTTATAACTGATGAATTTAAATTCAAAACGATGAACATGCAACTGATGAATCTATTATATATTCATCAGTTCACCAAAATTCAGTGCCAAAAAAATACACATTTTATTTTGTTTGGTATGTAGGAAGGATGTCCATAATGAAATATGAATCGGGATTCACAATATAACAATATAGAATTATGAGGGAAAAATAATAATGAAAGGGGTTTTTGTGGGTTTAGACTTAGGATGGTGTTTTCATTAAAATAAAAAATTCCAATCCTATCTTGCTAAATTTCGAACGTATACACAAGTGGAGAGTGGAATTGTTAATGGGAGTAGAATAAGAAAGTGAGAATAGGAGCCGATTGAGAATTAATTATTAAGGTCACAGTTGAACAGCTAGCTGATGTATTACTTTTTTCCTTTTTCTGTAGAAAGGTAGTAGAAGACTGAAAACGAGAGATGCTTTTAAAGCATGCAAGTATATATCTAATCATTTAGATTTTTTTTTTTAATAAAAGCAAGTAACAGAAAATGTTGTGTTAATTAAGAAGATATGTATTACGTAGATACAGCAGAAAAATAGACAAAAGTATTAGCATAATTGAACTAATTTGAAATCAGCACCAAAAGAATTTAGGAATTTGCTCCAGTGGTGCTATCACTTTATTTATTATTATTTTTTTTTTATAAAAAATGTAGTGTGTCAAAGCCCTAGAATTAAAATAATTAGGGAGACCCAAAAAATAATACTTTGTGAAAAACTTGAAATTAAGATAATGCATTGGGGTGATGCTGTGCTGACACATGAAAAATGCAATGCATGGGTATGTGTATTGATGTTGATGGGTTGGGGTCCTTCATTGATTATTATCATCATCATCATCATTATTATTATTATTATTATTATTATTATTATTATTATTATTATTATTATTATTATTTTGTATAGTATATTTTACCGATAAACAAACAAAATAACAAATCCCACTCCCAGCCAGCTGCTTTAATCCCTAATTCCTTATTGACCTGTTTCATTTGGCTTTTGCTTCTTCTGCCCATATTAGTTTTATCTCTTCCCATTCTCTCATCTATTTGCAGTTTACAGATTTATTACCTCACTTTTCTTTTCTCTCTCTGTTTATTTTTATTTCCTATGTATGTAACTCCTGTTTTTGTTTTCGGAAATTTCATAATTTCCAAATTAATCAAATAAGCTCTTCTTCTGCTCTACCACTCTTTTTCCAACACATAGCTACACTCGCTCTTCTTTTCTTGCTTTCAAGTAAGACTCCTTCGCTTTTTCTATCCCTTCTTCTCTTCCTACTTAAGCCCTTATTACTTTACATATATTTTAATTAGAATATGATTGGAATCCATAACAAATTCATTGTTTCTCTTTCTTTTTTCCTGACTTCACTGTTGGATCCATAACAAATTCATTGTTAACAATGTTTTGGATCAACATTATTCAACTTAAATATTTCAAGTTTGTATATTTGCAGGAACAGCTAATTAAACTATATATTTGATTCAGTATGCAGGTCCTCGAACTGTTTGCCATTGCTTCTATGCCTGTTTTGAAAGTACTGTTAATCACAGCACTTGGCTCTTTTTTGGCTTTGCCCAATGTCAGTATCTTGGGACAGGAACCAAGGAAACACATAAATCAAGTAATGCATATGAAACTTCGTTACTTTTATTTAGGATCTAAAGCAGTATTATTAGATAGATTTCATGAACAGTTTTTACTTATTTTTGCTATTACCTCCAGGTTGTCTTCTATTTGTTTAATCCAGCACTAGTAGGTAGCAATTTGGCCGAAACAGTCACCTTTGAAAGTATTAAATTGTTGTGAGTTTTGGATTCCAACTAATTTAATTATAGGATTAATCTCCCCCTTTGATCTTAATCAATCTTGATTTAATATATACTATGTATTGCAGGTGGTTTATGCCAGTGAATATCCTCATCACATTTATTATTGGGTCCGCACTCGGATGGATACTCATAAAAATCACAGCCCCTCCACAACATCTAAGAGCCCTCATATTAGGTTGTTGTGCAGCCGGTAGGAAGCCATTCAAAATTTGCCTATTTGTGTCATACATCGAGTCAATGCCATATAAACAAGAGTTGTTATTATTTACATAATATTCTATTTGATTCATGAATAAAGTTATAGAGGTAATGGAGATAAGAATTGTCCGTTTAAAATTTAATCACAGCCTAAATCTAATTTATACAAAACGAACGATAGGCAGTGTAGTATCGGGTATATATGCAGCTTTTATGGCCTTTAGTTATAAACAATTTATACAGTGTTTTAATTAACTTTGAAATTATTGTTTGCATTAATTAATGTTGAGATAAATGGTTTTTTCTTGATTAGAACTGATTTAATATATTGAACTAAATCAATTGTTCTATTTCCATATCATTCTTTTATTAATTTGAATTATATAGAGTCCAGACAAGCATTTTTGGAGATAAATTAGTTGAGGTCATTGTAACAGGAAACTTGGGAAATTTGCTGTTAATCATCGTCCCAGCAATCTGCACAGAGAAAGGCAGTCCATTTGGACCCTCTGATACTTGTCAGTCCTATGGACTTGCTTATGCTTCACTTTCAATGGCGGTATGTATGATTGATTAAAAGTAAAGAAAAGTGCACTTTTTTTTCTTTCCTTTTTTTTTTTCTTTTTTTTTCTTTCTGAATTTGTCAAAATTATTTTGTTGAGTCTTTGAATTTAAAATTTTTGTTTTATTAAGTTTTAAAACCTTTAATTTTTATTTTATTGATTTCTTGGACTTTTAATTTTTAATTTGTTAAGAATTTAATTATTTGATAGAAAATATTGGCGCCTGAAATATGAAAAAGTTTCATATTTGAGAGGATAATAAACTCAATGAGTTTTAGAGCTTAAAATATGTTTTTTCTTTAAATTTTGTAAACTTTTATTTAATGTCAATATTACTAAAAAATTGTTAATTTATTTTTCATCAAATAATTCCCCAGTGGAATCAAAATTGAAAGTTGGAGGGCTTAATAGGAAGAAAGAAAATTAAAAGTTGAAGAAAATAAAAAAAATTGTTTTCAATTGATGGTCTCAATAGAATAATTTGGAGTATAGAAAATACATTTTCTCTTAAAAGTAATTACTTCTTTTATTATTACTATTGATTCTGAATGTTCATGGTGGCTAATGTATGTGATATATGTTGTGTTTAATAAATGGAATTGTTCTTCAGATAGGTGCCATTTTCTTGTGGTCTTATGTTTATAACATAATGAGGATTTCCTCAGAAGAGATGAGGAAGGAAATCGACAAAGTTGAGGACAACGAAGGAAGTACACCAAGTCCCGTCCAAGAATATAATTACTCATCTGCTGACCTCACTCATGGATTATTGCTTCCTCCAACAGAATCTGACAAATATGTTAAGCTTCTTTGTAATTGTTGAGGCAATTCTTGTCATCCTTCTTATACCAACAACAACAATTTTACTAATCCAAATTGCTTGTAGGCTTTTTGCTCATTGGCACGCAAGATTAAACAATGTTTAGGGATGGTTGCAGAAAAACTTAATCTCAAGGCAGTATTTGCACCTTCAACTACCGGAGCGGTATCAACTATTCCCTTATAGATACGCCTATTAAGTAATTTCATTTTACAAGGTTTATCTAGACCGACTTTATTATGGACCAATCCACTGATCGATACATTAAATTAATATAAAATTTTTCTCGAATAGATTTGTGGGTTTATCATTGGAGTAATACCTCAAATTCGAAAGCTGTTGATCGGTTCTGGTGCTCCTCTTCATGTGATTGGAGACTCTGCTTCTTTAGTAGGGTAAAGATCCTGACTTTTCTAAGTTTGACATTATTAAGAAGAAATATTCTAAGTTGTAAATGTCAAAACCATGCATGAATTTTCACAAAGCTTCCACTAATTAAAATTTCAGGGATGCAGCCATACCAATCACAACCTTGATAATTGGAGGAAACCTTCTTAAAGGTTTTAAAAACCTATAAAACGAATATATTAAACTTTCTCTTGCATTTATTCATTATTATAAATTGCTGGCTAATTTCTGATTCAGGTTTGAGAGGATCAGGAATTGGGATGCCGCTTGTTATTGGGATCATAGCAGTAAAGTATGTTTTGCTTCCGTTGTTGGGGATTGGGATTGTTAAAAGTGCAGTGCATTTTGGTCTGGTGAGCTCATCAGATCCATTGTACCAGTTCATTCTTCTGCTGCAATTTGCAGTTCCACCTGCAATGAACATAGGTATATATTATGAATTTAGTTACAATTTGTATAAAATGGTTATTGATTAATAATATATGACAGAATATGATTGGATTGGTCTAAAAAATTCAAATTAGAAAACGAAAATATATTATGACTGTAATCAACCTTAACCTACAATGTTATATTATTATAGATATGTAATTAGACATGTATTTATTTATTTATTTTTAGGTACAATTAGTCAATTGTTCGGAGCAGGGCAGAGTGAATGTTCAGTTATAATGTTGTGGACGTATGCCTTGGCATCAGTTTCGCTTACATTATGGTCAACCCTTTTCTTATGGATGGTGGCTTGATTTCTACCTATTTATTTTTTCTTACATACAATACAGAACATTAATGGGATTGGAATTACATTTATTACATATATAGTGGAAAGTGTTATAGCCTCGAAATGAACAGATAGTATGGTTGTAGCCCAACCCAATCATAGTGCCCAAAACAGTAGGCTTATTCTTCTTTGGGCCCATTAGACTTTGACCCAAAAGGAAAAAAAAATCTAGCCATTAAATTATGCATTTCTAATTTTTAATGGGTTGTCGTTGTTGCGCACTTTTTTTTTTTTTTTAAATCATGACTTGTAGAAACTGAAGTTTAATATTCAGCGGGCAGATTGGTTTGTTTGGATATTGTTGATTTATAGATTCCCTTATTTGTTCCACTTGAAGTTGAATCCATATCTATCTATTATTATACATTAAAATTCATTCCATTTACGCTGAAAAAACTCCCTCAATAAAACAGCATCGTTTTCAATTCAAAGTACAAAACCCTTTTCACAGGTCTTTATGTAATTTTTTTTTTATTTTCCCTCTCCGCAGTTATCTATTCCTGGAGTGTAATCAAATCGAGTCGAATCGATACAATATCAGACTCGAGTTTGACTCAATTAAAAAATTTAAAATTCGAACTCGATTGAGTTTATTTTTAATTGTTCAAGACTTGACTCGAAAAATATTCAAGTTACTCGAGTTCGATTCGATAAAAATAAAATTAATTAAAAAATTTAATAAATATTATATCCGACTCTACTCGACTCGACTTAAAATCAACTCAACTTGATTAAATTCAAATATATTTAAATACTGAGGGGTATAAAAATAATTTAATAAATAAAAATAATAATTACTCGATTAAGCTTGTGTGTTTTATGAGTCGGATATTATGATATTCGAGCTTCACTACAACAATCTATTCAAGATCGACTCGATTAACTCTAAATCGAATTCAAATATTTTACGAATCGAGTTCGATTAGTTTGACTCGTTTACATCCCTACTCCTAATCTACCTCTCCTCCTACTATCCTCTCCATCGCCACTCTCTTCATAGGTGTTTCTAATTACAAATCTGACAACAGGTTTCTTCCTCCAAGTGTGGTGGTTCTGCTGAAGAGGAAGTGTAGATTTAAAAATTGTGGTGGCTCTTCCAGTCGCAGCCATTGCTCGAGTAAGAGGTTTAACTCTCTCTTTCTTGATCAAAGATTATATTTTTCCTATAAACCACCTCGGTTTACTTCTTTCTCTGAAAACCATTTTTTTCATTGGCATTTTAGGTTATAAATTTGCCTCAGGTTTCTTCCGAAACTACATCTGTCTACTTCTTCCTCAAAGAGAAAGAGTATATATGAAAATTTGGGTTCCGACAAGCATGGAGATTCTTCCAGTCACTACCATTGTTCCAAGAAGAGGTTTAGTTTTCTCTTTCTTTATTAAAGATAATATTTTTCCGATCTATTAAATAATTATTAATCTGGATTATGAATTTATGCTTATTTTAATGTAGCATAAAGTTTAGATTAAAAGAGAGTGGGAAGAATTCCAACAAGAAGCTTGAAGATGACTAATATCCCATCTGATAAAGGATCTTCACAACCAAAGTATTAAATGGATTTTTATTTACTTTGGAAAATATGCCAAAAATAGTATTAAAACGGAGATATGCCCATTTAATTAGTTTACAAATAACTGAAAAAAATAGCAATAAAAATTCAGTATAAATGAAGTGTTTCTTTGTGGGAAGAAATCGAATAAATTGACGATGAAGATAACGTAGTACTGTTTATGTCTAAAAACTAATTTAAAATAATCACATAATAATAAAACCAATGAAAAATTACCATATAACTAAAATCTTTTATGAAATAATTTATCATAAATAGTGCTTAATTACTTTTGCTTCGATGATCAATTCAGTGGGGACATGCAAGAGATTGCAATGCCTACTTAATTAATCTTTTATTACTCTTTGATCATAGAAAAAATTTAGAGCAGCTGACGTATGTAATATCACATAAAAAGGAGCAAAATTGTGAAGCTATATATGAACTCTCTTTCACATATATAATTAATTATAAGTTATTTTTCTTTCTGCCTATGGTTTGATTTAACAAAAGTTGATAAAGATTAGAAGACAATAATTGAATGTGAAGGGTCAATACAAAATTATAAAGATAGGGAATATAACAGAACCTTATCACAATGAAACCTAATTAACTTTTGTTTCCTTCAAAAAAGTCATTATAATAGATAAGAATAATAATATAAGACCATGAAAATTAATATGAAAAGAATATAAAAGGTTTTACTTTGATTCAAAAATTAAATCTAAACCCCACATAATATTTCTTAATTGCTATTTTTAATAATAATTGCATGTGAAATTGTACCAACCCCACACCCCCTTCCTCAGTTTCTTTGGCTCATTTTTTCTTTAAGATTGGATTTTGCTTTCTGAGTTTAATTTTTCTTGATTTAAAATTTATATAGGGTAACTAAGACCAAAAAAATCTTATATTTGATTATCACTATTGATAAACTTTTTCCCCATGCTATGTGATAAGATGACTCATTGATTAATGATATAAATTTCACTGGAAATTTCCGAAGGAGCTGGTGGGAAATTTATATTTCCAATTGAGATTTTGTTTTGAGAGTTGCTGATAGTAGTTTCAAATAGTTTAGCAATTAGGGAGACATGTCTGATTTTGAGATAATGTGGAGTCAAATGCGAGGACAATGTTGAGATGAAAAAATTGATAAGAATATTATCATTTTGCACAGTGGGATTTCTATATCTTTCATGTATGTGACTCAAAATCGATGATCAATTAACTTTACATACATTCATGTATGTCTCTATTTATGTATGCAAATTGGTAGTTATATATTATGTGTTTATATCATATTATTTGTATTAAGTTGTTCAACATTTTAGGAGGCTTATTAGGTTGTCAAGGATTTTGGTGGGAGATATTTTTTTGGTTTTAAAGGATTAGAACTTTGAAGGGATCAACATGATTTATATCCCATAATTAGATATTATGTTTTTTATATTATAATTATTTGTTTGGAGTTTTATTTATTTTTAATTACTCTAATTGTATAAGCATGAACTTTCAAAAACAAAAACAAATGTAATAGCTCCAATAAAAATTTTTTCTACTTTCAGCTACCGCAGATCTAAAATCCAAAAGGAACAATATATAAATAATAAGAACCCAAAAAATAGTTCCGTTAACTAATAATAAATAACAATGATTGGTCGTCTTTTATCATAAACAATCCTAACAACTTCTGTATGAACAAGAGAAAACGAAAAAATGTGTGGAAAATCTTAAGACAATTGAATTACAGTTAAATTTTTTTTATCTTGCTATGATCAACGAGAATTATAGAATTTTTGAAGTTTCATTTATTTTTCATTACCTATATTGAATTTTTCTTTTCCTCTTTTGAATTTTTAGTTTTCTGCTATGATAATAGACAGGTTAATATGGAAAACTCTTCTTGAACTTCAATCTAATAAAGGAGTTGTTTTTCCTGCTCACAAGGTGAGAAATCTATTACAGTAGGACATTTTATCAAGTGTCATTTTTATGGCTTTGCATCTTAATTTTCATCATATTGCAGCATATGATTAGTTTTAAACTAAATTATGTTATTGTTGGATTGTATCAGCAATTTGACACTTTGTGACAACTTTTTAGATTTTGGCTTAGATTCTGGAGATTTGAAATTTATGATGTTTGTGCATCATTATAGGAACTAAAAATTTGCAAGATCTTTCATTATATTATGTGTAATACCCACAAATTTAGGCCTAAAATTTATATGTTAAATAAGGTATATTAAAAGTATATAGGAAGTATATGTGAGACTATAGGTATTAAAAGCTATAAAATAAAGAAAAATATAAGAAAAAGTGAAGTTTTTAGTATTCATGACCTTGATTAACTCTATCGTGAAGATAGAGTTAATCACAGTTGTGAATATCGTGAATTTCGAGTTAATCACGGTCGTGAACATCATGAATTTCAGTTTCAAAAGATGAGAATCTTCACAGTCATGACACTATTGTTCACGCCCGTGAAAACTTGCAGGTTTAAATATGGTAGTGTCGTGTTTTTAATAGAAACTCAAGTAAAATCACTCATAACCCTAACCATCAATCCTCTGAAACCCTAGAAACGAACTCATCGTCATTTCTTGTAAATTTCGAGTAATTAAACAAGAAATACTCTCCATAAAAGAGTGTGAGAATGAATTTAAATAAAGTTTTCAGAATAATTATCAATACTGAGGTTTATGAGTTATATAACACGTTCTGAAACCCTTGGATCAATCTTTTTTCACTAAACATAGGTAAGAAATCGCGTTCCCTTATGTTCTTTGATTCGTTTCAATTTGTTGTTAATGGGGAATAAAGTTTAAAGGTGTAAGATAGGTTTACATGTTGTTCATGGTTGGAATGTCAGTATAGAGCATAATATAGTCTATGTATTCATGTTAGGGACCAAAACTGATGGTGGAGAACCTCACCAGAGACAGTAGATGAGAGAGAATCAAATTTAAGGACTCAATTATTAAGGTTTGTACATATAATCATTTTTATTCAAAAATATTGTGCTTGTGGTATGAATGATAATTCTGCAATGATTGTTGACATCAAATAATTGTTTTGGTATTGTTGGTGTCATGATAACTGACTATTAGATGCTAAGATAGATGATGAAATTAATTTAATATCAATTAAGCATGAAAGGATGTCACTTTGGTTGATATGTAAGGCATTGAGCCTAATTTGATTGATGAAGTATGATTAAATGCATATCTATAGTTTAATTTGATTGTTGGAATATGTAAAGTATTAATAGGTGTGATTAACATTGGTTAGTTTTAGATCCTATGCATGTTGTATGTGAAATCGAGTGAAATAATTGCTGAAATATTGTTTATGCATAATGTGTCATGCCTATGAAGCCAAACTTCACGCCCATGAAAGGATTTCACATCCGTAAAGCCAAGCTTCACTTCCGTGAAAAGTATAAATTTCACGTCCATGAATAAATATTCACATTCGTGAATAAATATTCACGCCCGTGAATAATCATGAACCAGTCACGACCTCATCACGGATAGTCAAACTGTGACATAAGGATTCGTGCCCGTAAATATACCATTCACACCCGTGAATGTCCTATTTCCAGAAAAGAATAAATGAATTCATATGATGAGATTACTTAGGTATTATATGCATACACCTTTGATATGATTAAGTGAGATCTTATACAATATGATAACACAACTGAGGAATTTAATTATGCACATGGTATTTTACATCATAGCATATTATGTGGTGATCTTGTTAAATTATAAAATATGATGTAATTGATATTGATAACCAGAATATGAATAAAAATGTTCATTCTCTATCCAGAGACTAGTTAGAATAAATGACATGTCATTGAAGGAGTTACGATACCGTAGAAATATTTATGCATGCAGTCATTATATTTACTCATTAGGGTGGCTTAAGCTCGTATTAGAGTGCTCTTAATTTGAGAAGTTCAGTGTTAGTATATCCGGATTAGGGACAAAGTGGCGTAAGCTCGTATTAGAGCGCTCTTGTACTCATATACATGCAGTCTTTGCTCATTAGGGTGACTTAAACTCTTGTTAGAGTGCTCCTGATTTGAAAAGCTCAGTAGTAGCAATACAGACATATACAGTAGTGATCAGGGTGGCTTAAACTCGTGTTAGAGCGCTCATATTTAACAATCCATATCTGGATGGTCTATGTTTAGAATATTGAGCTATGAATCCAGAAACCGGTAATACAAAAAGTTGAATGCAGTTATAGAAATCAATAAATTTGAATACATAATGATAAATAGATATGATAAACAACATGCAATGCTATTCTGATGATGATATCATGTATGTTATGAATGTTGAATATTATGCAAAGTTGTATGATTAAGCTATCTTATGAATAATTACGTATTCGATAATATGGCCAAACACACCAGTATGTTATTAAATATGAGATATTATAGTAATATGCATGCTAGAATTTAAATGTTTAGATATACCACTAAACTTTCAGTAGTTTAACGTATAAGTTTTCCTGCACGCAGGTTTGTAGCCGTAGATTGTGGTTAATGAGAAGAGAAGACAAAATCAGTCAGAGTTGACTCGAGTTGAGTCTATTTTTTTATTCATACATTTTATTTGTTTTCCGCATATAATGGGAGAGAGACAATAAATTCATGTTTAATAAAGACATGTATTTGATATTATAAATTTAAATTAGCACAAATTTTATAATAAAGGATTTTTTTATGCTTAAATTATTATTATTATGCTTATGAATATGATCCAGATACATGAGAAAAGTTTGTGTTTATATATATATAAGAATGACTTAGAAATGAAACTGTTAATAAGAAAATACGTTGAAAAGTTTTAATTCAGACAGGTAAATTCGGTTCTAGTCGTATGACATCCGTTCGTACAAAGAATTTTGCCCTAACTGTGTAGAGGGTGTTACATTATGACTTATTTGTTTATATAGCAAACATGATATCTTATTAATTTCCTTTAACATTTCAATTTCTATTGCCTTTCAATTTAAGATTCTTGCTGCATGGTATAGATATCTTCTACTGAGTGACATTTTTCCTTTAGTAATTAATTTTAAACTAATAAAATTATAACTATTTGATTTATTCTATCTAAACTATCCAAGTGGCCAATCTGAGATAGTGTTTACATATCCAATGGTGGATATCATACTTCCATTACCAACTCCTTTGTACTATGCTCAAGATATTTTGTAAACAAATCTAATTCATTTAATACAAAATCTTAATCATTTAATACTTTATATAAGAATATTTTATATCATTTTATGATATTAAATATGATTTGGTAGAAATCTTGATCATTTAATACTTTAGATATGAGAAGATTTTATATAATTTTATGATATTATATATGATTTGGTAGAAAAATCCTGACCTTTTTACCATTTTGCCTAATATCTGCCTTTTATAAATGGAAAAGTCAAATGCCCATTTTTTGCATTTTCCAGACTGTATTTCTTATATTTTATAGTTTTTTTTACTTTATTAGTAAAAAAAATAGGTTGATCATTTTTACTAATTCTTTTATTTATGTTGTGTTCATCTTAGATGTATATTGTTCAAATTCGACTTCTTTATGTTCTAGATGGTATCTTAGAACAACTAGAAAAATTGAGTAATGTCATTATCATTCTTGAAAGGTATTGAATTTTTTTCCATATCTATAATTTGTAATATTTTATATATTATTATTCTTATAAAAATATGTCATTAATCATGATTCAATATTCGATTTTTTACCGTGCTCCAAATCATCTCCCCTACAATTGCTCAAGTCTGAACTATGCAAACAATTGTCACTTTTGATTTTGTCATGCTTATATTACCAATAATGAACTATAGAAAAACTTTCTTAATGATTTTAAGAAAATTTCAATTTTAATATGTATTATATATACGATATTAATCTATTAATTAATATTTATAAATTAAAATAGAGTTACTTACTTATAACAAATAAAACTCAGTGGTTGTCAATAAATGCCTCAAGTTATATGCCAAATACTATGGTACTTACCTCATTACTGCCAATATTGGTCCAGTATCTTACCAACTACAACTTTCCCCACAAATTTCCATTCATAATATTTTTCATGTATCCCTACTTAAGAAGGCCATTGAAAACCATAAGCCTATGACAAATTTACCAGTGTACTAAGGGGTGCCCAAAGTAGAGCCTCTAGCCATTCTGGAAACATGAACCACAGAAAGGCAAGACCATTCCATCACACAAGTACTAGTTCAGTGGACAAATTTGCATCCAGAAAAAGCCAACTGGTAGGATCTTTCCTTCCTGAAGTCCCAATTCCCTCATCTTCACCTTGAGGACAAGGTAAAACTCAAAGGGGAGGGTATTGTGATGATACGGGAAAAGAATGGGTAGAGGGAATAGGCTAAAAGCTGAATGATGAACGGAAGACTTGAGAGCATAATCTGGAGGAGCAAGTCTAGAAAATGAACTAAAAGGGCCAGAACCAAAAAAGGTGAAGCCCAGCTCAACGTTCAACTCAATGAGAATTCTGGAGAGTCAGTCCAGTTCAAGGAAGAGAACATGTGAGAAGCTTCAAGAAATAACAGTGGCGGGTTGGCAACGGCGGGAGAAGTTAAAATAGCTGGCTGCAGCTGTTGATTAGTATTAATAAGTTAGTTACAGCCTTATGAGCTGGATTGTTAGTCTTTACACATGGAAGAGGGAAGTAATATCATTGGAAGAACTAGGTGTGGCTTTATTTAGCTGGTATTTTCATTTTCATTATTGAATTCTATAAATATACAACTGTGTAACAAAATTTGGTATGCACTTGATGAATACAACAGAATTTGCCGCCTATATCTCTCTCATTTCTCGCTCTTCTTCTTCTTCTCTGCTTCTTCTCTCTCTGCTCTCTTCTTCTCTTAATTCTTCTACATTGCTGGTCTTGAACCAAGGACATCACAAACTCTGAATCTGAAAAATCAACAAGTAGCTAGACAGTTAATTTTTCAATAATCTAGTTGCACGAATAGTGTCATGTTGGGGACTCGCAGACGATCTAAAATTGAAGAAAAATGAGTTGTTGGAACAATAACATTAGTTTCACTTTATGTATCACAAAAAAGGTGAACGCAATAATAATGGCTAATGTTCTATTTTAATGCCCTGAAGCGAAGGCAGGCCAACAGATCAAGTCAGAACTGTTTTTAGATTTGATATTCGCACTTTTGACGGTTATAGTTTTTAGTGGACGCTAGATTGAGATGAGCATAAACTTAATCTGATATCTCTGTTTGATATTGTACATGTTTGTCTTCATTTTAGCACTCCTGCAATAGTAAAACTTTTATTTCTTTATAGCACCAAAGCAGGATTTTTTTTATGTTCTTTATAGCACCAAAGCAGGAAGTGTCTTGGTTTAGCATTGACTGTATTCTTGGTAAAAAGAACTCAACAAACCGAATAATGCATTGAACATGAAGGCATCTTAATTTATAAATTTATATATCGCTTATTTGCAAAACTTTGGTGGTGGCCAAAGCAGTTAGTAATTTTCTGTTTAAAGTTTTTCTGCAAATACGCATCCAATAACACTAGAACAGACTTCTGATGCCACAACTGAGGGCTTATTGGCCGTTTTATGTTTCATTTTCCTTGCTATCTAATGATAAAGGATAGAACAAAACTAAATCTAGATCTGACTTTCGATCAAAGAATTTCAAGTTCAAGGTCTGCATAGCCAACCCGTCCTCTGTGTCTTTCAAAGAGATCTTTCATTGCTGCAACGAACTGATTGTGTACTTCAACAATCTGCAAAAACAATCAAATACAAACAAAAATATGAATACAATTCTGCTACAAGTTATTAGTAACATTAGTTGTTTAAGTAGATATCTTTCATCAATGCTAGAGCATAATCACCCACAAGGGACAGCTTCAAAAAGTCTTTGAAGTTGAATTATCATGAGATTTCTACGTTTCTGTCCTAAAATCAGGTATTCTCAGTCTTACTGAAAATCTTAGGTGACGCATGAGGGTACAAAAGATGCATCACAGCAGGAACTTTCACATTTGGAAATCATGTTTCAAACAAGGAATTCTTAGGTAGCTAAAAAAAAAAAACATGCACTTAGCATATAATTAAGGTTAGATAGGATGAGTATGGGTAATACAGTATACCAACATTGTGTAGGGAAATGCATACCTCTTCTATCGTAGGCTGTGGATTTTTCTTCAGTTCAATGGGTCTACCCACCACTACATGCATTGGCTGTGGGTAAGGTAAAGGAGATCTGAAAAAGAGATGTAAAAGAATCTAAATGGTATATCCAGTTGAATCCTAAAATAACAAAATGAATTCATAGTTTTAAACTCTTTGGTGAAATATTGTAGAATTTTTTTTTCATGCAACAGAACAAAAATTTATAAACCAAATCACATCAGGCAAAGTTGAGTCTTATTGCAGGTAATCATGTAAAAATAAGCCTAACCACAGTGTTTGAACAAAGATTCTCCAAATCTATATTTACCCAAAAATTCCCCAAAAGACAATCGGGGCGAACTTGATTGCTCTAGCAAATTTCATGAATAACTTTCCACCAGGCTTCCACCACTTGTATGCGTGTGACTGTTGCAAAATAAGAAAACATGTTAAATTTACACTTTTTAGTGATTCCAATATAAAATTGGGATACAAGATATAAGACCCCTAAACTAATACATTCAATCGAGTTATTGCTGTCACCATTATTGCCATCCAATAGTGGTGTAACAAAACCCTCGTTTGGATATTGCAATTGGAAGGGAAAAAAATCCTTATATTGCCAAAACATAAAAAGAAAAAGGAAAAGAACCAATACTTGTCCAAAGCAGAAAACTGGAACCAAGGGTTTGCCCATTTCCATAGCCAGTCGGACAAATCCTCTTCTCGAGTTAAGAAAAGCAATCTGCAGATTAAGCAATTAGCAGGATAAACAACCAAGCTTCTTAATTGATTATGGTCAGCAAAGAGCATATGCTTCCATCACCACCCAAAACAGGACAAGGAAATGATGGAGAGCAAAAAGGGGAGGGGGAGGAAAAGGAGTAAGAGAGAAATATGTTATGACTCATTGTTATAATCTTCTCCAGCTGACAAATATGAGGAAAAAAGAGAAGCTACAAGATGGTAACTATAGATCAGGAGTTGGAATAGGGACTTTATTTTCATTTTTTGGGTGCTTAGTAACATCAAGTAAAGAGTTGCAATCAGAGTTTATTAACACAATTGCTTACATTACCTATTCATTTGATTTCTGGCCTCTTATTCTGGTAACCAAACAACGCCTAGAGGTACTTGAAAGTTTGAGAATGCACCAATCCAAGGTAACAATCTAATTAATGAAGACATAATATTGACCACCTACTTGCATTGTAAAGCAGAAAATAAAGACGTGAACAAATTCTGAGAATGGTGGTAATCTAGATCCCAAAGTACAGGTACATTAGGATGGATCAGTTGGCGAAAATCCCAAGTGTAAAATTAGCAATGTTGAATGCAATAACAGATGCACAAATAAAAAAATGAAGCAAAGCAAACTTATGTGCATGAAAAATAAACATACACAAACAAATATATGAGTTAAAAAAGTATAGACCTCAGAGCCGTGCTTCATTAAAGATGTCTCTTGGACTCCACCTGGAATGACTATGCAACTATACCCAGCTTTCAGAAGGGAAACAAAATTTTTCTTGGTTGCTGGTGAAAGACCACACCATGTCCATATATGTCTTAAAAATGGTGTGTGGAAGACCTAATCATTTATCCCAAATATTTTGAGAAAGACAATGGTATAGGAAGGCTCTATATAAATATAAAAGAAATAAAAAGAAAGTGCATAGGACATCTTACAGCACTACTGGCTAGGACTTTTATTCTAGGAAGAGGCAGGAAACCCAAATGGTCTGCAAGTACAGTAACACCAAGGGGAAAAACTGAATGTGGCTCATAGCCAAATACTGCAGGAGACACGAAAAAGACTGTTACTTGCACAAAACAATTGGCAAAAGAAGGTGAAAAGAAAAATGTTAGCACAACAACTGCACAGGGAAGACAGCATGGAAAACAAGGAGATCAAAAGCAACAGTCCAATACTTAATTTTAAGGCAAGGGAAAAACAACTCTTTTTTTTTTCTTCTAACGATGCCAAAAAAAAAAAAAAGAAGCAAGTTACCTAAACTGAAAACAGCTAATATCTAAACAATCAAAGGAATTTGCAGATTCTGGAGGAAGAACATTCCCTTCTTAAATTGAAGAAGTAGAAGGGATTGATCCTCGTACCCATTTTCTTCAGAATTGCCATATCATTTCTCGTAAAATGGTTGAGTAGTTAACTTTTGAGCTATTCAGCAGTGAAGACGTTTTTTGAAATGGAAAATTGTGATACGAAAATTGCCATATCATTCACACAATTGAGGCATTTAAATTGAGAGGTAGAGAAAAAAAAAAACTAGATAAAAGAGAAGGAATAAAAACAGACCGTAAGCACGATCAGAAGTAAAAGCACTCAGATCTTCCACATGGAGCGTGATGGGAAAATGACTGCAAGCATGTCTACATACATACCTGGACAGTAAAAAAAGAAATAAATAAACATGAGTAAAAATAAAAATTAGTAACGAATAATGAAAAAGAAAAGATAGAGAAAGTAGAGAGCTACCTGCATAAGCGTCTGCCTAACTTGCTGTTTTGGTCGATTGGGACGAGCATAAGAAGCAAAAGCAATCCAACAACCCTGAAAAAAGAAGAAAACATGCAGCAGTCATCATAAAGTTTTAATTTTTTTTAAGTTAAAGAAAAAAGAGAGAAAGCAAGAAAGACTAACAGAAGGAATTTGGGAAAAGGGAGGAAGAGGAAAGAGAAGACAAGTAGAAAGAAGTTGAAATGAATAGAGCCGAGCCATATCACCAAAGCTAAGAGTTGGTGGAAGGTGTTAGATGGGTATAGCTCTCTTGAATTGAAAACAGTAATGTTTTGTTCATGATTAGCGGTGGTCGTCTCCATCGCTTGCGCCATTATTCCCAATCCCATTGATGAAATAAATCGGCTGGTCAATTTTTAAAAATTATGATTGCATAGGAATCTCCGCCGCTCCTTTTCCCTGTTTATGTGTTTTATTATTTTTGTGAAAGAAAATCTGTGCAATAAAATATCTTTATGCGGAGAATTATTTATTAATGTCATCTTCTTCTTCAAATCCAAAGAACAATAGTAATAGTGACAGTAATAGTAGTAATAATAATAATAATGATTTGACCACGGCGTCTCTCTCCCGGTTTCTTTTTTCATTTTTGTCCTTTTTTGTGAAGATTCTCTCTGGTGGCCTCCTACTCTCACCCCGTATGCGCCTAAACCCTAAGACCGTTCCCTTTTCCAATTTATTTATTTATTTTTGTGATAAGAAAATTGGAAAAAGACCCCAACGGCCCTAGGCCTCTCAACACAACCAATCAGGGACAACAGTCTCATCAATGCCTCCTGAATTATATGGTGTTACGAGAGTGACACATAATACCTGATTGAATTATTGAGGAGATGTCAAAGCAGATTCATGGTCTTAGCTTAATTTTGCTCAGAGACTTGTTCAAATGTTACCTAGAATACTTATTAGAAACCGATCAAACCATTTCTTGTTGGACTTCTCTGTATTAATACCCCAAACGTTATACCATTTGTTGTTGGACTTCTCTGTATTAATACCCCAAACGTTATTTGTATCATGGATGCCATGATAAAATACAATTAGATAGGTGACTTAAAACTATAGTTTTAAATATAAGTATTGGTATAGAAATCGATATAACAATATCAGTTCGAATCTAACTATATTGTCTACAAATACCATAAATTTTAAAAAATAACTAGCAAAATTATCTAAATTAATAAAAAAATGAACAACAAATTTTAATATATTATATTAAGTTAATAAACACTTAAATAAATATTATTTTTATTTAAAAAACTATATTACATAATATTTTTATGCTTAATAAACACTATTAAGTCAAACAACTTTATTATAAAATCGTTATTTGATTCTTTTTATAAGCAAATAGAATATATTTTTTTTTAATTTTTTTTATAAATGAATAGATATTTTATCATGAAAAATAAGAAAACCGTTACATAACGGTTGATTCGTAATGTATCAACCGACATCAATAATATAACAAAAAAAATGAGAATGGTAGAATATAAAAAATAGATAATAGCCAAGATAGATTTAAACACAATTTGAACACACATCAAATTGATAATAAAAGGTCTATTTAACTAGGCAAAATACAATTGAATTCCTAATTTTATTCCATTACTTATAAAATACAAATGACTAAGATAACTATAGTTGAGACAAAGGACTCCACTAACCAATCATGACTAACTAACCATGACTTAGTCAAATAACTAAGACTATTAAATATTAAGTTTACTGTTAACATTCCCCTTTAAATTTGATTCGGTAAAGTGGTGACTCTCATCATACTCTTCAACTTGATGAAAGTTTCAAACTTGATGAAAGTTTCAAACTTCAATGGATTAGTCAAGATATCAGCTACTTGATTTTTAGACATGCAGCACTCCAGCTCAACTTTCCTTTTATCAACTTAAAGAGTATTAATATGCTTGCTTCTTCCTTGTGTAATTGGGTTCTTTAGGGCCTTTGATTGAAACATAAATTTGACTCATCGAGTTATGCAACCATATCACTTGACATGCACTTGATGTAATAACTATATACTTAGCTTCATAGGTTGAATGTGCTACAATGGATTGTTTCTTTGATGACCATGAACATACAGCAGTGCCAAAGTTAAAACAATATCATAAGTGCTTCTACAATCATCTATATTTCCACTTCAGTCAAAATCGAAATAGCCTACGAAAACACAATTATTGGATGAAGAATAAAACAAGCTATGATCATAGGTACCTTTTAAATACCACATGATTCTCTTAGCAACTTGCATATGAGATTGGCGAGGACATTCTAGAAATTTGTTAATCAATCCAATCCCATAGGAGATATCA
This sequence comes from Triadica sebifera, assembly GCA_023653625.1. NCBI lineage: Eukaryota > Viridiplantae > Streptophyta > Magnoliopsida > Malpighiales > Euphorbiaceae > Triadica > Triadica sebifera. The sequence continues at coordinate 15,856,184 of CM042893.1, forward strand.
AGTCTTGTGCATGTTAAATATCTTAAGCTCCCAATAATATGCTTGAAATATGTGGAAACAACATGTGCATCATTGCCTTCCTTTGATAATTTTGTTCTCACTGCCACAAAAGTTCTTTGTAGGACTACAATCGTGCATACAAAAATTCTTCAAGAGTTCAATCACATACCTCTTCTGACAAATAAATATCCCATATTCACGTTGAACCACCACAATGCTTAAAAAATAAAACATTGGGCCAAAATCTATTATTTCAAATTCATGCATCATGGACCTTTTGAAATATTCAATCATGCTAGAATTATTTCCTATAAAGATGAAATCATCAATATAAAGTCGTAATAGTAAAATATCACCTGTATCATTGACCCTTACATACAATACACGTTTAGATAGACATTTTTGAAGTCCATCTTTATGAAAGAAGGATTCAATGCACTCATTACATGTTTTTGGTGCTTGTTTGAGATCGTACAATGCTTTCTTCAGTTTGTACGTTTTATCCTCACTCCCATTCTTCATGAAACCTAGTGGCTACTTGACAAAAACTTATTCTTCAAGAGGCCCATTTAGAAATGCCGACTTTACATCCATTTGATGGATTTTTCAAAGATTTTGAGCAACTTAGGCAGTTATAAATCTAATGATTTCAATTAAAGCAATCAGAGAAAATATATCTTGATAATAATATTCAAGTTGTTGTTCAAATCCCTTCGCTACCCACCGTGCTTTGTGTCTCTCCACCTCTTTGTTTGGCTTTAATTTTATTTTGAAAATCCATTTTACATCAATAGCTTTGGTTATTTGTGAAACATTAGTGAGTTCACATGTATTATTCTTTTTAATTGCCTTTAACTCCTCATTTATGGCATCCACCCATATAGAATAATAAATTGCTTATTCAAATGACACAAGTTCAAAATATGAAAAGAAAACAAGTTGCACCAAGTTCCTTTCACCATAAACATTGTTATCAGAAATTACCTAATAATCATGCAACCAAATTGATTGTTCAATTTGCCTTCTTGGTATTTCATAATTGCATAGAACCTATGAGATCATTCTCTTATGAACAAAAGTATTTTCATTCATTGTAGACAAGTTATAAGATTTATGTTCAGTAAAGGTAATGGGTTGTCTTTGAAAATCATTATTCTTATTCCCATTCTAGTTCTAAACTTCATCTTCAAAAAATGTCATATCTCTAATCACAATCACCTTTTTTGTTAAAAGGTTAAACAACTTGTAGCCTCCATATTTGAACTAAGAACAAATATTCATTACCACATATTGATGACTTGTTCCATCAGTTGAAGGGTGCAAGTGTAGTGTCTTCTTGCCTAAGTAGGATTAACTCGGCTAAACGAGCATGTAACGTCCACTAATTTAGGCCTCAGTCGATATATATGTTTCGCGACCGAAACAGAGTCAATTTGACTGGAGTCTAAATTTTAGACTGTTGCAAGTGAGAAAATTTATTTTAATATATTCCATTGAATTATTTTTCACGAAAATTGAGAAAAATTGGATCCGGTCGTAAAATACGTGATTTTCGCACTGTTAGCGAATCGTGAACGGAGGATACCTTGATGTAGAAAATATTAAGACGAGTTTGTCGTTATGATTTTGTGTCAAGACTTAAATGTTTAGGGCACTAAATTATAGAAATAAAATTTGAAGTGCGGTTCCGCAAAAATAGCGGGGAATTCAATTTTTGTTCCAGTGCTCCAAACGCAAAACCGAAAATATCAGTATGTAGAGTAAATTATTTCATGAATATTGATATAATTAATTGCAGGAGACTAAATCGTTTAGGACATGAAATGGAAGAAATAAAGATATTAAGTGTGATTAATTATATTAAATAATAAAATAAATAATAAATTAAAAATAATAAAAATTAAAAAAAAAGGACAACAACAACAACAACATTGCATGCACGGTGACAAATGCCCCACATGCATGCTAATTGATCCACTAATATATAAAAATAAATAAAAATAAATAAATAATAATAATATTTAAAAGCTTATGGTCCAAATGGCTTAAAATGCTAAACTTTTCTTCCTTTTCTTCATATACCCGAGACCACACTTTTAATCTTCTATTATTTCTTTTCTTTCTTTCTTGTTCTAATTTATTTCCTTTATTTCTTGTTCTTCCAATTTCTCCATACATAAATTAATTAAAGAGGTTTTTGAGAGGCTGCAGGTGGAGTAATTGTCTCTTTTCCATTGTTCTCCTTCTCCTTTTATCCCTTTTTTTTTTCAATTTTTAAGTTGTGGAAATCCAATTCTAAATTGTGATGTATTTGCTGTCTTATGAAACAAGAAATCAAATTAAAAAGTGACTCACTTATGTTAAGGATGGTTTAACCATATGAAGTTGGAGTTAATTCTAATCTTATTGCCTTGATTGAGTTGGAAAATTGTGTTAAGATGAAGCTGTGAAACCGTGACTAGATATGGGAGTTTTGTTCCAAAGAGAAAAAAAATCAATTGAAAGGACTTGTTGGCCGAGACATAAAATGAGAAATTAGGATCCAAAAGTTTAATCTAATTAAACCATAATTAGAATAATTAATTAGCCAATTAACAATTTAGTTAATTTAAATTAAATAAGATTAAGTTTAATAAGCATTTAATAGGAAAAAAAATTAAGTTAAGTATGTAAGGATTAAATGGGAGATTTAATTTATTAAGTTGGAAGAGTATAAACTTAGGATTTTCGTAGATTATTAAATCTAGCCAATAGAATACTTAAGATAAGGAGGCATGAGATGAGCAGAAGAATGGCTCAACCCTTATTAGCAATTGACCTCATAAAATAGGTAATTAGAAATAATTAGAGATGAGCAGATGAACGGTGCCAGGAACAGATGCATGAACAATTAATTAGAAATAAATACAGGGAGCGTGAGAGATGCCGAATTTTATATATTAAATAAGGAATAGACTTCCAATTATTGAAATAATTATTATTTTCCTAGAAGTCTGATAAATTAATTATATATATATATATATATATATATATATATATATATATATATTGTCAGGCGCATCTATAACACCAGCGTTAATGTTGGATAAAGGAAAAGAACCGGTGAATACTGACCAGCGATAGTCGAAGTCTGTACAGTAATTTATAATTTTAGCCATTAATGTTTAAAAATATGATTTTAAATGAGTTTTAATTTAAACTGATTTATGTGATAAATGTGAAAATTTTTGATAACATGAATTTATTTTTAAAGGCTTGAATATTTATTATGGCTTATTTTTACAACATAAATTTTAATATAACATGATTTTGCGTATGCCGATGATTTGTTGATATAATGCTTTAAATAAGCATATGAAAATTTGTTTTAATGAGAAATTGATATTTTAGCCCATATATTAGCATGGACGACAGTCTAGGGAATTATTGACATGTCAATAGGGTTGGATGGCCCGGTGGGTTTCCTGTGGCCACATGTTATGCGTTACGGCCCGGTGGATTTCCTGTGGTCGTGTGATATATATATTCGGTCCGGTGGATTTTCTGGGACCGTGTGATATAATGTATATATATTCACGTTATTTTTCTCTGATCCGGTGGGTTTCCTGGGATCATGAGAAGACATGTACCTTTTGTATTCCCTTAGATTGATCTATGGTGATTTAATATAGGGGCATGATCAGAAATTTTTATGAATTATGATAATTTAAATGAAATGGATTTATACGACTTGATTTTAATAGAAAAATTTATATTATTTTCATATTTATCTTATTGCCTGTAAATAACTTTTATTATAAATTATTGTACCACTGAGTTGTATAATTCAGCGTGGGAGTTTGTTTTTACTCTCGCGCAGGTCTGAAATAAAAATAAGGTGGCAGGCTTGTAGAGATAGTGTCATCGATAGCGAACCACAGTAATGAAACCGAGCAGCAGTAACAGCCACCCCAGACGAATCGGTATTTTCAAAGATGCTTTTGTTATTATAATATATTTTATGTAATGAAAAATAAATACTGATTTTGGATGTGATATATATTTATGTATATAAAATGGGGTGTGATTAGGGAATGTATCTATAAAGATATTTCTTACATTTTATAATTCTCTTTTCATTTCTTTAATATATATATATAAATATATTCACCTTACGATATAAATAAAGCGAAATATTTTTGTATATAAATATTTTAAAATCGGATTTGAAAACTGTAACACTACTTATCTGTCCGGTGTACGACGGTGTAACTGGAACGGTAAGGAGTGTTACAGAGCAAGTTCCATACAAGCTATATGCGTAAAACCTGTGAAAATTTAAAACTTTTTCTTTGCACTATGATTTCTTGCATAAAATATAAAGTAAAGATAATGCTTGAGTTCATATTTAAAATCACAATTTTATAAAAATATAACTAACCCTTGTCCAAGAATTTACAAAAATACATGTCTTTGACATAGATTACACAATTCTGACATTTATAGATATGTATATAAGTAAACAACCATTTCTATAATGACATGTACAAAATGCAAAAGTGTGACATGAAGTATCACCGAACCTCGTAGGATCTTATATGTTGTCTTTGATATTGGGCTAACTTCTCTTAATCAACTTCTATCTTTATCTATTGGACTACGTGGGAAAACACTCGCATACTAAGCTACTGAAAGCTTTGTGGTACATATAGGTATAAACATTTATTTATGCAATTACACATCGTGCATCAAGTCATATACAATCATTTTATCATATATAATCTCATGGGAAAAGTGATAATCATACTATCATGTAAAATACTTTACCTCATAGGTGTGATAGTTCATTAAGCTTCACAACATAAACAAGAGCATTTAACTTTTTTAAGAACATATAACATATCAATAGTGTATTATGGAATACTTGTATCTTTGAACTTTTATTTCCATTTCATTTTATTTCTTAATTACTTTAAAATTATTGTCCAATAACTTTCAATACAGACTATTCAGATACGGATTGTGAGCAGGGGCACTCATTCGAGCTAAGCCACCCTTCTATAATCATATGTCAGTCTAAGCTCCTCAAGTGACTAACACTCTCTAAACTTAAGCCACATTGACTGGGTCAATATGTAACTTTTGCATGCAATATTATTAATCATCATGTGTGTCAGTCTAGGCTACTCAAGGCAATGACACTCTACGAGCTTAAGCTATGTTGACTAGGTAAATATATAATTATAGTACCGTAAACCCCCTTAATGGCATGCCGCCTATCCTACTTCTAGTCCTAGTATCGAGTCTGGACTTTAGTTGTTCATATTATTTTTTATACTTCATCAAGACATTTATGTCTCATAATATATATATATTATGTTCATATGTAACCCATCATATAACATCCGTATACTGATATTCATAAGAGCATGCATTAATATATCATCATGAAGGCATAAGAATAGTCATTGCATGGTAAACATTTACAGCCCATTTGGTACATAGGATTGCTTAGTTAATCCATAGGATTAGTCATTATGCTCATATTTGATTCAAAAAAAAGAAGCATGGCTTAGTAATCCCAAGGGATTATTAAATGGAATGAGTCTTAACTAATACCCACCTGCCTCATGTCTTTACTAATTCATTTATAATGGAATTACTAATCCCTATTTTTATAAGAGTTTAAGTAATTGGATTATTTTACTTTTTTGTTTCCAAAAAATAGCAAGGAGAAAGAGTGATGAGGCTCGACCAATGACCTGTACTTCATGTCTTCTATGCACTACTCAAAATGAGCTATCACTTTTTTTTACCTGAAAAATGATGCAAATTGATGAGTTGCGGCTCAGTGAGAATAATCATCCAATGAGCTCTAAACTACCAAACAACTCATAGTAATAAATCACAAATCCAATATATACCATATATTCCATTCCATTCATCAGTATCATATATGTATCAGTAAAGTTGAAACATATAATCATTATCCTTTATGTATGCAAATGCTTTGCTTATTTCATTTTGTTGTGACCAAGTTAAACAGACATTGCCCGGGTTTCCATATGAACATTTTCCATGTGAACATTTGCATTTGCTAGCTAGCTTGATCATTTGTTTCATTTGCACATATGTTGGGCCATAGGCCTCTTCTTTTGCTTTACAATATCGATTAACTAGTCATAACGCCTTTTAAGTCCATATGCATATGCATTTGTACTTAATCATTGATCAACCATTGCATCTTATCACATATAACATACATATACCGCATATACGCCTCATATGCCACACATATACCTTGCATATACTATACATATACCATGTATATATATCACATATGTCAAACATATACTTCAAATATACCACAAGTATAACATTTATATGTACCAAAATGTCACAAATTATCCATCATTACATTATCAAGGACCAATCATGACAATCATATGAATCACATAGCAAGTAACATTCATTTGCACTAAAGAATTCAATCGATAATTAGACTCACCGTTCTCCTTTGATTCCGACCCCTAACTTATTGTCTATCCGCTCCTTGTGGGTCTCCAATATGTTGCGAGCCTAATATGAAAACATAATCAATTAACTCATGATTAGGGAGACTTAATGTGGCTTAAACAAATTAATATGTATTGTTCATGTCAATAGTTAAGATTTTTCCTATGAGGCAGTATGACCTTATAGGACTGTTTAGCCTATAACTTTTTCTATACTTGACTAATTAATCTGATTATTGTTCCTAATTAAAACTAACATATAATTATAGAACATATTAAAATTTCAGACCAATTGAATGATTGTACAATAATTTGTGGAATTTATAAGTGTGTTATATTTTCTGCCTTGTTTTCTGCCTTTAGGCAATTTCATGGTACTCATTTGGGTTCATCATAACTTATAATCTATAAGTCCTATTTTAATGAAACTTTACAGACACTTATATGGGTTAATATGGAACATTTATCATGTTTATAATTTTATCAATTATGTTTCTAAGGGCTTTAAAATGTAACAAACATTTTACTGGTCCAGAATAGAATTGGCTTCCTGACCAGTATGACTTCCAAAAGCCATAACTTAGTCTATACATAACCAATTAAGCTGAAATTGGTACCAAATTTATCTAAGAAATATACCTATAACTTTTATGTTTTAATCATATACAGAGTCTAGCTTAATGAACTCAAATTAGTCAAACAAGTTGCTGGATCTGGCCAGGGCACTCAGTAGGCAGTTCAAACCATGGAACAGTTATGGTTCCATTCACCATAACGCAACATTTAGAAGACCTATGAACTTGAAATTTGGTATAGAGATACAAAACACATATATCTATAAATTTTTGTTGTGATATACTTCAAATAATGGCTTTAACATATTTGAAATCAAAGCACATAGTAGCTAACTTGGTTAGGGTTCACACCCTGACCAGTTTCAGTACGAAGCTGATATCTCATTCTATACACCACATATTGCAAATATATTTAAATATCCATAAATCTAAGACATAAAGGAACAACTTTTGTGTTTTAAACTTTTCCAGAATCAATTTCTATGGATATCAAAATTGGGGTGAAAATCAGTGTCTATTAATGAACCTTAGCAACTCAAATCAACCTTATAGCAATAAGAATTGATTACTTACTAAGAAAAAACTTGCAAGGGATCAATTTGCCTCAAAAATAAAGTGAAACAATAATGAATTGAAATCTGAAATGGAGGAAATTGAAGAAGAAGTCAGACTGGAGAAGAAGGCAGAAATGGGAAGATAAAGCTAACTTTTTGTTTTTTGTCTTTTTATCTTTTTCTCATTTCTCTTCTCTTTTCTCTTCTATTCTCTTTTATTTCTCTTTTGTTTCATTTTAATTTAATTTAATTTATATTATTATTATTATTTACATATATATATAATTCGACTAATTGACACAATAGTACAACTTAATCATTTAGCCCGATTTAACTAAATTAACAATGTAAAATGTTTACTAATCTTAATATAATAATTTTGCTTACATTAATTTGGTCACCTTATTCAATTTATTTCTAATTATTTGTTATCATCATTTAGGTTATAAGGATACACGTGTGACTCGATACAATTGCCAAATACTAGGACACGTAGCTAGTGCATGCCATGAACTTGTTCCTATGAAAATACGTATGAAATGCACGTGTTCAATTGAATTGTATGCAAGATGCTTATGTTCAATAAAATGCATGTGGTGAAGGTCAAGGATGTTACATATGAGATTACAAATTTGAATTAGTTAATACTAGGATTAAAATATTTATACCAAATAAGGGTTAGCTTAGCTAATCCTATGGCTTAATTAAACTAGTGTTAATACTAATTATATTGCCTAAGAAATCCACGAACCAAATGGGTAGTTAAGAAAAATATCATATATTAATTTATACAGGCTTCATGGGCGTGAACTATATGTTCACGGCTGTTGCCCAGATATTAGACCAAGAAGGGGGGTTGAATTGGAGTTTCAAAAATTAAACTTTAAGCTGCGGAAATAAAATTGTTAATTTTAGAAGGGATAGAGAAAATCACACACAAAGATTTATAGAGGTTTGGGTATTAACAAACCCTACTCCTCTCCTCAATCGCAATTGGGAGTTTCACTAACACATTAAGTGTTACAATGGAGTTTTACAAACTCACTCTCAACTATGGTGTTTCTCACAATGGCTCACACCTAACCCAGAAATCCCTTGCGTTTTAATGGCTCACACAATAACCAATTCCTTTGTGTTTTGCAGGCTCACACAAACAACCTACACTTTGTGTTTTACAGGCTCACACAAACAACCTATACTTTATGTTTTACAGGCTCACACAAACAACCTTTCAATTTGTGTTTTGGAGGTTCACACAACTAACCCTTACAAGTGTTCTTCTCTTAACCCAGAACTACCCAATGCTCACTTGATTAGAGATTACAGAGAGAACTACTTATAAATCTTTATTGCTCAAATATGAGGAGCAATAAGATTTTTACAGAGAATGAATTTGTTCTCAAAGTATAAAAGTAAAAGATAGCTTGTGAAGTATATGCTAATCTTTTGTTTTTCTTATCATTCTCGTGTTTCTTAATGCATAAATGACTTTCATTTATACTCTCATGGCTGAATATAGCCGTTGGGGTGCATTAAATAAGAAACTAGCCGTTATACCAACCAAAAAATCGTGCCTGACATTTTTCTCTTTCATTATTCACGGGCGTGAATATGCATGCCACAGGGGTGACAGTTCTTCCCAAGCCGTGACTGAAGTGATGACCTTGGTCGTGAAGCTCTCTGGTATGTTTTGACATATAGAGTCACGGGCGTGACTTTAATTGGTCACGGGCGTGACACTCTTCCCAGCCGTGAACCAAGTAGTGACTCTGGTCGTGAATCTCTCTCGAATGAAATTTGCATGAAGCTTCACGGGGGTGACACCTTTCTTCACGGGGGTGACTGAAATGCTTACTTCACGGTTTGGTTTTCCTTCATGGTCGTGAACTTCAAATATTGGTTCTTGGTAACGACTAGTTGGCTTCACAAGAGTGACTCCTAGAGTCACGGCAGTGAACATGCTACTTCTTGCTTTTTGATTCTCAAGGATTATTCTTCCAATTCTCCATTCTCGTTATTTTAATTCATGTCCTGTATAATATGCTTACAAAAACAATTATGTTAAATACAATATTGCTATATTATTTATTATCATTAAAATGACGGAAATACCCCTCAAGGTTAACAACGACCATAAATACCTCAGTCACAGTAAGCCATAAATACCCATGAACCAAATCTTGAACTAAAAATAAAGAATCATGAGCGTGACCTTATTCTTCTGATGAGATTTGTGGTTGGGAACATTTAGTCACAGGTGTGAATCTAGGTTTTCTAGCAGTTAACAACATTAAAAACTTGCATTTATTACAAATCACATATAAGGTCTCTAATGATTGTCCTGCACTTTTTCCATCAACATTCATCTCAAACATATATTAAGATATGTTTAAGCATCAATAAACATATAATCACTCTATTACCCTTTTTTTTCAAGATCACAAGCCATCCTATCAAACATTTATGTTTCCATATATATTTAACCATTTCTTACTTACCTCTTTTACCCATTAAGGTATCATCATTCATTATTCTATTTATTATATCTTAGGCACATTTATTACAAATGCACAATATGTCATATTCGCTAATTTAAGTACCGAGTCGTGCGTGTTGCGGAAGTGACACGTCAAATCGACCAGAGTCTAAATTTGGATTTTGATCGAAATTAATCAAAATAATAGTTAATAAATATGAAATATGCCTAATAAAGTGTTTAAAATGCTTAAATAAATTTATTTAAGGTAAAGGAATAAATTGCAAAATTTGATAAATTTTGGAATCAATTTGCAATTTATCAAAAATTTGAGGACTATATAAGAAATTTATCTTTTAAACATGATTTTTAGTCACCTAAATACTTGTTTTCCAGCCCCCCATGTAAAAGAAAATTAAGATGATAATTAAGCCTAAATATCAAGTTATGGTCAAATATAATGGGACCCATAGTTAGAATTTTGGTCTTCTTCTTTTTCTATTCTTTTCTCCCTTATCAACTTTTTCTCTCATAAGTTTTTTGCATTCCAAACTAGCTTCACTATTCCCTATTGAAGCTCTATAGTCAAGCTTAGTCTAAGGTAGAACAAGAGAGGAAGTAGAGAGAAAAAAAGCATATTCATGCATAACAAAGCTTAGAAAAGCTTATGGGAGCGAAAAGAAAGAGAGAAAAGCGAGAGGAGAGGAGAGTGAAATCTATAAAGTATGTCTTAGATGGATAAAAAGATAAAGTTAAGAAGCTCTACTTCTCTTTTACAATTCTTTCTAAAGGAAAAGGTAGTTTAGAGCTTGTTTAGGACATGTTTTTAAAAGAGATAGTCTAAGGTTTCTAAAGAGAGAATATAGGGTTTAGAGAGCTTTTATGAAACAAGATTTTTTATTATAGTTTTATGATGTTATAGGAGTTCAAGGTGATAAGGAACAAGCTCTAGGAAACAAAGGCAAAGACAAAACTACCTAGAGAAAGTGAATGAGAAAAAGAAGAGATTTGTGCATTACTTAAGGCAATAGCTTATGTTGCATGATTTGATCATTTGGCATGTTAATGATTGTAAATTAATAGTATTTTGTGATAAAATTCTAGGGATGCATTTTTGCTAGACTTAGGAGTATATTTGGTAAAAATTGAATTAGGTATTTTTGTGTGTACTCTGTTAGATTATATAGAGTAGTTAATACATAAATTGATATAACTTTGTTGCCCAGATATTAGACCAAGAAGGGGGGTTGAATTGGAGTTTCAAAAATTAAACTTTAAAGTGCGGAAATGAAATTGTTAATTTTAGAAAGGATAGAGAAAATCAGACACAAAGATTTATAGAGGTTCGGGTATTAACAAACCCCACTCCTCTCCCCAATCGCAATTGGGAGTTTTACTAACACACTAAGTGTTACAATAGAGTTTTACAAGCTCACTCCCAACTATGGTGTTTCTCACAATGGCTCACACCTAACCCAGAAATCCCTTGTGTTTTAATGGCTCACACAATAACCAATTCCTTTGTGTTTTACAGGCTCACACAAACAACCTACACTTTGTGTTTTACAGGCTCACACAAACAACCTATACTTTGTGTTTTACAGACTCACACAAACAACCTATACTTTGTATTTTACAGGCTCACACAAACAACCTTTTAATTTGTGTTTTGGAGGTTCACACAACTAACCCTTACAAGTGTTCTTCTCTTAACCCAGAACTACTCAATGCTCACTTGAGTAAAGATTACAGAGATAACTACTTATAAATCTTTATTGCTCAAATATGAGGAGCAATAAGATTTTTACAGAGAATGAATTTGTTCTCAAAGTATAAAAGTACAAGATAGTTTGTGATTTGAAGTATATGCTAATCTTTTGTTTTTCTTATCATTCTCTTGTTTCTTAATGCCTAAATGACTTCCATTTATACTCCCATGGCTGAATATAGCCGTTGGGGGGCATTAAATAAGAAACTAGCCATTATACCAACCAAAAAATTGCGCCTGACATTTTTCTCTTTCATTGTTCACGGGCGTGAATATGCCTGTCACGGGGGTGACAGTTCTTCCCAAGCCGTGACTGAAGTGGTGACCCTGGTTGTGAAGCTCTCTGGAATGTATTGACATATGGGGTCACAGGCGTGACACTCTTCCCAGCCATGAGACAAGTGGTGACTCAGGTCGTGAAGCTCTCTGGATGAAGTTGAATGAATCATTCACGGGGGTGACACCTTCATTCACGGGGGTGAACATCTTTCCAGCCGTGACCCAAGTGGTGACTCTAGTCGTGAAGCTCTCTGGTTGAAATTACATGACTCTTCACGGGGGTGACTGAAATGCTTACTTCATGGTTTGGTTTTCCTTCATGGCCGTGAACTTCAAATGTTGGTTTTGGTAACGGTTAGTTTTCTTCACGGGGGTGACTTCTAGAGTCACGGCAGTGAACATGCTACTTCTTGTTTTTTGTTTCTCAAGTATTTATTCTTCCAATTCTTCATTTTTGCTATTTTAATTCATGTCCTGTACAATATACTTACAAAAACAAGTATGTTAAATACAATATTGCTATATTATTTATTATCATCAAAATGACGGAAATACCCCTTAAGGTTAACAAACTTAAGCTATGAAATTTAGATTAAGGTGTTATTGGTTAAGTTTCAAACTTAAGATATAGGGCTAAAACTTTTATGAAGAATATGAACTGTGATTTTGACTGTAATTAGGCTTAACTTGGGCATAAAAATTGAACTCAAAAATTGTCCTGAAAATTCTAGGCAAATTTGTTTATGAGCAGCCAGTGTTCAATTGAGTATATCTTTTTCTACAGAGCTCCAAATTTAGTGATTCAAGTTTCATATTAAAGATGAAATTTAGATTTAAAATTCTTAAGAAGTTTCTATAATTTAATTCTAACTTTAATAGGACCAAAATTTATGTCAAATACAAAATATAAAATCTTCCAGTATTAGGGCAAAAAATGAATTGTAGAATTTGATATGTAAACTAATATGGATCATATTATATTATGCAAAAAATATTTTTGTTGAGAAATTATGTTATTAATTGATTCATTAAATGCATAAAATGTATGAATTTAATAATTATGAATTTTAATAACATAAATTAGGCTCTAGAACACCTATCTTATAATTATAATTTTGGATAGTTTGGTATGTCAATTAGTGGGATTAATAATGTAACACCCCATATTTTTAATTTTTGTTCAATTAAGATTTTTCTTAACTTATTGGGTGACTTAATAATTTTATCTGAGTAAAACTTCATTAAGATTTGAGGTTTGTAAAAAAAATTACAAAATTTCCCTTGAGTGTATATATATAAAGAATTCAAAGATTAAAGTAATAAAAAAAAAAATTTCATTTTCTCTCTCATTCTCCCTACACGATCACCATCTCCGTTCATCAACAAAACAACATCCGATCTTCATCAAATTTGAACCAGAAGTAGTTCTCCACGTCCTTATCACTCCGGTGACGTTTGATCTTCAAAAATCTGACCGGATTTTCGGGATCGGAGCAGCGAAAGTCGGAGTTCGGGCTGCCCTTACCATTTCGCATAGTTTCTAGCTTCTTTTCTTAAATCTGACACCGGAAACGGACTCGGGACGTCGAAAAACCTGGGGAGGTGTAATTTGAGCTCCGGAAACCGAGATTTGAGGACTGATCGGAGTTGGGGAATTCTCGCCGGAGCTGGGGGAACTTTTGCAGATCTACACGTTTCCAGCCACTTTCAGGCCACGAAACTTATATATTTGGACTCCTCACACCTCAAGCTTTCTTTTGGTACCAGCCGATCATCAATCCGCCGCCGTCGAAAATTTTCCGGTGACCGGAGTCCGGCGACCACTAATCGGATTTTTTTTGGCAGAATCTTCGGCTCGTTAAACCGAGTCATCCGGTATAAACCGCACCTCCTAGCTGTTTTTAGATAATGAAATATGAATTTATTTGTGAAGTTTAGATATATTTTATTATTAAAGTGATTAATTAATTTAGTTGAATTGCATGATTATTTGCATAATTATTGGAGTTTATTGGAGATTATTTGATGAATAATTGGATTTTATATTATTAAATGGAGGTGATTATTAGTTGAGTTAGAATATTAAAATATTAGGTAATTAAATTAATAATCGAAGATTATTAATTATGGAGTTAATTGGAGTGTTTAGAAGTGAAAAATAACTTTTGTAATGGAAAGAATATTTAATAGGATTTTTGGTGAAATTTTGGGATTATTAGCCTAATTATGAAAAAAAATTTATTTGGAGTTATTGAATATTATTTTGGTGAAATTGATGATGGAAAATGAAAGAAAATGAATTAAAGTGAGTATAGGAATTTATTTGGAATTTTTAGAGTAATTATTGAATTAATGAGAATTCTTGAATTGAACATGGACATTAGGATAATAAAAGAAATAAATGGAGAAAAATAGTTTTGGAGGTGGAAAAATAAAGAAAATCAAATATTATAAAAGGAAATTAATATTTGAATTTTTGGTCGCAACAGGAAGCGTGATGACGACCAAAACCGGGATTTATGCATTAAACGTGCATAATAAGAAAATTTTTAATTATAGGATCAGGATATCCGTGAGAGAGAAAAATTTAAATTTTACTAGATTTTATGTCGTAAGGGGTTTAATAGCTAATATTAATTTTCTATCTCTAGGTGCGACGTCGGGTCAGGCGCCACCCCGAGATAAGGGGAAAGAGCCGGCAGATACCGGCGCAGCGTAAAAAGGTTAGTGCAACTACCCTTATAGTATTAGTCATATGAATATATTTTATGTGAAAATTGGAATTTTTGCAATTATTGAGTTATATATATATATTTTTGTATTCCAGAAAATTTAAATGTCAAAAAATTATCTATGATGATAATTATTTTGGTATTGAAAGAATATTTATTCATTATCTGAAAAATGAAGTGAATTATGATTTTGAGAATTTTTCCCACATATTAGCCTAGATATGAGCTAGGGTATTGTTGGCATGTCAATAGGGTAGAAATTATGGTCCTGTGCATTTCTGTGGACCAAAGAAATACTGTGATCCTGTGCATTTCTGTGGATCACCTGATACAATTATCAGTCCTGTGCATTTCTGTGGGCTGAGTCATATTACATTTGGATCCTGTGCATTTCTGTGGATGCTAAGCTAAGATGTAATATGATACCCCTTTGATTCCCTAGGAGCAAGTGTAGGATGTTATAATATGTGGGTATATGAAAAATTTATATATTTGAGAACTCAACGATATATTGAGTTTTATAAAAATATTATATTATGGTATTTATAGAAAAATGTATATTTTATTTTAATGACTATTATTATAAGAGTTTTTGCACCACTGAGTTATATACTCAGCGCGGGAGTTTGTTTTTCTCTCGCGTAGGTCGTCAGAGTAGCAGAGAGCGTCCTGACTTGTAGATAGAGACGCTGAATTGGGGACCCGCATTATGGAGCACAGCGGTAGCAGTGGAAGCCACCCAGAGCGGGTTGGTCTTTTTGTTATATTTTGATATGTATATATATATATATATATATATATATATATATATATATATATATATATATATATATATATATATATATATATATATATATATATATATATATATATATATATTTTAAATTTCATTTCGGCATGTATATAAATAAAATAAAAAGGGTGTGTATGCATAATTATTGAGTATATATTTTACATATCTTATATTAAATATGTTTTAAAATTAAATAAGTATATTTGAAGAATACTATTTCTGGTAGCACCTCTTATCCGTCCGGTATACGGATGGGTGTACGGAAGGGTAAGGGGTGTTACAATTTTATTGGTATCAGAGCGTGGTTTAGGCGATTCTAGGATAGCTAGGGGTAGAATTAAGATTGTCTGCTCATGCATTGGTTTTTGAAAAAAAAAATAATAATAATTTGAATATATAAATATAACTGCTACTGCTTCCTAATGTGGGTCACAGTTGTGCTTTATAGGGTTATAGATTTCAAATGCGGAGGGTTAGAGAAGAAACCTCGGATACGTATGAGCCATTTAACACTGATGCTTCATATCCGTCATCTCAACGGAGGACAGTTGAGGGCAGTGTATCCACCCGTGGATCGGATAGATCACATAGACATGAGAGACATGCAGCGGTCTCGGGTTCAGCTAGAGAGGAGCTGTTAGAGGATATGGCTGAGATCTTACGGCGTTCTGCCAGACTAGCCACTACTGAGATGGGATTTGAGAGACTTCGAAAATTGGGAGCTCCAGATTTCTATGGCCGCAAGGAGGATGACGCAGCAGCTGCAGAATATTGGCTGGAAAGGGTAGAGATAGTGTTTAGACAGATGAATTGCACATCTCGAGATAGATATAGATATGCAGAGTCTCTACTACAGGAGGGGGCTTATGACTGGTGGAAGACTATACTACAGCGCCCTCAGACACCTGATCCACCTTCCTGGAGGTTCTTTCTAGAGCAGTTCAGGGAGAGATACATTCCTAGGGCCTATACTAATCGAAAGAGACAAGAATTCCTGGATCTCAGGCAAGGAGATATGACTGTAGAGGAATATGAAAAGGAGTACACTCGCCTCAGTAAATATGCAGGGGGTATTATTGCTGATGAGGTTGATAGATGCAGGAGGTTTGAGAAGGGATTGCGACCCCCTATTAGGGCTAGATTGGCAGGATCACTGATTAAGGAGTTTACTGCTTTGAGAACTGCTGCTGAGGCAGTTGAGGAGGCCGTTGCTGAGGAGATGAAGACAGTAGTTCCGAGCCACACCAAGAGACCATTCTTTCAGTCGGGTGCCAGTTCATCCACTAGTAAGAAGACCAGGTTTTCTGGTAGCAGATTCCAGAGGGGATCTAGAGGTTCGGGTGCACCAGTCTGGCGGGGACAGCCTGCAAGGTCAGCACCATCAGTTGCCAGTACCCCGGGTTCAGTAGGGGGAAGATTTGTTCCGTACCCTCAGTGTCAACAGTGTGGCAGATATCATACTGGTGAGTGTCGGCTAACATCCAGAGCCTGTTTCATTTGTGGAGCGACAAGCCACTTTAGGAGGGATTGCCCATACAGAGATCAGAGTACGGAGCCTACAGGGGCAAGATCGATTTCAACACAGGGATCAGTACCTATTAGAGGCCGAGGCAGAAGTCAAGTTAGGGGAGGCCGAACTGGATCAGTGCAAGCCGGGTCAGAAACTGTTAGTAGACCAGGGGGTAGCCACACCGCACCTGCCAGAGCATATGCCATGAGAGCACGAGAGGAACATGATGCTCCAGATGTTATTGTTGGTAAATTTTCTTTACTTGGCTTTGATATATATGATTTAATTGATCCCGGTTCTACACATTCCTACATATGCACTACACTATTGTCTGGGGAGCATTTAGAGGTTGAGAATTTAGATTATGATATAGTTGTGACGAATCCCTTGGGTCATAGTGCCAAGGTTAATAGAGTGCATCGACAGTTACCCTTAGTGAGTCAGGGTGAGCTATATCCTGCAGATCTGATTGAGTTACCATTCCATGAATATGATGTCATATTAGGGATGGATTGGTTAGTTCGACACGGGGCAGTAATTGATTGTGCCGCTAGAAAGGTAATTTTTAAGAAGCCTGGATGCAAGGATAGAGTGGTACAAGATGTGAGAAGGAAGATGTCATCTAATGTTATTTCTGCTATGAAGGCTCAAAGGTTGATCAGAAAGGGCAGGGAAGCTTATTTGGCATATGTGGTTGATACCAGAAAGGAGAATCCGAGACTTCAAGACATTCCTACTGTTTGTGAGTTTCCTGATGTGTTTCCTGAGGATTTGCCAGGATTGCCTCCGGATAGAGAGATAGACTTTGCCATTGAGTTGTTACCTGGTACTGCACCCATATCCACCACACCGTACCGAATGGCACCAGCAGAGCTTAGAGAATTGAAAGTGCAGTTGCAAGAGTTACTGGATAAGGGATTTATTAGACCCAGTGTATCACCTTGGGGTGCGCCTGTGTTGTTTGTGAAGAAAAAGGATGGCACCCTACGACTGTGCTTGATTACAGACAGTTAAATAAGGTGACAGTGAAGAACAGATACCCACTGCCACGGATAGATGACCTGTTTGATCAGTTGAAAGGTACAGGGGTATTCTCCAAGATTGATTTGAGATCGGGATATCATCAATTAAAGGTCAAGGAGAGTGACGTGCTTAAGACGGCCTTTAGGACTCGGTATGGCCACTACGAGTTCTTAGTCATGCCATTTGGGTTAACGAACGCGCCAGCAACATTTATGGATCTGATGAATAGGATATTCAGGCCCTATTTAGATCAATTTGTTGTAGTTTTCATTGATGATATTCTGGTATATTCCAGGAATAGAGAGGATCATGATCAACATCTTCGGATTGTGCTTCAGACACTACGAGAGAAACGGTTGTATGCCAAACTAACAAAATGTCTCGAGGAAGTTGGGTTTATGGGTCACGTGGTATCGGTAGATGGGATCAGAGTTGACCCTAGTAAGGTTGAAGCCATTCTCAATTGGAAGCCGCCTCGAAATATAACAGAGATACGAAGTTTTCTTGGGTTAGCAGGCTACTATAGACGATTTGTGAAAGGTTTCTCTTCCATAGCCGCTCCCATAACACGGTTACTTTGCAAAGATGTTAAATTTGAGTGGACAGATAAGTGCCAAGCAAGCTTTGATCGATTGAAGATTATATTGACAGAGGCACCAGTTCTGACGCAACCCACTGCAGGAAAAGAGTTTGTGGTATACAGCGATGCTTCACTGAATGGGTTAGGCTGTGTACTGATGCAAGAGGGCAAAGTGATAGTGTATGCCTCTAGACAATTGAAGCCGCACGAGAGAAATTATCCTACGCATGATCTGGAGCTAGCAGCTATTGTTTTTGCTTTGAAAATTTGGAGACACTATCTGTATGGAGAGAAGTGTTACATCTATACAGATCATAAGAGTTTAAAGTATTTACCTTCACAGAAAGAGCTAAATTTGAGACAGAGGCGGTGGCTAGAGCTTATTAAAGACTACGACTGTATTATTGATTATTAGCCGGGAAAGGCTAATGTTGTGGCTGACGCTTTGAGTCGAAAGACTCTAGCAGGTAAATTCGAATACTAAGTACAATTAGGCATATGAATTCTTATAATAATGTATTCTTAAAGATTTTTCTTTGAATGATAGAGCTTAGGGTTCTACCTACATTGGTCTTTTGGATCAAAGAAGCTCAGAAGCATGATTCCAAGTTAATTGAAATAAGAGAAATCATTTCCAATAGGGAGAAACCTGAATACTCAGTTGAAGCTGATGGTGGTATCTATTATAGAGGCAGACTATGCGTGCCTGGTGTCCCAGGATTGAGACAAGAGATATTGAAAGAGGCACATGAATCAGCTATTTCCATGCATCCCGGCAGCAACAAAATGTATCAGGATTTGAAGCCTTACTATTGGTGGTCGGGTATGAAGAAAGACATTTCAGAATATACTACCAGATGTCTGATGTGTCAGCAAGTAAAAGCAGAACACCAGTTGCCATCAGGGTTACTGCAACCTATTGCCATACCGGAATGGAAATGGGAAAGAGTTACTATGGATTTCGTGTCAGGACTACCATTGACTCAAAGAAAACATGATGCAGTATGGGTGATTGTTGATAAGTTAACGAAGTCTGCACACTTTTTACCAGTTAAGATGGACTACTATATGGATCGATTAGCAGAACTGTATGTACAAGAGATAGTCCGGTTGCACGGTGTGCCATTGTCTATCATTTCAGATAGAGATCCTAGATTCACCTCACATTTTTGGAAGAGTCTACAGGGATCTTTGGGTACTCGACTCCACTTCAGTACGGCGTTCCATCCTCAGACAGATGGACAATCGGAGCGGGTGATCCAATTGCTTGAGGATATGCTTCGGAGTTGTGTGATTGAGTTAACAGGTAGTTGGGATAAGTACTTGCCACTAATGGAATTTGCTTATAATAACAGCTACCAGACAAGTATTGGCATGGCTCCTTATGAAGCACTGTATGGTAGAAAATGTAGAACTCCAATTTGTTGGACCGAGCTTAGTGAAAGAAGGATAGTGGGACCAGATTTAGTTCAGCAGACTGAGGAGAAGATTAGACTGATTAAAGACAGACTAAAAGCAGCCACTGACAGACAGAAGTCTTATGCAGATTTGAGACGTAGAGATATCGAGTACGAGGTCGGTGATAAGGTATTCCTGAAAGTCTCTCATTGGAAGAAAGTATTACGGTTTGGAAGGAAAGGCAAACTAAGTCCTAGATTTATTGGACCTTTTGAGATAATTGAGCGAGTGGGACCAGTAGCCTATAGATTGGCTTTACCTCCTGAACTGGAGAAGATTCATAATGTGTTTCATGTATCGATGCTCAGAAGATATAGATCGGATCCATCCCATGTCATTCGAGTAGAAGAAATTGAGGTGCAACAAAATTTATCTTATGAGGAGGAGCCTATAGCTATTCTGGCAAGGGAAGTAAAACAACTGCGAAATAAACAAATACCTCTTGTAAAAGTTTTGTGGCGAAGACACTCAGCGGAAGAGGCGACATGGGAAAGTGAAGAAATAATGAGAAGTCAATATCCTTAATTGTTTAGTAATAACCTATCATGTATGATTTCGAGGACGAAATCTTTTAAGGGGAGGAGAATGTAACACCCCATATTTTTAATTTTTGTTCAATTAAGATTTTTCTTAACTTATTGGGTGACTTAATAATTTTATCTGAGTAAAACTTCATTAAGATTTGAGGTTTGTAAAAAAAATTACAAAATTGCCCTTGAGTGTATATATATAAAGAATTCAAAGATTAAAGTAATAAAAAAAAAATTTCATTTTCTCTCTCATTCTCCCTACACGATCACCATCTCCGTTCATCAACAAAACAACATCCGATCTTCATCAAATTTGAACGAGAAGTAGTTCTCCACGTCCTTATCACTCCGGTGACGTTTGATCTTCAAAAATCTGACCGGATTTTCGGGATCGGAGCAGCGAAAGTCGGAGTTCGGGCTGCCCTTACCATTTCGCATAGTTTCTAGCTTCTTTTCTTAAATCTGACACCGGAAACGGACTCGGGACGTCGAAAAACCTGGGGAGGTGTAATTTGAGCTCCGGAAACCGAGATTTGAGGACTGATCGGAGTTGGGGAATTCTCGCCGGAGCTGGGGGAACTTTTGCAGATCTACACGTTTCCAGCCACTTTCAGGCCACGAAACTTATATATTTGGACTCCTCACACCTCAAGCTTTCTTTTGGTACCAGCCGATCATCAATCCGCCGCCGTCGAAAATTTTCCGGTGACCGGAGTCCGGCGACCACTAATCGGATTTTTTTTGGCAGAATCTTCGGCTCGTTAAACCGAGTCATCCGGTATAAACCGCACCTCCTAGCTGTTTTTAGATAATGAAATATGAATTTATTTGTGAAGTTTAGATATATTTTATTATTAAAGTGATTAATTAATTTAGTTGAATTGCATGATTATTTGCATAATTATTGGAGTTTATTGGAGATTATTTGATGAATAATTGGATTTTATATTATTAAATGGAGGTGATTATTAGTTGAGTTAGAATATTAAAATATTAGGTAATTAAATTAATAATCGAAGATTATTAATTATGGAGTTAATTGGAGTGTTTAGAAGTGAAAAATAACTTTTGTAATGGAAAGAATATTTAATAGGATTTTTGGTGAAATTTTGGGATTATTAGCCTAATTATGAAAAAAAATTTATTTGGAGTTATTGAATATTATTTTGGTGAAATTGATGATGGAAAATGAAAGAAAATGAATTAAAGTGAGTATAGGAATTTATTTGGAATTTTTAGAGTAATTATTGAATTAATGAGAATTCTTGAATTGAACATGGACATTAGGATAATAAAAGAAATAAATGGAGAAAAATAGTTTTGGAGGTGGAAAAATAAAGAAAATCAAATATTATAAAAGGAAATTAATATTTGAATTTTTGGTCGCAACAGGAAGCGTGATGACGACCAAAACCGGGATTTATGCATTAAACGTGCATAATAAGAAAATTTTTAATTATAGGATCAGGATATCCGTGAGAGAGAAAAATTTAAATTTTACTAGATTTTATGTCGTAAGGGGTTTAATAGCTAATATTAATTTTCTATCTCTAGGTGCGACGTCGGGTCAGGCGCCACCCCGAGATAAGGGGAAAGAGCCGGCAGATACCGGCGCAGCGTAAAAAGGTTAGTGTAACTACCCTTATAGTATTAGTCATATGAATATATTTTATGTGAAAATTGGAATTTTTGCAATTATTGAGTTATATATATATATTTTTGTATTCCAGAAAATTTAAATGTCAAAAAATTATCTATGATGATAATTATTTTGGTATTGAAAGAATATTTATTCATTATCTGAAAAATGAAGTGAATTATGATTTTGAGAATTTTTCCCACATATTAGCCTAGATATGAGCTAGGGTATTGTTGGCATGTCAATAGGGTAGAAATTATGGTCCTGTGCATTTCTGTGGACCAAAGAAATACTGTGATCCTGTGCATTTCTGTGGATCACCTGATACAATTATCAGTCCTGTGCATTTCTGTGGGCTGAGTCATATTACATTTGGATCCTGTGCATTTCTGTGGATGCTAAGCTAAGATGTAATATGATACCCCTTTGATTCCCTAGGAGCAAGTGTAGGATGTTATAATATGTGGGTATATGAAAAATTTATATATTTGAGAACTCAACGATATATTGAGTTTTATAAAAATATTATATTATGGTATTTATAGAAAAATGTATATTTTATTTTAATGACTATTATTATAAGAGTTTTTGCACCACTGAGTTATATACTCAGCGCGGGAGTTTGTTTTTCTCTCGCGTAGGTCGTCAGAGTAGCAGAGAGCGTCCTGACTTGTAGATAGAGACGCTGAATTGGGGACCCGCATTATGGAGCACAGCGGTAGCAGTGGAAGCCACCCAGAGCGGGTTGGTCTTTTTGTTATATTTTGATATGTATATATATATATATATATATATATATATATATATATTTTAAATTTCATTTCGGCATGTATATAAATAAAATAAAAAGGGTGTGTATGCATAATTATTGAGTATATATTTTACATATCTTATATTAAATATGTTTTAAAATTAAATAAGTATATTTGAAGAATACTATTTCCGGTAGCACCTCTTATCCGTCCGGTATACGGATGGGTGTACGGAAGGGTAAGGGGTGTTACAAATAATTCTTATGATGACACTATTAATGAACCTAGTGATGTCACTATAATTAAAGCAAGTAATAGTACTATTATTAATGTCAGCGATGACACCTATATATATATATATATATATATATATATATATATATATATATATATATATATATATATATATATATATATATATATATATATATATATATATATATATATATATATATATATGATATTTGTAAGCACATACTATAAATGTCCGGGTGATACTTTTAAATGCCTATATGACAACCGTCGTTATCCTAATTTGTGGTTTCTAAGTGTTATGGGCATAAATGAGTTAATAAAATTAAAAGAATTTATGATACGTGAAATTGTTGATTATGTATAATAATATAATAAAGTAGAATGAATATGAGATATAAATAGATGACTTGATGTCTTTGCATGCTAGAATGTAATGAGATAAGAAATTGTATAAAAAGATAATATGATACATAATATACATGACAATGCATGTTGCATGAAATATTATATTACCTTATTAATATGCACCACTAAGCTTAGAGCTTAGCGTGAGAGTTTTCTTCCGCATAGATTTTAAAGAGGTAGTTGAAGTTTGTATATAAAGGCAACAGTGATCCTAGTCCAGTAAAACAATTATTTTCTAGAAATTGTGGGTCTCAAACTTTTGTATCTGATATTTTATATTTTTCATTTGGATTTATGTAATATCTTTTATGGTTTTGTAAAATTAACTTCATGTTTTTTATAAATATTATCCTATGTAAATAAAATGTACATTATATTTCCTTTATATTGTTATAAAAAAGTATATGAATATGGAGTGTTTTCAATAAATAAGTTAAAGATTGAAGAAGTCAGTGTAACGCTTCCTTATCTTGGCACGTGCTGCTGGGGTGAGGGGGTGTTACAATTTTTGGTATTAGAACCCGATTTGGGTAGTTTTGGATTTTCAAAGAAGGGAATTGTTGAAAATATTTATGATATATGTGTACCCACAATTGAATATATGAGTTGCTGCTTACTGACTAGGATTGTTATCTTTTACGATATATGTAGGTTATGGCTTCAGGATCATAACATATCATGGTTGAGGAGGTTGAGAGTAATGAGCATACTGAGAGAGAGGCCTCATCGAGACCAAATTGTCATCGGGTTGTAGCATCAAATCCAGTACCAACTCATCATTTGGGCAGTCAACTACTAATACGACACATACAAAGTTAATGAGGAATATGGTAGATCTGTTATAGAGGGCAACACAGCCAACCCTATCGGTGCTACTATTTGAGAGATTGAGAAAGTTAGAGGCACCTAATTTTTATGGGAAGAGAGAAGATGATTCTTTCGTGGCAGAGTTCTAGTTAGAACAAGCCAAGAGGATTTTTTATTAGTTTCACTGCACATATGAGCAGAAATATGAGTATGCAGTATCTTTGTTGTAGAATCACACTTATGATTGGTGGCAATTAGAGTCATAGAGCTCGGAGGCACCCAACCCTATGGCATGAGAGTTCTTTTTGGAGAAGTTTAAGGAGTAGAACATTCCTTTTATTTACATGGATGACAAGAAGAGAGAATTCTTGATGCTGAAGAAGGGGAATCTGTCAGTATCTGAATATGAGAGAGACTTCACACATCTCTGCAAGTATATTAGAGGCATTATATCCACTGAGGTAGATAAGTGTCAGAGAATTGAGGATGGGTTGAAGGATCCAATTAAACTGCAGGTCTCAGCCTTACGGTTGATGAAATTCCTTAATTTACTAGCATCCATCAGAATAGTTGAAAGAGTCATGGCAACACAGTAGTCAACATAAGAGAGAGGATTTAGAAGACTCATGCCTTAACCGAGTGGGGGGGACCATTAAGTGGCAAGAGGGCAAGTTCTTTCATTGGTTGATTTCAGGCTAGAGGTTTCAATAGGCCTTCTTTCTTCAGACGGGGATAATCCACGAGATCCTTATCTTCAGTAGCTAGTGCACAGACACAAGCATCATACAGATCTGTACACCTACCGGTGTTTCAACACTATGGTCGCTCTCATCCAAAAGAGTGTTGGTGGATGACATGAGCTTTCTTGAGGTATGGCCCTAAGGATCACTTACGAAAAGACTATCCACTGTTACAGTTTGATAGAGGCTTGGGAAACACTGAGCCGGTACATATGTAGATTGTTTGACAGGAAAAAGGCTGAGGTAGAGGAGGCTGAGCAGGTCCTAGTCAATTCAGATATGAGATGATAAAGAAGTCGAAGGCAATAGAGCTGCTCTAGCAAGAGTATATGTTATGCGGGTCGAGAGGATTAGGATGCACCCAATGTTATTATTGGTAAATTCATTCTCTTTGGCTCTGACATCCATGCATTGATAGATCTGGGGTCAACACATTCTTACTTATACACATTACCATTAGGTCAATAGGGTTTAGAACCAGAGGATTTAAAATTTGAGATCCTTGTGACTAACCCATTAGGACATAATGTGAGGGTTAGCAAAGTGTTCAGGAGTTGCCCGATTGAGATACAAGGTAGATAATTCCTAGCAGACTTGATAGAGTTACCATTCCAGAAATTGGATATGATTCTGGGAATGGATTGGTTAGCTCATTACGGTGTGGTAGTGGACTACGAGAAGAGACAAATGATCATTATAATTTCATATCATAAAGAGATAGTGGTGATGGGTGAGATTAGAGGATATCCTGATAAGGTGATATTAGTGTTGAAGGCTCAGACACTCATCAATAAGGGATGCAAAGATTATATAACATATGTGATCGATATGAAAAACAACAACCCTA
This sequence comes from Triadica sebifera, assembly GCA_023653625.1. Classification (NCBI taxonomy): domain Eukaryota; kingdom Viridiplantae; phylum Streptophyta; class Magnoliopsida; order Malpighiales; family Euphorbiaceae; genus Triadica; species Triadica sebifera. Next base: position 15,882,401 of record CM042893.1, read on the forward strand.
AGTTAACTGACATTCCTACTGTGTGTGAGTTTCCCGATGTGTTTCCAAAAGAGTTGACAGGATTACTACCAGATCAAAAGATGGAGTTTGCTATAGATTGGGTACCTAACATTGCTCCTATTTCAATTACACCATATAGAAACACCTGCAAAGCTAAAAGAGTTAAAAATGCAACTACAAGATTTGTTGGACAGAGGTTTCATCTAACCTAATGTGTCACCATAGGGTGCTCCAGTGTTGTTTGTGAAAAGAAAAGATGTTACTCTACATCTTTGCATTGATTATAGGTAACTTAATAAGTACCTATTGAAGATTAAGGAGTCATATGTACCAAAGACAACATTTAGGATTCGCTATAGGCATTACGAGTTCCTGGTAATACCTTTTGGCTTGATGAATGCACTAGCAGCGTTCATGGATTTGTTGAATAAATTATTCAATCCATATCTTGATCAGTTTATAGTTGTGTTTATTAAAAATATCTTGGTATGTTCTAAAGATCGAGAAGAGCATGATCAACATCTCATAACGGTGCTATAGACCTTGAGGGAGAAACAATTGCATGCAAAACTAGCTAAGTGCGAGTTTTGGCTATAAATAGTTAGTTTTCTGGGTCATGTGGTGTCAGTAGAGGGTATTTGAATTGATCCTAGTAAGGTTGAGACTATTTTTAATTGGAAACCATCTCGTAATATGACAAAAGTGAGGACTTTCCTTGGATTAGTCGGATATTATAGGAGGTTTGTAAAGGAATTTTCATCCATAGCTACTCCTTTGACCCAATTGTTATAGAAAGATGTCTGATTCAAATGGACGAATAAGTGTTAGGCTAGTTTTGAAAGACTTAAGGCGATGTTGACTGAAGCGCCGATGTTGATTCAACCTATTCTGGGTAAAGATCTTATGATATATAATGATGCCAGTCATAATGGTTTGGGTTGTATTATAATGCAAGAAGGAAGGGTGATTGCATATGCATCTAGACAACTTAAGCCACATTAGTTTAATTACCCAACACATGACTTGGACTTATAACGATAGTTTTTGCTCTTAAGATTTGGAGACATTATTTGTATAGAGAAATGTGCTATATTTATACAGATCATAAGAGTCTCAAGTACTTGTGTTCACAGAAAGAGTTGAACCAAAGGCAACGAAGGTGGTTGGAGTTGATTAAAGATTATGATTGTGTGATTGAATATCAGCCAAGAAAAATGAATGTGATGGCTGATGCCTTAAGCAAAAAGTTGTTAGCTAAGTTACAAGTGGAGTCTATTCTGATGCAGAGGATTAAAACGGTTCAGAAGTAAGATGAAAAACTGGTAAAGATAGTCGATGTTGTGAAAAAATGAGAAAAGTCAGAATTTTCTTTATTAGATGATGGTACCGTGTATTTCAAGAATCGAATTTGTGTACCGAGTTTAGAAGAGTTGAAATAAGTAATTTTAAAGGAAGCTTATGAAACGGTCTATACTATGCATCCAGGTAGAAACAAAATGTACTAAGATTTGAAAGCACAATACTGATGGCCAAGGATGAAAAGGATATCACCGAGTATGTTACTAAGTGTCTGACCTGTGAACAAGTGAAAGCTGAACATCAATTACCCATAGGATTACTGCACCCGATACCCATACCAAAGTGGAAGTGGAAAAAGATCACGATAGATTTTGTGTCTGGTTTACTGGTGATACATAGGAAGCATGATGTAGTGTGGGTGATACTAGATCGACTGACGAAGTCAACATATTTTCTACTAGTCTAGATGGATTATTCATTGAACAAGCTGGCTAAGATTTATATTAATGAGATAGTGAGACATCATGAAGTACTAATGTCCATTATCTTTGATAGAGATCCCAAATTTACATCACAGTTATAAAAGAGTTTGCAGCAGGCTCTGGGCACTTGACTTCATTTTAATGCAACATGCCATCCGCAGACAAATGGACAATTAGAGTGAGCCATCCAACTATAAGAAGATATGATGAGAAGCTGTGTGCTCAAATTTCAAGGTAGTTGGGATCGATATCTATCTCTTATGGAGTTTGTCTATAATAACAGCTATCAGACGAGCGTTGGCATAGCTCCTTATAAGGTTTTGTATGGAAAAAAGTGCAGGAGCCCAGTTTGTTGGTCTAAGTTGAATGAGAAGAAGTTGATCGGACCATAAATAGTTCAACAGACCAAAGAGAAAGTTAGAATGATCAACGAAAGATTGAAAACGGCACAAGATCAACAGAAAGTCATACGTTGACCTTAAGAGATGAGATATTGAATATGTTGTTGGAGACAAGGCATTTCTCAAAGTTTCACCTTAGAATAAGGTGTTGAGATTCAGTAGAAAAGGAAAGTTAAGCTGAGGTCCATTGGACCCTATGAGATTCTAGAAAGAATTGGACCAGTGGCATATCGATTAGCCTCTCCACCAGAGTTGGATAAAATTCACCATGTTTTGATGCTAAGGAGATATCATTTGGACCTAACTCATATTATACCAACTGAAGAGATAGAAGTGAAGATAAACATGTCTTATGAAAAGGAACCGGTGGCTATCTTAGCACGTGAAGAGAAAGTTTTCCAGAATAAGAAAGTTCCTCTAGTTAAAGTCTTGTGGCGAAATCATGCGATTGAAAAAGCATATGGAGAAGTGAGGAGGTGATGAAAAAACAACATCTTCAGTTGTTTAATTCAGTATGAACAGGTAAAATTTTGATGACGAAATTTATTTTAAGGAGGAGAGAATATCATATCTGCAAATTTAGGTACCGAGTTGCGCATGTCATGAAAGTGATGCGTTGAATCGACGGAGTCTAAATTCAAATTTTGATAGAAATTAATCAAAATAATGGTTAATAAATATAAAATATGCCTAATAAAGTGTTTATAATGCTTAAATAAATTGATTTACGTTAAAAGGCTAAATTGCAAAATTTAATAAGTTTTGGGATCAATTTGCAATTTATTAAAAATTTGAGACTATATAAGAAATTTATCATTTAAACATGATTTTTAGTCACCTAAATACATGTTGGCCGGCCACTTCATGTAAAAGAAAATTAAGATGATAATTAAGCCTAAATATCAAATTATGGTCAAATATGGTAGGACCCATGGTTAGAATTTTGGTCTTCTTCTTTTCTTCTTCTCCCTTATCACATTTTTCTCTCACAAGTTTTCTACTTTCCAAACCAGCTCCATTATTCTCCATTGAAGCTCCATAGTCAAGCTTAGTCTAAGGTAGAAAAAGAGAGGAAGTAGAGAGGAAAAAACATATTCATGCATAACAAAGCTTAGAAAAGCTTGCGGGAGAAAAAAGAAAGGGAGAAAAGCAAAAGGAGAGAAGAGTGAAATCTCCAAAGTGTGTCTTAAAAAGAGAAAAAGATAAAGGTAAGAAGCTCTACTTTTCTTCTAAAATTCTTTCTAAAGGAAAATGTAGTTTAGAGCTTGTTTATGATATGTTTTTAAGAGAGATATTTTAGAATTCCTAGAAAGATAAGATAGGTTTTAAAGAGATTTGATGAAACAAAGTTTTGATTATGGTTTTATGATGTTATATGAGTTCAAGGTGACAAAGAACAAGCTCAAGGAAATAAAAGGAGAAAGCTACCTAGAGAATGTGAAGGAGAAAAAGAATAGGTTTGTGCATAACTTAAGGCAATAGACTATGTTTTATTATTAAGTTGAATAATTTGATCATTTGGCATGCTAATGATTATAAATTAATAGTATTTTATAATAAAATTCAGGAGATGCATGTTTGCTAGACTTAGGAGTATATTTGGTAAAAATTAAATTAGGAGTTTCTATGTGTACTCTGCTGGATTCTATGGATTAGTTAATACATAAATTGATATAACTTAATCTCTAGAATTCAGATTAATATTTTCTTGGTTGGGTTTAAAACTTAAGACATAACGATTAAACTTTTATGAAGAATGTAAACTGTGATTTTGATTGTAACTAGGCTTAATTTAGGCACAAACATTAAACTCGAAAAATGTCCAAAAAATTCTGGACAAATTTGTTTATGAGCATTCAGTGTTCAATTGAGTATATCTTTTTCTACAGAACTTCAAAGTTAGTGATTCAAGTTTTATATTAAAACTAATATTTAAATCTAAAATTTTTAATAAGGTTCTGTAATTTAATTCTGACTTTAACAAGACCAAATTTGATGTCAAATATAGAATATGAAATTTGCTAGTATCAGGGCAGAAAATGAGTTAAAGAATTTGATGTGTAAACTAATGTGGATCTTGTTATATTATGCAAATAATATTTTCATTGAAAAATTATGTGATTAATTGAGTCATTAAATGATTGAAATGTGTGAATTTAAAAGTTGTAAATATTAATAATATGAATTAAGCTTTAGAACACCTAACTTAGAATTAGAATTTTGGATATTTTGGCATGCCAATCTGGGGAATTATTAATGGCTATGATGACGTGATTAATAAAGCTGGTGATAACACTATAATTAAATCCATTAATGATACTATTATTAATATCGGTGATGATATATATATATATATATATATATATATATTTAAATGTTGGTGATGACACTTATATGCGCATATAATAAATGCCCGGGTGGTACTCATAAGAGCCTAGTTGACAACGTTGTATCCTAGTTGGTGGTTCCTAGGTGTTATGAGCATAAATGAGTTAATAAAATTAAAGAATTTATGATATGTGACATGGTTGATTATGAATAATAATATAATAAAGTAAATTGAATATGAAATATAAATAAATAACTTGATGTCTTTGCATGCTAGAATGTAATGAGATAAGAAATTGCATAAAAAGATAATATGATACATAATATATATGACAATACATGTTGCATGAAATAATATATTGTCTTATTTATATGCACCACTAAATTTAGAGCTTAGTGTGAGAGTTTTCTTTGGCGCAGATTTTAGAGAGGTAGTTGAAGCTTGTAGATAAAAGGAACGGTGATCCTAATCCAGTAAAGCAGCTGTTTTCTAGAAATCATGGTTCATAAAATTTTTTATCTTGTATTTTATATTTTATATTTGAATTTATGTAATATCTTTTATGGTTTTGTAAAATTAATTTGATATTTTTATAAACATTATCCAATATAAATAAAATGTAAATTATATTTTCTTTATATTATTGTAAAAAAAAGTATATGAATATGGATTGTTTTCAATAAATAAGTTAAAGATTGAAGAAGTCGGTATAACACTCCTTTATCTGGACATGTGCTACTGGAGTGAGGGGGTATTATACAATAAGGACCATCAATGTTCATTTAAGGCATACCTGCATTTATGGCATTAATTGCATCATTTGAACTTTAAACTTAACATATAAAGCATACAATTCAATTATCACACCACATGCGATAATTTGGGAATTTGAATGGATATATGTACATACCTCTGATGGAACCTCAAAAACCAAGGTTCTCTCAAGCTTGTTTATCCCTTTGGTGGGTTTCACCATCTTCTCTTTCAACTCTTATCACATATAACATATCTATATTAAAATCTATAACCCTTAAACTTAGCTTTTAAAGCCATAAAGATGAAAACTCTGACTTTAACCCATTTAACAACCTTAATATCATGTAACTCTTTGCTAACACTTGCTATAACCTTTAAACAACTTAAAGAGGGGTCTTAAGCCATAAAAACTCATTGATCACCCGAAACCCTACCCACTTGAAAATGAGTCTCTACCATAGTTGAACTAAACATGATTAACGTTACGAAAGCTTGTAAAAACAAGAGAGAAATGTCATTCCTTACCTTTATTGAAGGAAATACAACCGAAAAGGAAGATTTGACTCTTATATTCCTTCTTAGGTTTAGACTCTTCAAGAATACCACTTCTTTATACTCTATATTTCCCAAGACCTTGTTAAAATCTTGATCTCTTTCTTAAGATTAGGTGTTAAGGGCTGGGAATCAAAGGAAAATATAAGGCATTAGCCTCTGGTATGAGAAAACTTTGAATTCTAAGGTTCCTTTTTATATTAGGTCATGAAAGAAAGAAAAAATGACTAAAGAAATTTATATCTGATGATGTTTAGAGGCATGACAACTACTGTCACGACCGTGAATTTGCTTAAATCCAGAATTTTATCTCGCGATGGTTCACGGTCGTGAACGTATTATCACAGGCATGAACCATATGATATTTCACTTTCTTGTCTTTTTTCAACTATTTCCCTCAACCTTTAATCACATACTTATATCTTTTAATTCGTATTAATTAATAAGCCATAATTATGAGCATTACAATAATATGTTTTCTAAAATCGACTTGAGATCAAAGTATCACTAGTTGAGAGTTAGAGCAGAAGAAATAGCTAAGACAACGTTCAGAACCAGATATGAGCATTATGATTTGTGGTTGTCTTTTAGATTAACCAATGCTCCAGTAGTCTTCATAGACTTGATGAATAACGTATTCAGGCCTTATCTAAATCAATATGTTGTGGTCTTTATTGATGATATTCTAGTATATTCTAAGACACATGAGGAGCATGATTAACACTTACGGATAGTATTACAAACACTTAGAGAGTAGAATTTATATGTTAAGCTCTCAAAATGCGAATTTTGGGTTGATAATGTATCTTTTCTTGAACATATTGTGTCAATAGATGGTATAAAGGTTAATCCTTGCAAGGTAGAAATAATTATGAGTTGAAAGCCTCCTTGTAATGTAACAGAGATCGAGAGTTTTTTTGGGTTAGCTGGTTGTTATATGAGGTTTGTTAAGGGCATTCGATGATTGTTTTTCCTTTGACCAGACTTCTGAGGAAGGGTGTGAAATTCGAGTGGACAACATATGCCAAGACAGTTTTGACAGTCTTAAGAAGATGTTAACAAAGGCTCCAGTTTTAATACAGTCAATCCCTGATAAAGAGTATGTCATCTACAACAATGCTTTCTATAATGAACTGAAGTGTGTACTGATGCAATAAGGCAAGGTACTAGCATATGCATCCAAACAGTTGAAAACATATGAGAAAATTTATCAAACACATGATTTAGAGTTGACAACCATTATCTTTGTGTTGAAGATATGGTGCCACTTTCTTTTTGGGGAGAAATATTTTATCTACACAGACTAAAAGAGTTTGAAATACCCTCATACATAGAGAGACTTCAATCTAAGGCATACGGTGGATTGATGTAACACACCTTACTCTTCCGTACACTTATTCGTATACTGAACGGATAAGAAGTGCTATAGAAAATAATTTTTTTTTTAAAAATATTCCTTTAATTTTAAACATATCGAATATAAGAAATTTAAAATATATAAAATAAAATATTATGCATACACACCCTAATTACAACTTTTTTAATGCGTATGGGTATATACATGCCATAATGAAATTTTAAAAGCTTATATATATATATATATATATATATATATATATATATATATATATCAAAATACAATAAGAAGACCAACCCGCTCAGGGTGACTACCGCTGCTACTGCTGCTACTGCTAGACTCCATCTTGAGGGTCCACCAATCAGCGTCTCTTATCTACAAGTTCAGACGTTGTTGGCTACACTTGTAACCTATGCGAGATAAAATTGTAATGTCTGTCAATTTAGGCTTGGATAATTAACATATTTAATGATCGTAATTAAAATTATTTGAGACTAAATTTGGAAATAAAATATAATAAAAATATTTATAAGTGAATTTTTATTAAGTTATGTGTGTTAAATAAAATAAATATAAAGGTTGGGTAAGTTAATAATAATAAGATAAAAACCAAGGATTTAAGTGGATATTTGGCAAAAATAATGGGGACCTAATAGGGTATTTATCATGAATATAAAAATATTATTTTCTTTTTCTTATTCCAAATTTCAGAACCCTAACCTCTCTCATTTCACCCATTTTCTGGTTCCTCTCTTTCCTCTTCTTCTCCCCAAAAACTTAAAACAACTATAATAGCTTAAGGTTTGAAGAGGTTAAGACTTCATTGTGTCAAGGTTTGTACCTATGAGCATATTTATTCATTTGTGCATTTTATTTGCATTACAATGATGTTTGACGTTGAAGAAAGAGTGAACAAATAACTTGTGTTTGTTAATTTTGTTAAAATTCGTCTGGAACAGTCTTGATGTATTTATGGAACTTGGATCAGGATGAAATTAGTTGGAAATAAAATAGACACATAGACCTAAAACTTTTATAAAAAGTGTAAATGCTATATCTGATTCTAAGTTGGTTTAACAAATTTTACAAATTCTCGGATTTGAAAGTACCCAGAAAATGCTAGGTAATTATTTTCTGAATATTCTATGGTATTTTGGTTATATCTTTTGTATTAGAACTTAGATCAGGATAAAACTAGTTGGAAATGAAAGTATACACATATATACAAAACGTTTATGAAAAGTATAAATGCTAGTTATGATTTATATTGGACCTAAAATTTGATACAAAATCTCGGACCTAAGAATATTCTGAAAAATACTGGACATATTTTTACTGAGCACTATACGATTATTTGGACATAACTTTAGCTAGAAAATTCATATTTATATGATTATTTTTGTATATGAAAGATAAGACATTAATCTAAAAATTCATAGAATACCATAGGGTCAAATTTGAATAAAAAAATAGGTGAAAGATACAATTCAAAATCAGGGAAGAAATCTGTCCAGAAATAAAAATTTAGTAATTTGGTATTTTAAATATTGGGTGACACACACACACACACACACACACATATATATGTTTTAATTTTAAATAATATGATAATAGTTATATTTAAAATTCTTATTGTGTATTGACTAAATTAATATGATGTGTTATGGTTTGAGGTTTCAAATGAGATTGAGAAATTTTTTTATGTATAGGGCATGTAAACCGAAAATTATTATGAATATGTGAATTTTGATGATTTATATAAACAATAAAATGATAACATTAATTAAGCCCAATTCTCTAATTTAGGACTAGAAATATAATAGATGACATGCCACTGAGGGATTTACAGTACCGTAGAAATTATGATGATATGAAAAATTTTATTATATGGACAATGTGGCTTAAGTTCGGGTGAAAGCGCCCTTGATTCTAAATGCATGCAATTATTTATTTTACTAAGTCAAGAAGACTTAAGCTTGTGTGAGAGCACTCTTGACTTGAGAAGCTTGGTTGAACACTTATACAGACAAATACAGATAGTGAGCAGGATGGCTTAACCTCGGGTGAGAGCGCTCATGTTTCACAACCCGCATCCAAATAGTCCGGATTTAGAGTTTTGGGGCTATAAAATATAAAATATTTTAAAGAAAATAAATATGAAAAAAAAATCAGTTATCTGGTAAATGAAACAAGGAAATAAAATTAATAGATGAAGTATGAATATGAATTTACCTTTGTAAATTATGACATGTATATATGTTAAACCAGCAAACCATGTATGCAATATTCCATATTGATATATGATAAATTGATTTCTTTTTTTGTATTGCTATAAAAATGACTGTGATATATGAATTAATATTTATGATTATTTATATGCAAAATTGGATAATATGAACATGAAATTTTTATGACATATCATAAGTGTATGTATGAATATTTATGCACATACGTACCACTAAGCATTAGGTTGCTTAGCGTGTGAGTGTTTTTCCATACGCAGATTCGGAGCCTATAGAGATAAGTTGACATGAAAAGAAGAAGCCCATACAGAGTCAAATAAAGTAAATCCACGTCAAATGGTTGGTGCTTTACATGATATGCATTTTGTTCCTGTCCACATGTCATGGGTGATGAGTATAATTATGGTCTTCAAAAGTTTTACATGTCTTTTTATGTTGGGAACATTAAATTTTATTTAGATTATATGTATTTTGTAAACATCGGGATAATGAAAACCCAAACATATATTTAAAAATGTGGTCACGGTTTATTAATTCCGTATATAAAATAGATTCATTAATTGAATGACATATTGCTATCATGAAAAAACAATTAATTAACATATAAAAATATAATAACTAAAATGGAAGAAACTTTAATTCAAACGAATTTTAAGGTAATAGGCAGGTGACATTCTCCTATATAGTTGAGATTATTCCTAACTATATAACAGGATGTTACAAAAACAAACTCTCGCGCTAAGTATATAACTCAGTGGTCCAAAAATCTTATAATAATAGTCATTAAGATAAAACATAAATTTAAAGTGAAACTAATTCAACTTTTAAATCTCTTTTTGTAAAGACAATAATATAATATTTCTATAAGCCATTTAATTTATAACTCAATATATCTCTGATTTCTTAATAATATATTTTTTATATGCCCACATATTATAATATCCTAAACTTGCTCCTAAAGAATTAAAAGGTATCATATCACATATCAATTCAGGATCCATATGAATGCACATGATCCAAATATAATATTACTCAGTCCACAAAAATACACAGGACTGAAAAATGTATTAAGTGATCCACAGAAATGCACATAATCACAATATTTTATTGGTCCACTGAAATGCACAGGACTTTAATTTCTACATTATTGGCATGCCAACAATACCCTAGTTCACATCTAAGCTAACATGTGGGTAAAAATTATCATATTCATAATTCAATTCAATTTTGCATTTCAAAGCATAAAAATAATTTTCACAAAAATACTTTATTGTTAATTTCTCAATCATTTCTCATAAAATAGATAAATATTATTTTCATGCCAAAATAAATATTATCAAAAAGTATATTTAACTTTTAAATTTTCTAAAACACAAATAAAATATTTCAAACTCAATAATTGTAAAAATTTGAAAATTTCACATAAAATATATTTTACGTAATATCATAAATCATTTGAATCTAAGAATTTTCTTATTACTTCATACCTTTCCGATTTTCTTTAATTACTTATATATATATATATATATATATATATATATATATATATATAAGTGGCTAATATTATAAGAACAATTGTACTAACTTCTTTATACTTTTGCCGGTGTTTGTCTTTATCTCGAGCTGGCGCCTGTTCCGACGTCGTGCCTAAAAATAGACAATTTTAATTAACTACTGAATCTCACATGATATAAAATCTAACAAGATTTAAATTTTTTAACGATTTCCCACTCTCATATATCTCGAAATCCAGTAATTAAAAATTCTCCTCATTATGTGTGTTTAACGCATAAATCAATATTTTTGTCATCAACACGCTTTCCTATGCGACCAAAATTTCAAATATTATTTTTCTTTATAATATTTTATTTTCTTTATTTTTCCTCTAAAACTATTTTTCTCAATTTATTTTCCTTTAATTTCATTTCCAACTCAGAAATTCTCATTAGTTAAATAAATACTCTAAAAATTCAAAATAAATTCCTATCACCATTTTAACTCATTTTCTTTCATTCTCCATCATCAATTTCACCAAAATAATATTCAATAACTCCCAATAAAGTTTTCCATAATTAGGCTAATAATCTAAAATTTCACAAAAAATTCTATTAAATATTCATTCCATTCCAAAAGTTATTTTACACTTTTAAACACTCCAATTAATTTCATAATTAATAATTCTCGATTATTAATTTAATTACCTAATTTTTTAATATTCTAACTTAACTAATAATCACCTCCATTTAATAATATAAAATCCAATTATTCACCAATTACTTCCCAATTAACTCCAATAATTATACAATTAATCATGCAATTCAACTAAATTAATTCATCACTTTAATAATAAAAATATATTTAAACTTCACAAATAAATTCATATCTCACTATCTAAAAACAAATAGAAGGTGTGGTTTGTACCGAATGACTCGGTTTAATGAGCTGAAGATTCTGTCCAAAATACTCGATTAGTAGTCGCCGGACTCCCATCACTGGAAAATTTTTGACAGCGGCGGATTGACGATCAGATGGTATCAAACGAAAACTTGAGGTGTGAAGAATCCAAATATGTAAGTTTCGTGGCCTAGAAGTGGCTGAAAATATGTAGATCTACAAAAGTTCGTGCGGTTCAGGGGAGAAATTTTCGTGAAGGTAAATATTTTAAACTTTTATGATCTGTATAAATATAACACTTTTCTCCATACAAATAATATCTCCAAATCTTTAAAGAAAATACAATAGTTGTCAACTTTAGATCTTGTGTAGGATAATTCCTCTCATACGGCTTCAATTGTCTAGAGGCATACGCTATCACTTTACCCTCTTGCATTAGTACACAGCCTAACCCATTCAATGAAGCATCGCTGTATACCACAAACTCTTTTTCTGCAGTGGGTTGCATCAGAATTGGTGCCTTTGTCAATATAGCTTTCAACCGATCAAAGCTTGCTTGACACTTATCTGTACATTCAAATATATCATATTTGCAAAGTAATCATGTTATGAGAGCGACTATAAAAGAGAAACCCTTCACAAATCATCTATAGTAGCCTGCTAACCCAAGAAAACTTCATATCTCAGTTATATTTCGAGACGTCTTCCAATTGAGAATGACTTCAACCTTACTAGGGTCAACTCTGATCTTATATGCTGATACCACGTGACCCAGGAATCCAACTTCCTCGAGCCAGAACTTACATTTAGATAGCATAGCATATAACTGCTTCTCACGTAGTGTTTGAAGCACAATCCGAAGATGTTGATCATGGTCCTCTCTATTCCTATAATACACCAGAATATCATCAATGAAAACTACAACAAACTGGTCTAAATAGGACCTGAAGATCCTATTCATTAGATCCATAAATACTGTCGGCACGTTCGTTAGCCCAAATGGCATGACTAGGAAATTGTAGTGGCCATACTAAGTCCTAAAAGCAGTCTTAGGCACATCACTCTCATTGACCTTTAACTGATGATATCCCGATCTCAAATCAATCTTAGAGAATACCCCTGCACCTTTTAACTGATCAAACAGGTCATTTATCCATGGTAGTGGGTATCTGTTCTTCACTGTCACTTTATTTAACTGTTTGTAATCAATGTACAGTCGTAGGGTGCTATCATTTTTCTTCACAAACAATACAGATGCACCCCAAGGTGACACACTGGGTCTAATAAACCCCTTATCTAGCGACTCTTTCAACTTTTTAAGCTCTACTGGTGCAATTCGGTACGGTGTGATGGATATGGGTGTAGTACTAGGTAGCAACTCAATGGAAAAATCTATCTCCCTATCCGGAGGCAATCTTGGCAAATCCTCAGGAAACTACAAACTGTAGGAATGTCCTAAAGCTTCAGACTCTCCTTCCTGGTATCAACTACATATGTCAAATAAGCTTCATTTCCCTTCCTGATTAACCTCTGAGCCTTCATAACAGTGTATGGGCAATCCCTCCTAAAGTGGCTCATCGCCCCATAAATGAAAGAGATTCTGGATGTTAGCTAACACTCCCCACTATGATACCGACCACACTGCTGGCATTAAGGGCATGGAACAAATCTTCCCCCTACTGAACCTAGGGTACTGGCAACTGATGGTGCTGACCTTGTTGGTTGTCCCCTCCAGAATGGTGCACCCGAACCTCTAGATCCACTCTATAATCTACTACAAAAAAACCTGGTCTTCTTACTAATGGAAGAACTTGCACCCAGCTGAACTCTTGTGGTGGCTCGAAACTACTGTCTTCATCTCCTCAGCAACGACCTCATTAACTGCCTCAGCATTAGTTCTCAAAGCAGTAAACTCCTTAATCTATGATCCTACTAACCTAGCCCTAATAGGGGGGTTGCAGTCCCTTCTCAAACCTCTTGCATCTATTAACCTTATCAGTAATTATACCCCCTTCATACTTACTGAGGCGGGTGTACTATTTCTCTTATTCTTCTACAGTCATATTTCCTTATCTGAGATCCACGAATTCATGTCTCTTTCGATCAGTATAGTCTCCGAGCATGTATCTCTCTCTGAACTGCTCCATAAAAAATCTTTAGGAAGGTGAGTCTAATGTCTGAGGGCGCTATAGTATTGGCTTCCACCAGTCAAAACCCTTTTTGCAGTAGAGACTCCACATATCTATATTTTTTTCGAGATGTGCAATCCATCTGTCTAAACACTTTCTCTACAGCTGCCGCATCATCCTCCTTGCAGTCGTAAAATTCTGAAGCTCCCAACTTTTAAAGCCTCTCAAATCCCATCTTAGTAGTGGCTAGTCTGGCAGAACGCAATAAGATCTCAGCCATATCCTCTAGCAACTCCTCTCTAGCTGAACCCGGAGCCGGAGCATGTCTCTCATGTCTATGTCATCTATCAGATCTACGGGTGGATGCACTGCCCTCAACTGTCATCTGTTGGGATAAAGGGTATGGAGAGTCAGTGTTAAGGGCTTCATAAGTATTCGGGGTATCTTCTCTAACCCTTCCCAAATGGAATCTATCACCCTATAAAGTACAACAGCGGCCCACATTAGGAAGCAGTAGCAGTTATATTTATACATTCAAATTATTTTTCAAAAACCAATGCATGTGTAGACAATCTTGATTCCACCTCTTACTATCCTAGAACCGCCTAAACCTCGTTCGGATACCAATAAAATTGTAACACCTTTTACCCTTCCGTACACTCATTCGTATACTGGACGGATAATAAGTGCTACAGGAAATAAAAATCTTTTAAAAAAAATATTCCTTTAATTTTAAGCATATCTAATATGAGAAATTTACAATATATAACATAAAATATTATGCATACATACCCTAATTGCATCTTTTTTTTTATGCATATGTGTGTGTGTGTGTATATATATATATATATCAAACTACAATAAGAAGACCAACCCGCTCAGGGTGGCTACCGCTGCTACTGCTAGGCTCCATCATGAGGGTCCACCAATCAGCATTTCTTATCTACAAGTCCAAATGCTATCGGCTACACTTGTAACCTACATGAGAGAAAACAAACTCCCGCGCTGAGTATATAATTCAGTGGTGCAAAAATCTTAAAATAATAGTCATTAAGATCAAACATAAATTTAAAGTGAAACCAATTCAACATTTAAATCTTTTTTTTTTGTAAAGACAATAACTCAATATTTCTATAATCCATTTAATTCATAACTCAATATATTTTTGATTTCTTAATAATATATTTTTCATATATCCACATATTATAATATTCTAGACTTGTTCCTAAGGAATTAAAGGGTATCATATCACATATCAACTCAGGATCCACATAAATGCACAAGATCCAAATATAATATTACTCAGTCCACAGAAATGCACAGGACTGAAAAATGTATCAGGTGATCCACAAAAATGCACAGGATTACAATATTTCATTGGTCCACAGAAATGTACCGGACCATAATTTCTACCTTATTGGCATGCCAACAAGACTTTAGTTCACATCTAGGCTAACATGTGGGCAAAATTTCTCATATTCATAATTCAATTCATTTTTGCATTTCAAAACATAAAAATAATTTCCACAAAAATATTTTATTGTTAATTTCTCATTTATTTCCCATAAAATCGATAAAATATTATTTTCATACCAAAATAAATATCATCAAAAAGTATATTTAACTTTTAAATTTTCTAAAATACAAATAAAATATTTCAAACTCAATAATTGTAAAAACTCAAAATTTTCACATAAAATATATTTTATTTAATATCATAAATCATTTGAACCTAAGAATTTTCTTATTACTTCATACCTTTCCGATTTTCTTTAATTACTTATATATATATATATATATATATATATGACTAATATTATAAGAAAAATTGCATTAACCTCTTTATGCTTTTCTAGTGTCAGCCGACTCTTTCCCTTTATCTAGAGGTGACGCCTAAATATAGATAATTTTAATTAGCTACTGAACCTCACACGATATAAAATCTAACAAGATTTAAATTTTTCGACGATTTTCCGCTCTCATGTATCCCGAGATCCCATAATTAAAAATTCTTCTCATTATGCGTGTTTAAAGCATAAATCACGGTTTTGGTCGTAAACACGCTTTCCCATGCAATGAAAAATTTCAAAAATTATTTTCTTTTATAATTTTTTATTTTTTTTATTTTTCCTCCAAAACCATTTTTCTCAATTTATTTCCCTTAATTCCATTTCCAACTCAAAAATTCTCATTAATTAAATGAATACTCTAAATATTCTAAATAAATTCCTCTAATCATTTTAACTCATTTTCTTTCATTCTCTGTCATCAATTTCACCAAAATAATATTCAATAACTCCCAATAAATTTTTCCATAATAAGGCTAATAATCTAAAATTTCACAAAAAAATTCTATTAAATATTCATTCCATTCCAAAAGTTATTTTTCACTTCTAAACACTCCAATTAACTCCACAATTAATAATCCTCGATTATTAATTCAATTACCTAATATTTTAATATTCTAACTTAAATAATAATCACCTCTATTTAATAATATAAAATCCAATTATTCACCAATTAATCTTCAATAAACTCCAATAATTATGCAATGAATCATGCAATTCAACTAAATTAATTAATTACTTTAATAATAAAAATATATTTAAATGTGATAAATAAATTCATATCTCACTATCTAAAAATAATTAGGAGGTGTGGTTTGTACAGGATGACTCAGTTTAATGAGCTGAAGATTCTATCCAAAATACTCGATTAGTAGTCGCTAGACTTCAGCTACCGGAAAATTTTTGACAGCTGTGGATTGATGATCGAATGGTACCAAAAGTAAGCTTGAGGTATGAGGAATCCAAATATATAAGTTTCGTGGCGTAGAAGTGCTTAAAAACGTGTAGATTTATAAAAGTTCATGCGGCTCCGGTGAGAAATTTCTATCTCTAATTAGCCTTCAAATCGAGTTTCCCGAAGCTCAAATTACACAGACCAAGATTTTTCAACATCCTGAGTCTATTTTTGGTGTCATATTTGAGAAAAGAAGCCGAGAAATATGCGAAATATAAGGGAAATCCTGAAATCCAATTTTCTCTACTCTGATCTTGAAAATTCAGTTAGTTTTTGGAAAATCTGATGACGTCAGACTGATAAGGATGTGAAGAACTACTTCTGGTTTGAATTTGGTGAAGATTGGATGTCGTTTGGTTGATGAACGGAGATGGTGATCGTGTAGGGAGAATGAAAGAGAAAATGAATTTTTATCACTTTAATCTTTGAAAATCTCTTTCTATATATATACTTGGGGGAATTTTGTAATTTCTTACAAATTTCAGATTTTTCATAAAAATTTACTCAAATAAAATTATTATGTCACAAAATAAATTAAGAAAAATCTTAATTGAACAAAATTAAAAATATGAGGTGTTACAATTGAGTTGATAAAAGATTATAATTGTGTTATTGATATATATATATATATATATATATATATATATAGTGGCCGATGCATTAAGTATAAAGATGGTGACATAGTTGCACATCCATTCTATTCTTAACTAGAAAATTATAGATGCATAGATGTACTAGTGGACATGTATGAAGAGATATATAACAGAGTATACAACTAGATGCTTGACTTATCAATAGGTCAAAATATAACATTAGGTACCATTAGAGTTACTGCAATTTATCACTGTACCAAAATAGAAATGGAAAAGAATCACTATGAACTTCGTGATAGGGTTGCTAGTGACACCTATAAAATATGATGACGTATGGGTTATTGTGGATAGACTTACAAAGTTAGCTGACTTCTTGCTTATAAGGAGAGATTATGCCTTGAACAAACTAACAAAACTTTATGTTAATGAGATAGTACGACTTCATAGAGTGTCAATCTCCATTGTTTTAGATAGAGATCCTTGATTTATTTCTCAGTTTTGGGTAGCCTACAGAGAGCTTTAGGTACCAAGCTTAGCTTTAGCACAACCTTTCATCCTTAAATAGATGGATAATTAGAAAGGGTTATACAAATCCTAGAGGATATGATGAGGAGTTGTGTAATTGAGTTTGATGGTAGCTGGGATAAATATCTTCCTTTGATGAAGTTTGCCTACAACAACAGTTATCAGTATAGTATCAAGATGACTCCTTATAAGGCATTATATGGTACAAAAGGTCAAACACTTTTATGTTGGATAGAACTCAGTGAGAGAAAACTAGTGGGTCAGATTTGGTACATGAAACAAAGAAAAAGGTACATGTTATCCAGGATAGATTGAAGGTAGCTTTTGATAGGAAAAAATCTTATACAGATCTCAAGATGAGAGATATAAAATATGTAGTGGGAGACAAATATTTTCTGAAAGTTTTGCCATGAAACAAAGTCTTGAGATTCAGAAAGAATGATAAGTTGAGCCTGAGATTCATTAGGCTTTAAAGGATTCTAGCGAGAATGGGACTAGTTGTTTACAGTTTGCTTTACTACCAGAGTTGAACAAGATTCATGATACATTTCACATCTCCATGTTGAGGAGATACAAGTTAGATTCCTCTCATATTATTCCAATTGAGAGCATCAATGTGAGATTAGATTTGACATATAAAGAAGAACCAGTTCATATTCTAGCTAGAGAGATTAAGGAACTTAGGAACAAATGAGTACTGTTAGTCAAGGTCTTATGGAAAAATCATGCAGCAGAAGAGGCTATATAAGAAAGTGATGAAGTGATGAAAGCCCATCATTCACAACTATTTAGAGATAGTACATCAATAATTTAGAGAATGAAATGCTTTAAAGGGGAGAGAAATGTAACGCCCACAAGTTAGGGTTTATGATTAACATGTAACAAGAGTATATTAGGTGTATATAATTGGTTATGGGTATTAGAAATATGAAAATAGTCAAAATGACTTAAAAAATGAAATTTTTATGTGTTCACACCCATGAATATAGCATTACGATTGTGAATGTCGTGAAATTGGAATTCTAAAATTGAAGAGCTTCACAACAGTGACACACATGTTCACGTTCGTGAAGACTTGCATTTTAAATTGGGCAGTTTCATATTTTTGATAGAAATTTATGATTTTTGAAATATCTATTTACCCTCATACATAATAATCAAGTAAATTGATGTCACTATCTTCCTGTTTGGTAATATATATATATATATATATATATATATATATATATATATATATATATATATATATATATATACATTCATCTCTAATAAAAAATCTCTATTTAATATAATATATACACATTTCATATATGCATGGGGTAAATTTTTAATTTATATATTTATATTTTTACAAAACTTCATACTACTGAAATAGGTTATAAATATTTACAAACTATTTTATATACAAGTATAATTAATACAAAAAGAAAACTAATCATATTTAGGTGGTTGCCACCGCTACTCTGCTCTATAAGTAGGGTTCACTGGTCAAGCAGCTCTCAGCCCTTATCCTGATACCTGTATGAGATAAAAATAAAATTTTGCACTGTGTTTTAGATCAGTGGCGTAATAACTTATAATAATGGTCATTTAGAAGAGCATATAAAACTGAAAACTCATGAAATTTCTTTTTCCATAAAATAAAATCATTAATAAACTCTTATATTTATATACAGAAATAGACATAAAATATTTTCAGTAAATAGATGTAATAGCAAAATATTTCGAAATTAATTCCATCAATGAGCATAAAGTAAACATATAATCAGAACAAAAAAAAATGCATTCATTCATTAAATAAAAACTTTATATGATCCATATATTAAGATGCCATAAATCTAATATTAGAAAAATAAGGGACACCGTCAAACGATGAAATTTTTTGGGTAAAAGATAACTATATGACATAAAATAATATTATATGATCCAAGATAACCAAAAGAACAAACTCGATCCAAGATAATCACATGATCGATATATAAATAATATGCATGGTCCAAGATAACTACATGATTCATATTATATCTTCCATAACTAAGATAACCATAGGTCATAAAGTTCATACCCTACTGGCATGCTAATAAATCCATAGTCCAAAATCTAGGCTAATACATGTGCTAAAATATATCAATTTTTCATAAAATAATTATTTAAAATTTCGATAAAAGTTACTCAAAACTATTCTCATACCTATTTCATTTTCATTCCTAATGTTAAATAAAATCAAATTTATTTTATTAATTGTTAATATTATAAGTAATTGCACAAATCTGTTTTATACTTTTTTCGTATTTGCCAGTTCTTTTCCTTTATCCGGCATGAACGCTTGTATTGAAGGTGTATCTAATAAAATATACATAATTATGTATCAGACATTCAGAAATATAATAATTCTTTTAAACAACTAACAAGTTGTTATTCAAAAATAACATCTAACGTGTATCATGAAAATTCGTAGCTTCGAGATTTAAGTTAATTAACGGTTTACATATCTATATCTAATATTCGCTACAACACATTATATTTTATATATATCGAGACTTGTTCTACAACACATTATATTTTATATATATCGAGATTTGTTCAACTTTCAAAATAAATTCATAGTTTTAATTATTTTTCGTGTCAATTATTTATTTATTTTCATAATTTTAATTATTTTTCGTGTCAATTATTTATTTATTTTTATCTCAAGTCTCTTTCTAGTCCGGTTAATATATTAAAATTATTAAAATAGTCCGGTTAATTTATTAAAATTATTAAAATTGTATGACTGATTTTGTCTTAATTATAGGTCCAAAATATTAGCATTAAAAGTTTGTGTTTGACCTACTGTCTCGTCCAATTCTTTGCTTCAACAAGTTTCAAACTTTATATTACAACTCTATTTTCAACATGTCAAAATTCCAGTTAGACTTTAACTATCTCGGTCCAAACTCCAAGGTATTCCACCAAAATCTTTTCTTGGAAATTTGTTTGAAAAATTCCTTTAAACAAACTCACACCTTCAATTTCATTAATATGGTTTCGGGTCCATGGATCTAATACTACAAAACCTGCATTCTTTCCACTAATAGCCACGACCTAACAAGCAAAGTATGTTTCATTCACCATACAAGTTTTGGTCTTCTTAAAACCCATCCATAACAACACACTTGGCACAAAATAATAGGTATATGAAAGAGAAACTAAAACAAAGAGAAAATATGAAAGAATTAGGGGAAAAAGGAAACTCAAATTTCGATTTACATCTAAAATTCCACCCCACAACAATTATAACATTAACTTAGCTTAAAATTTGTATATGAGTACAATAAGAGATAACATGGAAAAGAGAAGAAAAAGAAGAAAAATAAAAAATGATAATTTTGGTAGCCTCGCCACAAGGGAGAAATGAGATAGTATTTTACTTTGATAGTTTCCTTTCAGGTCGTGACTCCAATGACTCCCTTTTGTCTCCTCTTTGCTTTAATCTCAACATACAACACTCAATTCTTCTTCCCCACACCTTGAACTTGACATGCAAACATAGCCTATTCAACTTCAACTTTGTCCAAAACACCTTTCCCTTTTTGATGCCTCAGATATGGCAGAAGAAATGAAAAATCTTGCCCCTTCTTTCAAAGAGAAAATATCCTGCATAGCCTAGTCTAGTGTTTTATCCAAAGAGAAAATATTAGTGATTTGGAAGAATAATAGAGAAAGGAGGCTCGGTTTGAGGTGGTCTATTGACGAAAAAAGGAAAAGCTAAAGAAAACCGTTTGTTATGTTTTTGGAAGAATGAAAAAACGATGAAACCAGTTCCTTTTTATATGATAATTAAGTGGAACATTAAAGTTCATGGAGGCCAAATGGCATGCATGCAACAAGGTTTTTGTTAAATAATATTATATTTAATTTAATCAATCATTTCTTAAATCTTAATCATTGCAATTGTCTCAAGTGACTCCCAATCTTTCCACTATTCATTTTTAATTGCACTGTAAATTTTTGTTTCTCTAATTTGAAGTGTTAAACAACTTAATTTTCTGCAATTAAATATACCAATATTAATAAAATAATTTATTTTATGTATTGATCTTCTTGGTGTCATGATTGAGATACCAAAGCAAAAATTGTGCTTTACAATATTTTCTTAGAATCGCATCTCAAATTTTATTTTTTTAAGTTTGTGTCCTAAACATTACAATTTTGACACCAAATTATACTGAAATATTAGTCTCAATATTCTATGCGTCTTAGTATCCTCCTTTTTTGAATTGCTAATAGTGCGAAAGTCATGTATTTTACGGCCGAACGTAATTTTTCTCGATTTTTATGAAAAAGTAAATATCACATATTAATAATTAATTTTGTCTCTTATTCTCAGTTCAAATTTAGACTTCAGCCATATCGCCTTTGTTTCAATCGCAAATGCACTTAATTTTTTTTATCGATTTAGCGCATCCAATAGCAAAACACACATATCGGTCATGACGTAAATTAGCGTACGTGACAATTCTTCCATCCAAAATCCTAACCACCAATTTATCTAAACCATATAATTGATCCCTTTCAATTTCCTTCAATCTTGATTAATAAAATACAACATGTCAGCATATACAAGGTTAAAATCAATTAAAATCAAGTGTTTTCACAATAACATTGAGGGCAAAATTAAGGAAGAAGGAGAATTCGATTTGAATCCTAATACCAATATGAATCATTAAAACATAGATAAGGAACTATGTTTCCTTTATTTTACATTGGTTAAATTCAAATTTAATTGGGAAATAGAGTTTATAGACTTTTAATGGATGATTAAGTTAAGAGTTTGTTTAATTTAGGCATATAGATGGTATTTAATTAATGGCATAGTAATGAGGTCTCTAATATTGTGTTAAGGACTAAGGTAGAAGGTGGAGACAACCACCAAAGGTAGCAGACATGTAAAAGAGTTGGAATTTAAGGCTTCAATTAAGGTTTGTATATATACACATTGTAATTCAAAATATTGTTTGCTTGTGTGCTATATGGTGAAATGAATATGTTAAATGACATGTGTTATTATACTAAAGTTGCTAAAAATTGAGTATGAAATATGTTAAATCTAATATGGACTATAATCATTGACAATTGAGATTTATGGATATTATAATAGATGATTTAAGCATGAAATCTATTTTGATTGCTTGAATGCTCGATTATAGTTTGAAATATGATGTATTTTGCTAGAGAGTGTTGATAGGAGTGACTAACATTATTTAGCTTTAGAACCTTTGCATATGATGTGTATATTCGCTTTAAAATAGTATTAGAATTTGACATAGATTGTTGATTCATGACCGTGAAAAAAGGCTTCACGCCTATGATTGGCTACACAGAAGATGTTCATGCCCGTAAATCAAGATTCACACCTATGAATGTCCATATAAAACTAGTCATGACTGAGTCATGATAGATTACCTATGAAAGAAGGCTTCATGGTTAACCATTCACCCCCATGAATGCTCTGTACATAGAAGTTTGTGTTTTGATTTTTATGATGAAATTACATGATGTTGATATGAACACACACCTTGCATGATAAAATGAGATGGTATACAGTGTGATGACCTAAACTAGAACATGAATATGCTTATTTTGTTTTAAATCACAATATGTTATGCGAAAATTATGAAATGGACTATGGAATGTGATGAATAACCAAATTTTAATTAATTGATGCTCATTTTCCATATAGGATATGACATGTCACTGAGGAGGCTATGATACTGTAGAATATCTAATACATGGATTATTCATTTTAGGGACAAGGTAGCTTAAACTCGGGTAAGAGTACCATTGATCCCATATGCATGCAATATTTATATTTTACTCAGTTAAGGTGGTTTAAGCTTGGGTTAGAATGCTCTTGATTTAAGAAGCTCCGTTGAACACTATTCAGATAGATACAATTAGTGAGCATGGTGACTTAAGCTCGATTTAGAGCGCTCTTATTTCATAACCCACATTTAGATAGTCGTGGACTAAAGTATTGGGCAATGACAGTCAGAAATATATAAATCAGATAGTAACTAAGTATATGAAACTAAGAAATGGAATTTTATATTATATGATGTAAATGCTAAACATAATTGATGATGTGAATGAATTATGTGTTGTATGTTATGAATGTTTTGTAATTAAACTCAGTATGTATAAAGTGTTTTGTTATAAGATAACATATCGAGCACACATGTATGTACATCTATATATGTTGCATGATGAATGAATACATGTAGAATTTTTATATTTATATATACTATTTAGCTTTTCAGTAGCTTAGTGTGTGAATTTTTTTACACATAGATTTGAAGTTGTTAAACAGTTGAGTTAAAGAGAAAAGGAGTCTGAACCCATTAGAACAATTAGAGTGAACTCTTGTTGGGTCAATTTTCATTTCATTTATTTTTATTTGTTATTTCTCATGACATGAGATAGAGACAATCATTTGAATTATGTTTCAATAAAGTTAGACATTTAGTTGATGTTGATTAAATTTCTTTATTTTATATAATGGTGGATTTTGCAATAAGCAGCTTATGAAAGTCAAACTAGATTATTTTGATAATAAGGATATGATGTAACACCCACTAATTAGAGTTTAATTTGAATAAGTATGTGGTATAAATAGGAAAAATATGATAGATAATAGAGATTAAAATAGATGGAATAAATAATTAAATTAGAAATTAAAATAAATTAAATTGATAGCCATGATGAATTTGAATAAATTAGACCACATAATTAAATTGTATTTTTGGTAAAATAAAATTAAAGATATTAGATATAAGGAAATATGTGAAGATAATAATAATAATAATAATAATAATAATAATAATAATAATAATAATAATAATAATAATAATAATAATAATAATAATAATAATAATAATAATAATAATAATAAATTTTTTTAAAAAAAGAGTGAACAGTACAATGGTTAGAAAAAAAAAAGACAAAAAACGGGAAATAAGGGCTGAAGTCTTTCTTTTGGCCATTTCTTCCAACTTCATCTCTCTTCTCCTTCTTCTTCATCATCCCTTTTCCTTCCTCCATATCACATCTCAAATTATTCATCATCTTCTTTAAGATTTGCATCAAAAATCAATCAAAAAAATCTTCTTGGTAAACAATATTTTTCCCATGATTATTGTGTTATTAGAACTCTTTAGGTTATATTTTTACAGGATATTACACTCTATTTTTTATTATCGTTTTAATCAAATTTGGGGATATGTTAAACATAAAAGTTGTTCATATATGTCTGGTGTATCTTTCTGCCAAATTTCATTGAATGATTTTGACTATATGAAGAGTTATGGTTATTGGGGTGAAACTGGTTCAGGGAGTCGTATCAACCAAATAACCTATGGTTTTTGTAACAATTGATCATCTTAGTAGCTTAATCTGAGGTTTTGTAAAATATGAAAGTTGTAGGCAAAATATAACTGTTTTACTCCCATGTCTTATCTAAATTTTGGTGAAAGTCTCACTTTAAAATGTCATGTATTTTGTGAGTTATAAGCTGAATAATTAAACTGGTCTGGTTGATACTCTATGTTGAACCAGTTATATATCCTATAATATTTGAGAACCTTAGAGACCGAATATGAAAATGAGTTAAACATGAAAAATATTCCAAATTAACTTATATAACTGTATAAAAGTTTTTAGAATAATTGAAACTACACATTGAAAGCTATTAATTTTTGAATTGGGTACCTTGAAACTGCCTAAAGGCAGAAAATAGGGCAATATTTAAAATTATACCAAAAATTATATAAATGTTCAAAAATTATGAAATTTTAGTTTATTTTAGTTTTAATGTTATATTTAATTAGAAACAAGAATTATATAAATTGGATAAGTGTAGAAAAAGTTATTGATCCAACAGTCCTTAGAGGTCTTGTTCTAGCTTAAAAAAATTGTAGTTATTTATTTAAATTATATTAATAATAAATATTTTATCAAGGTATTAATTAATTATATTTTTAAATTAGGATTTCAACAAGAAGAATACCAACAAAAGTGAACAAGCTCTGAGCTTATATTTTGAAAAAAAAAAACCATATCGAGGTTTGTACATATAATTATTCTAGTTTGCCCCTTATGCAAGATTGTATGTGCATGACATGAATTATTTGTCACCATGATCAAATAAGAGATTATGCCATGTTTTAACATTATAGAAATGTTATTAACTATGAATTTAACATTATGCTAATATTTGATAAAATATCATGCTATTATATGGTGTTGAAATAAGTATTGACTATAGAAACAAGTAATTAATGGTGTTAATTGCTCATTTCTCTACTTAAAGACTGACATAGGATATATGATGCACCATTAGGAGAAAGTTTCGGTATCGATATTGATATGATTTAAGGACAGGGTGGCTATAGCTCCGAGAGCGCTCCTAATTCTAATTACACATAAATAAATGATTATACTAGGTGAAGGTGGCTGAATCTTCGCGAGCGCCCTTGACTTGAGATTATAGTGATTAGGGTGGCTTAAACTCTGCGAGAGCCTCTATTTCACACCCCGTATCCGGACTATAACGGCTGGGTCTCATCCACAGCATGAGCCCTACTTCAAGTCCACAGGACTGAGCCCACCCGCCGTCTCACTGAGACCAACGGGCTGCCGGGGTCCATGGCCCAATAACCTCCAACCCATTTCCTTTTACAAGGCAAGTTGTGGGAGGCAAGAGTTGAACCCTTGACCTCCCTTTAGCCTCAGTAAGATACTACCAATTGTATGGTACCAAAAAAAATATAATTCAATTCCTAATATATAAGTGGGGCGTCACATATGGTGCATATTATTGAGTTAAGCTTGTGACATCCTTCTTATGTATGTGAAATTATTCCTAATATATAAGTGGAGTGTCACATATGGTGCTTTTTCAGATACATATTTTATTTTATAGTGTTTGGTTTATCCACTATATGGAAAACATATGATTTTATTATGCTTGTTATTTAGGCTTATGAACATGATACATGTATATTGAGTAAGATAGGAAAAAAATTTAATTGGAATATGTTTATATGGATATAGTCACATGACATCAGCTTGTATAGTGGGGTTATATCCTACTGTAGAGACTAGTGTTATAGTTTATGTATTGGATATATGAAGATGTTTAATGAGGTATTATGGATTCGTGATATGCTCATGATTATCTATAAGATAACAAAAATATAAAAGGGAATAAGTTATAAGAATCGAAAATATCATTTTCTCTAATCTAGGACTTGAAATATGATAGATGTCATATCATTGAAGGGGTTTATGATACCATAGGATTTATATGAGGAAAATGTAGTTGAAGCTCAGACATTGCCCTTTATTTTAAGTTTCATGCGATTGATTATTTTACTCAGTCTTGGTGGCCGAAACTCAAAGAGTACCATTGACTTGAAGAGCTTAGATGAGCACACTCACAATTAGTGGATAAAATGACTGAAGATTGGAGAGCGCATATATTTTACAACTCATATCCAGATAATCTGACTTAAAATTTTAGACAGGACAAAGCGAAGTAAAGTAAAAAGGATATAATGAATTAGTTATATTAAAATGTTTAATATACATATATGACTTATTATTTATGATTAAGTGGAATCTGATTATATGTTACACGACAATGATAGAATTCCTCCCATGTTATGATATATGTTGAAAGGTAAAAAGTTTGTATTTCCATACATTAGGATAATTGTTTATGAACTTGATAAAATAATACGAATATGTATGGTTATGACATGACTTGTATGAATGCATGTATACATTTTTATATTTATATATACTACTAAACTTTCAGTAGTTTAACGTGTAAGTTTTCTGTTCGTAGGTTTGAAACCTAGTAACCAGTAGAAGTTGACTGGAAAAGAAAAATACCTATACAGAGTTTGGTTGAGCACCCATATCATATCATAGGGTTGATTAAATGATATGATTTGACTATTTTTGTATATGACAGATTTTTGGGTTTAGTTTTTTGTGCATATTTTTTTTCTTGTCAAATAACATGCAATTACTTTTTAATGATGTATTTTACAAATATCAGATCAGTTTAGCCCATGTATGGTTTTATATGATAATGATATTTTGGGATCAAAGTTTATGCATATTTTTATGATTTTGTGCAAATGATTAATATGGTAATATGAGATAAAGTTTAAGAAAAAAGGAAAAATATTTAAATTGCAGAAAACCAAGTTTTCGTAGCATTCTCATCCTGATTGCGTGGGAGGGCATTACATGACTTCTACTCCTTCCTCTACCGTGTCCACGACTACCTCTACTTTTACCTTATAAATAGTTTGAATTTGATTTCTCTTGGTCATTATTGTAGTTACGTATTCCAGTATTTCTATTGTAACCACCACGACCTCTGTTATAGTCGTTACGACCTTGTCCTCCTCCTTTACAATGAGTCCTATCATGTTTTTTATTTGTCTCACAAGCTAGTTTGACTTTGTTAGCAAGTTGACTTTGAAAGGCTTGTTCAATCAGCTTCTGGATATGCTTCTCATTCATTCGTTGCTCATAGGATTGTAGTGTGCCAGACAGCTCTTCAACGGACATATTAGATAGATCATGGGCTTCTTCTATCGCCACAACGATGTGTTCAAATCTAAGTGTAAACGTCTGTAATATTTTCTCCACTTTGATTTTGTCAGAATATTCCTCTCCATAGGTTTTCATTTGATTTGTCAAAGCAAAAATATAACATACATAATCAATAATAACTTCAGAATTCTCCATTTCTGTTCATAATGACGTTTCAAGGTTTACAGTCTCACTTTTTTAACTCGGTCTGCACGTTTGTATGAAGTCATCAAACTCTCCCATGCTTGCTTTGACGACTCCACCCCTTCTATTTTCTCAAATACTTTATTTGTCACTCTTTGATGAATGAAGTATAACGCCTTCTTATCCTTCTTCTTGATTCCACAGTGGGTGTTTTTTTATGCTTCACTTGTATCTGCAGCAAATTCTAGTACTCCATTCTCCATAACTCCTAGCAATTCATGATAATCAATAAGCACTATAAATGAGATCCAGATTACTATGAGAAAATAAATCTTATGAAATCAGTGCATGAACCATCAAGAAAGAAGAATTAAACTAGCAGGATAAAAGCCTAAAAGAAAGAAAAATGGGAGGAACATTAAGAAAGACAGAAAGTAATAAAAAAAATCCAAATATAACTTCTTTTATTTGGTGACTTCTGTTAGCAAGAAACAAATAAACATGCGTGTTTTTTATTATTATTAACATAATAGTGATATATAATAATTACAAAAAGAAGCATTTTGGTATACAAGCTGAAATAAAACATGTAAATATGCATGTTATTAATTGATATATATATACACACACCCCCCAAAATAAAGAGGTGTTTTTAGTGTGTAAAATGCCTAAAAAGTTGTTCGAAATGTAAATAAATAAAAAGAGTTTTTAAGTGTTTAAATTTATGAAGCCTTAACTTTTAGCTTATATTTTACAAATAAATTTCACGTGAATTCATTTATAAAATTCAAGTAAGAAACTAATATATTCATTTATTTATTGCATTCATATATTTAAAAACAGTAGAATTTCGGAAAAATCATTCATTTTCAAACAAATCTTGGTCCCCTTCTAAGGGTTTCATTTCCTAGCGTTCAATTCAGGAATATAGAAAAGGCGAAAGCGTAACTTCAGTCAATTTCGATACTATGGTGGACCATTCACATTATGCAATAAAAAAAACTTATTCAACATGTAAACGTAATATCACCCAAAAAAAAAAAGTAAATGTAAGGTATTTTATATTTATATTTGTAAATTGTAATTTATCAATTTTTATTTATAATAATAATAAATTTATTTGTCACGTGCAACACATCGTGCCTAATAGACTAGTAGCTAATTAGATAACTGAGGAGAGATACTCATTATACATCAAAGCTGGAACATGGTGCTTGGCTTTATTCCTTTCACAGACTTGTTCTCTCTCTCTCTCTCTCTCTCTCTCTCTCTATATATATATATATATTAAGATAATTATTAGAAACCAACAAAGAGATGTGTACTTGTTGGGCTTCTTTGTTTATAATTCTGTGCATTAATATTATGCGCCGAATCCAAATGTTAATTTTGTGTCATTGGTGCCCACAATTACCACTTATTCAATTGCTGTTTTGCATGCAATGATAAAATACAATTAGTTTAGATTGGTCACCGGATCGATCGAAGACCCCATCTAAACAAGAAACATCCACATTAATTAATAAATTGATTATAAGTTGTCATTGTCAAAAGGCTTAAGCAAGCCGTAAGTTATGGACATGGCAATCCAACCACCCACCATCACTCTTACTGCAGATAATCTGATTGGGGAACCTCCCAGGTAAGCTCCAAAGCCACCACACGAAGCCAAACCCATTGTTGTAACCGCCAAAATCACCACCATTCTGGTCACATATTGAGTAATAAGAATGACAGGAACCAACGGCACCGATGACCCTAACAAAAATGACACAGCCGATGCTACTGCAGCTTCGTAGGGCCTTGTGAACACCATGTCCTCTCTGTTATCCTCAGGAATTGACATTTTCTCTGTTGGATCACCTGCAGGCTGATCAATAATATTGGCAGGAGCATGATCCTGTGGCTCTGGTTTTGAAGAGACAGTCAGAGTCGCCTTTTCAATATCTCTCTGGGTGGACACAGAAACAAATTCCCCAACAGCCATACTAAAGGCACCTGCTAGAGCTCCAGCAAGCCCAGATAGAATCATGGATCGTCTATCTTCTTGTGCTGCACCTATTCCCAGCATTAATGATGCTGTTGATATCAACCCGTCACTAGCTCCTAGAATGCCTGCTCGAAGCCACTGAGCTCGCTGCAGTCTTTTGGCCTTTTCATAATTACAATTATCCCCACCCTCTACGTTCTTATGTTCACCACAAGTTTCAGATCTTTGGGGAGAAATCATGGGAATTAAAGTCTTAAAGATATATAGACCAGAAATTGTGGGGAGTGTGGCGAGACTTATAAGACACACTTAGGGCACGTGGATTGGAGCTCTATATATGCACTACTATTTATATATGCCATATATGAGTTTCCAATTCGAATCAATTAGGTTCTTTAGATGATTGGGTTTCTTAATTTGTTTGACAAAATACAATAGCAGATACTTTGAGTTCTCAGATGGTGTCGTCTGTTAGTGTTATGTCACATGTTTATCAAACACATAGATTCTATACCCAAAGAGCTTTGTCTGCATGTCCGAGAGACTCTTCCTCAGCTTGTTCAGGTTCTGCCTCATTTCCATCGTAGAATTAAGCATCTCAGGATGTCTTTTCCTTGCAGATACAAGAATATCGATGGTGACTATCGATGGTTTTATCTATCAGAAAGGAGTTAACTAGGAAAATTCTTAATTAATCTCCACAATGATGCCTTGTTAATTGTGTATCCTAGTCTGTCTTTTTCACCAGATGTCCCCAGATGATTCCAATTATCACTTTAAGAAAGCATATAGCACCATTTTCACCCCTTAGCTTATCTAAAACATTATCATGCTATTAATTTATATGTTTTTCCTTGAGAAATCATCATTTTAGTATAATTAGACTCTACCAACATACTTGGTTATATATCATCATGATAGAGAGAACATTAAAAAAAAAAAAAATGCCCTTGTGATGAGAGGCATCAATGGAGTATAGCTAGATTTTGCAATCACACCTTCATATATTTGAATTTCTGCCTAAAAAATTAATAATGAATAAAAATAGAACATATTTAACCTTTTTTATGTTTAATTTTTCCTATTTGTTAATTGGTTTCGTCTCTTCACTATCGATTTTAGCATTATTTTATTATTTTTTTAGTAGCTGCTATCGAATGCCTTGCTATTATTTTCGACAACGGCAATAAGACGTCGAAGGTTTGAAGGAAGAACCCGCAATGCTTTGACCATATCTACTGGTTGGAATCTCGTGTAACCGCCTACGATTGGGGAGGTATTTAAATTGTTTATGTGTATTTGTTTAATTTTCTCTTACTTTGTAGACTCTACTACCTAACAGAAAAGCATCATTATAGTTTTTTTTTCTTGTCTTGTGTGAAGACTCCACATTTTGCTTTCTTCCATCAATATTCATTTTTTGCTTATTTTTTACTTTATTATCATGTCCTTTTCTTTTCCCAATATACTGGAAAGGAAGCGGACAAAATGTTACCAATATTTTCAAAATCAGATTGAACGTTATGATTTGAGCATTCACTCTGATTTCAACGGAATTTTTATTTTTATACAAATAAAAAAAGGAAAAATTTATTAGAAAAATATACTAAAATGTAAATGGTTGGCGAGGGCCGTCCAATTTAGCCAATCTCAATATACTTTTGATGGTATAATTTTAGATTTCGTTTGTCATTACGTTTAATCAAAACGCTTTTGAAAAAAAAAATTATTTTTAAATTTTTTGAATTTTGAAAACTGCTTTTGAAAAAACAGATAAATAGATATTTTTTCCAAAAGTAGATTTGAGAAAAACAGTTTATAAAAAATTAAAAAAATCAATTAATTAAATCAAAAAAATTCAAAAACTGTTTTTTTACACCTAACATCAATCTCAAATATTCCTTTACAGTGCTGTTGAGGCCTTAGATGCTACTTAGTAAAACTCATAGTCTAAACTCAACAACCCATAGCACAACCCTCTATTATTGGGTCCAAGGGCCCATAATTAGTATTTATGTATCGATGGTGAATACGGTACTTAAAATAATAACACATAACAATTCAATATACTAATTATTATATATAATTATAAAATACATAATTATTATTTTATAATAATAAAATACATTCGTCATTTTCTTTTAATATCCTCTATCGGCACATTGAGTTATAATCATACAGTAATACAAATTGTTATTAATTGAAGTACTGTTTTGTGAGATTATTATTAATTAGAGTACCGTATAGATTGTTATTAATTGGAGTATCGTTAAATGATATTAACATGAGATGATGAAAATATTTTATTGTTACAAATGATAATTCATGTATTTTCTAGTTACTGTCAATATAATTGATACATATTATATATTTCAAATACCGTCAATATAATTCACACCATATGCACACATGGTGGAGTCTTTTGTCTCGTATAGATTGAATGTGAAGAAAGGGAAAGAAAGATAAAGTAGACAGATAGAAGCGAGCTACAAAGTTTCAGAAATTTCTTGTGGAATGATATATAACCATATGAAAGTTTCTCATTTCTCAAGGCAGATCCTCTGGGATACATTGCACAATATGAAAGCATAAATTCAGCACATGATCACCTTATTTCAGATATTCTCTTCTTTTATACACAAAAAGAAAAAGAAAAAGAAAAGAATCAAGTCATCTTACATTGGAAATCATTAAGAAGTATCTCATTGTTGAGAATCATTAAAGGGCCTCAAGTATGAGGTTAATATAAATGGGCCTCAAGTGTGAGGTTAATACAAATGGTTATCTGATAATTCCGGTGGTGGTATTTGCAAGACTCTGCATAATTATAATTTAAGATGTTTCATAGGTGAAATGGACAATCTAATAGAAGCAAAATTGCGGAGAGATACATACTCATCTTCCAAGAAGTTAAAGATATCCATCCCTCTTGTCTTGCTCCTCAGCTTCTTTATTAGCAACTTGAACAGATTTGAACCACAAAAATGCCTGCAAGATAAGGGAAAAATCATCAGGAAAAAAAGGCCTTTAATTGCTCCATTGCTACTAGCGAATGTTAAGGGAATTCTTAGTGGCCTTCCACATGTGTCTTGATATTATTATGATTTGATTGTATTCCTATTTTATATAGGCCTGGTTCTATTCTACTTTCCATATGTGATTAGAACCTTGTATATATACAAGTAACACTCAAGAAATCCCTAATCCTCCTATTGATACATGGTATAATTGGGATCAAATGCTTCACGCCTGGTCACTATCACACTTGACTGAAGAAATTTTTTCGCATGTGATCGGGTTATCTTTGGCTTATGAAGTCTTTCGAATGATCACTCTAACGCCTCTGGATCAATGTTCAGAACCGCCAGCAAGAGTTCCCTTAACAGCTAAGACTACGAAATTAGGAGAAAGAAAACATGATAATGATAACAAGGATGGTCAAGGCGAACTCAATGATTCAGTTACACCAAGCTCTAGATACCAAATGTTAGATAGTTACTTGAAGAAGAATTAACATCAGATTGAGACTGTTAGTGTTACTGTGATCACAATCACCAATCCTAAACCCAATATATATATATTTTTTGGGAACTCCATTGAATTTGCTAGGTCCAATTTATCTAAATCACTCTTTTACATCAGATAAAAAGAAGAATTCAAGAAAAAAGAAAGTTAAGAGACAATACTTACAGAAAAGGGGATTCCGGTAAATGCAAAGAATCCGAGCAATGGAGCATAAAAGATGCTGTCTGAACTCAAAATTCCAAAAACAGGCTTCTGATTCACATACTCAAACGCAGAACCTATCTGCATCCATAAAACTCCAAACCACTCAACAAATATATCGGTTTCATTAATTGAAGATGGAATGGAAAATAACAAGAAGATGAGACAACTTACTGCTGCAATTGCGATAATTGCGGAGGCAACTAAATAAACATAGAAGGGAATCTCGATATTTCGCTTGGCTGAATTGGAGTTGTCGTCGCCTTCGTTCCGAGCCCAAGGAGGAGGCTCGTCGGAATCAGGTGAAGCCCAAGATGGGATAGTTTCTTCGGATTTGCTGGAGTTGGCAGAACCTTCAGTTGCAGCAAACACCAGAAACTTAGGAGAGAATTTTCGATTTGCAATAATTCTGCGGCCGGTTGGTTGATTCACTATCCTCTGCGTAAAACCTAAAAATAATGTGGAAGTTGAGGCGTGGATTAAGTTTAAATTGCAAGAAAAGCCCAAGATTGCAGCCATGGTATCCTTCACTAACTAGAGAGATGCCAGGGTGAACCGGCGAAGACCCTGAACCTAACCTAATGCTGCGCCTCCTCAGCCACACGTGAGCTTATCGATCTAATAATATCTAGTATTAAAATATGCTATAAATTTTTCCTCCACTTATGCTAGTTCCAATCAAAAAGTGCTATTTTTAGTCTTTAAATTTTTATTTTATTATGAAAAAATTAGGCATAAAGCATATACCCTATGTATTTATCCCGTTTCCTTTTTTTTTTTTTCCCAATTTACCACTTAAATTCTCTCTTCTTTTTTTTTTTTTTTCATTTTGTCACCTTTCAAATTAAAAAAAAAAAATACAACCACCTAGTGTTGACATGCTGCATGACATGAAAACTGTTATCACACAAGATTTAGAGCGCGAGTGGAGTTGTTGAGAATTTAATTTATAATTATTTTTACGGTAACAATAACTTTTCCCTTATTTATTGTAACATTAACTTTTTTTTACGTATTCCTTTTATAACTTTCCACTGGAAATTTTGCTTATTCGACGGATTGAAGTTTTCAAAGCCCTTTTTGCTGAGAATCAAACATCAAGCACGCATTTGTTGATCTTTTTGTTTTTTTGTTTTTTTTTTGTTGAAGACAATTAATTAAAATAATGCTGATAAATTAATTCAGTTGTTCAAAACCTAAAAAAACAAATACAATCGGAAAGCAAAATGATTTTATTTTTACTCCCATAAAAATATAATGGAAACAGAGCTATAGAACAGAATTTCGATGCTCCCTAAAGAAACTTTTGTTCCATAATTGAGGCTTTTTAACCCAACAATATAAAAGATATGAAATTTTTTTTTTTCCATTCATCATCTTTCTCGGCTACCAACCAAAAGATAACAACAAAAAAAATTCACAGAAACTCCCAGCTAAAAGCAGCGATGAAAAAATAAATAAACAGAGGAAAAAACAAATTCAGTCCTTGTGATTTGCTACCATAACACCCGAAGGCCCAGCTCCAACTTCGACAACTATGTAATTTAATCTTCTGATGTTAAATTTTAACTGGGTTGAGACGAGAGGAGGCCGCACGACGGATGACACCTTCCTTCTCTAGATCGTGCTCTGATGAAGCAACCAGAACTGAAAGCATCCTTCCTTTCTCATTGACCGGACACCGAGATCTACGTTCTACCTTCCTATGATGAATCTGATATCGCCTTCCACGCTATCTTTGCATTGATAAAGAAAGAGTGCGCAGAGAACTGGAGAAAGTGAGAGCAATAGATGCCATAAAGAAAATGTCGAAGCCGAAGGCAAGTGGAATTCAACACAAGAATTTCAAACACAAGCTTCTGACATGCAACATGAAGCTTTAGCCAAGGGCATTTTAATTCTACAATTGCAAATTCGTATCTCTGCAACTGAATTGTAATTATATGGATTCTATTGCCACATTAACTAAATTTTAATTGCACTTTTGAATCATTTTTATTATTGTAATTAATATCAATTTTAGTTTATGAAACATGTTTTATATTTTAATATATTATATTACATTTACACTTAAAAATATTATATTATAAATTGAATTTTATTGTTGAAATTAATTTCCAAAATGCTCCATGGTTCACAATTTGTTTTAGGAGTTGATTAAGTCATTAAAGGTAGGAGTGTTTAAAAACTGTCCAACCTATCTAAACTAAACCAATTCACAACAACCCGCAATGAAAGCATAGTTTAATAAATATAGTGGATTTAATTGGTTTGTATTTTTTCAAATATATATATATTCAGCATAGATGACTAATATTATAAATATATATTAATTTTTTATTGATTATTTTTTTATTTTAATATACATATAATTATCTATTAAAATTATAGATAGAGTAACTTAATTTTAAATAAAAATAAATATTTATAATAAAATGAATGAAAAAAGTCAAACTTTAAAAAAGAACTAAAACTTTAAATTTTTTTATTATTAAATAAAAGTAAAAAGTATATAAAATTAAAATGTGAATCGATCTAATCTGATTGTAATTGTGGTTTGTATTTGATTGATTTTTTTTATATTTATAAATTGAATTGGGTCAATAAAATTTTTAATCTGTAAATTGTGGATTGAATTGAATGTAATATTTAACATGCACCAAACCGACCTACAAACACTTCTAATTCAAGCCCATGAAAAAAGCTTCATGCCTATAAAGACTAACTTCATGCCCATAAAAATTTTTTCACGCCTATAAAGCTTGAGCCTCTAAAGAAGTCTGAACCTTTATTTTAATTTATTATATAATAATAAAGTGAGTTCCATTAGAATTTTTAATTCAAATTAGATTCCCTTTCTATTCTTTCAATTGTTGCAAAATTACAAATAATACATGAAATTTTCCTTGAAAGTGCAACATAAGCATTTTGATGTGTGCATTTTTAGTGTAGTTTTAGTTAGTATTTTTGGTGCTTTTATTATTGATTTTTGGCATGGATTTGTCACTTAGTTGTGTATTATTTTATCCATAGGTCATGAGTGGGATTTGGTGAGTCTAAGGTGTTTACTGCTAGAACCAAAGTTTTTATGCATATATGAAATCTTGAAGTCAAAAAGATAATGATTATCTTGTTTGCGACAATACATTGCAGTCACATCACTCAAGCTAGGGGTCAACTATATGTCACGCCAGAAACATACCAACACGTATGCGATAGAGGTCACAACACAAGTCTTTATTGTGCACGCAATGAAGTGTCACGTGCGTGATATTCAGCTAGCCACCAGCCAAGCATTGCTTGTCACAAGAAAAATGCAGAGACAACATGTGATCGACATAAGGCACCATAACACACCTTAGCATAAATGTCTATTGCGACCGCAACATGATGATGCACCCCTTAATGGTGGACTTTGATTGGCAGATTTTCTAGTTTGAGTAGGACACTAGTATTCTTTTGGGATTTTTATTTTTTTTAAAATGGGAAGCAAATTTTTTTAAAGAGTTAGATACTAGTTAGGATTCTTAGGTATATACCCTTATATTTTGAGGATTAAAGTTTCTCTCTTATTTACCTTTTCTTTCTTTCTTTTTGGCATTCCAACAATCGGACATTCAGAAGGAGGAGCTAATCAATTTTCTTGAAGTCTACTTCAAAGTTGAGCTTGTGTAATTGAAGATCAATTTTTTCTACAAGTTTGAGTTTCTGCAACTTCAGGGGAGCAATTTGGTTTTTCTCATGTCTGGTTTTGCTATAATGTGTAGTTTAGCTATCAACATGATCGTGATCAATTTGATAGAGATGCTAAGTTAGATTATTAATGGGTATTGAATTATCAACCCCAATTTTGTATAAACATATTTATTCTTTTGGAATGAATGATTGATTTTCTTTTTTAGTTCAATTGTTCTCCATTAATATCTTGTTTGATGATTGATTGGCCACCAATTGTTAATCTTGGAATGAAAATCATAAGGTTGGATTATTAGGAATATCATCTTTAATTTAACCTAAAAATTGGGTTGAATATTAATTAAGTCACTGGTTTGATTAATTAATGTCATTAGGTGAGAGCATCAAAATATGAATTTTTTAGTTTGAACTGGTTAAGAGGAATGCAAAATTGAGTAGCTTTTTAATTCCATTGGATAAATTTTCTAGTTTAATTTGAAATTTAGTAATTATAATTTTAGTTTAATCAGTTCAAGCTTAAACTTAATTAAAACTTTATTAGAGTGTTTAGGTTTAATTTCCTGTATTTATTGGCAATTAGCATTGATTAGGAGTTTAAGATGAATAATTCCATGGGAGAATGATCTCAGGGGTATCATGTCATTCTATGATTGTCTCGTATACTTGCGAGTTCATTTTGAGTTATATTATATTTGCAATTTGCCTCACAACGGAATAAAGATGCTTTCACACACATGTGTTGGTCGGATAATAAAACAAAACTGAAAATTAATAAATTTAGATGACAGTCAAACAATCATTAATAAGTAATTTTATATTATAACTATCAATATGATGAGCAACAATATCATTAACAATAATTTTCTTATCTAATTCCAAAATTATGCTAAA
The DNA here is from genome assembly GCA_023653625.1 of Triadica sebifera. Classification (NCBI taxonomy): domain Eukaryota; kingdom Viridiplantae; phylum Streptophyta; class Magnoliopsida; order Malpighiales; family Euphorbiaceae; genus Triadica; species Triadica sebifera. The sequence goes on from CM042893.1 coordinate 15,921,357, forward strand.
AAATGCATGATTCTACAACCATGTAAGCCTCCGACATACAAGGATCCACAAAACCTTCAAAACACCAAAACCAACAGTAACAACTGATCCAACATCATCCTATTGTAGGGACTAGATGGTTTGAATGAAGTTTCCATTTGGTTGGATTGAAAATTTCAACCTTATTGATTTGAAATCTAATAAGGATTTAAAACCCTTTTTTTATTAACACCTTATTTGCATTTTTTTTACAGATGAAAACTTATTTCAAGAACTATGGCACTAAAAAAAACTGTTGTTAATATGCAAAATGATATCCATATAAATATCTAAGATATGATATAAAAACTTGTTGCAGGGGAATCTAAATATTGCAGCTTTACTTGTCAATGCAAGGCATACTTTCAAATCAAGTTGCCCAAATCTTAGTATCCTTAGAGTATCTTTATCCTTGTGATTGCAAGTGTGTGGTCTCCATTGTCATATTAACAAAATTTTAATTATACTTTCATATCACTTTTTATCCCTGTAATTGACATTAATTTTAATTTATGGGACATGTTTAATATTTTAATATATTCTATTCATATTTATATTTAAAATGTTATATTTTTTTGTTTATTGTCAAAAAATTGAATTTTATTATTAAAATTAATAAATTGCGTAAATAAAAATAATTATAAACTTAATGCAAATTAAGGGAAGCAAACAACATTTCATTTATAAGAAAAAATTTGACCTAAAAAATTATAAAATATAATTAAAATTCAACATAAAAAATTGGAAACATCTATCGTGACTAGATTCACGGTTGCAAATTTCTTGTTGTGGTCGCTAATTCCTTATAATCCTTAATTAATATGCTTAATTATATTTTTATTTATTTTTATATTAATTAACATTAATTATATTAATAGTTATATTTATATTATTTAAGTTAATATTATAATAATTTTATTAACTTAATTAATTAATTAACTTAATTATTAGTTATACATTAATTGATATTAAGTACATTAATTAATAAAATATATATTATTTATTTATTTTATTCAAATTTATTATAAAATAATCAAAGTGGAACCCATCAGTATTTTTTATTCAATTAAAATTGTCTTTCTCCTATTTTTAATGTTGTAAGCTTATGCATACAATTTTCCTTACAAGTGTCATATAGTCATTTGCAATTACACTTGCAAGGGGATAAAAATGCTCTTAAATAAATTAAATTTTTCAAACTCAATGTTGAATAAAACATATTAGATATTGATTTGACATTAACATAAATTATTTAGAAATAGTTTGATACTATCTAATTGTTCAACTACTTGAAACATTATTCAATCTTTCAGTTGCATGTTTCAGCAAAAGTATTCATTTATATACTATTCATACTTGAATACTAATAAAAAAAAAATCAACCAATAAAAAGATGCATATATAGAAATTATAGTGATTGCAATCAATGAAAAATCACTTTTGAAATTATATTAGACGTTCGAACACAACAAGCTGGTCTGACAATGCAAATGTTATGAATATCATATCATGTCATTGGACATTGGATGAAGAAGATTACCTTATTTTCAATTATTGTTCTTTCAAGTTTGTGAGTTTTTCCTTAAAATTCGGTCGTAGTAAAGCACAACAATTTAAAGGTTGGATTGCCTCTAATAGTAATCCATATGAAGGAATGAACAAAACAACCTTAAGGGAGATGATATATCAAAGTACCAAGGTACTAGCAATGATGTTTCAACTTGAAAGAGAAGAAGAAGAAGAAAGAATAATTTTTATTTTCTCAAGTTGCAGTTACAAAATTTTCTCTTAAAAGATTTAAATATATGTCCTATAATCATAATTTGGGTTGGACATACAAAATTCTTGCATTGAAGTTCTATTAGAAATAGAAAACTTAAAATCACAAAAGTTGATGCTGCGACTATCTCACCCATGACATTTAGTGTCATAGCCATGACATACAACGCGACAACCACTGTTGTGTGCATGTGATATGCAACATATAATTCATGCTCATGAACATGCTTCACCAAAATATTTCTCTTACATTTCTTCAATCCAATCTAAGACCCATTTCACATTTCTTTTATTTTTTCTATGTGTGTGACCTATTAGGTTTCCAGTTATGTTGGCAGCTCAAATTATCATATGATTTCAAACAAATCATTAGCAGTATCTAGCAAATCATGAGCGGCATCTAGCAAATCATAATGACTATCCAAATTACCAGAAAGTCAATGATTTGACTGTAAACCCTTTCATATATAATTATTGTGCAATTCATTATTTTACCATTTTATACATCATTTGGTTCAGAGAATTGACTATGTGTCAATTTCCATTAGATTGAATATATCACATCTACTCTAAATAAAATTGGTTCTTATCTATAAGACTCATTACTCTATTAGATATGTCATTGAAAAACTTCTTCAAGATACATCCACATCAGCCAAGGATTTATGAGTAATGATCTCTATGAGAGGCCATAGGGATACTCTCATTCTATCAAGAGTGGTGAATCCTTAATTGACTACTCAACTACTTTTGAATACCTCATGCTATAATTAATCACTATTCTATGAGCAACCTTTGAGTGGTAACAAGGAATGGAGTTAAAGTATAAGATTCAATATCCAAGATAACCTTGAGAATCTCAAGTCTAAGAATACTTGCACCAATGCTATAATGAAACTATCACTGATATTGAATAGATATCCATGTGATTGTCTTATAACAGATCATTCAATGTGTTTGGCTACTCTAGCAAGCATCCATATATTAACTCTAAACATCTCATGTCTTCAGCTTATGAGAATTATTGTTTGACTCACTTAAAGAGTATAACATATGTTAGTCTATTCAGATTAACGTTGTCTCATTTTGTTAATCCTATGACTAGGGATAATTTCAGTATAAATACAATTGCATATGATAGGAATCTCATAATGACTTTCTTAATGTTATGTTATATACCAATGACTTTATTAAACGGTCTAAGATCTAAATCAAATTCATAAATGAATGAATACCAATATAATGAAAATATCTTTTATTAATAATAAATGAGTACATCAAGTGTCTAAGGTGATTATTTTTAGGGCACATTTCCAACAATCTTCCATTTGCACTAAAGTCTATCGCCTTTATACATTATACCATAGGCGAGTACATGATTATCATATTTCTTTTGGGAAAGTGGCTTAGTGAGAGGATTATTATATTATGATAAGTGGGAACTCTCTTTATCTTTACATCATGTCTACCTACGATTTTCTGAATCAGATGGTAACGTATGAGTATATGTTTGGATTTTTTATTAGATTGTGGCTCATTTATTTGTGTAATGAATCCATTGTTATCACAATACAAAGGTATTGAATCAACAATGCTAGGAACTAATTCTAACTATGTGATAAATTTTCTTATCCAAATTGCTTTTTTAGCTACCTTAGAAGTTGCAATTACTCTGTTTCGGTTGTGGAATATGTAGTCGTCTCCTGTTTTGAACTCTTTCAATTGACTGCACTGGCATTTAACATGAAAACATAACCTATCTAGAATTTGGAGTCATCCTTGTTAGATTGGAAGCTTTCATCTATATACCCTCTTACCTTAAGCTCACCATCTCCATAAACTAAAAATGCATCTTTAGTTTTTCTCAAGTACTTAAGGATATTCTTGACAACCACCCAATGCTTATCATCGGGATTTGACTGTTATCTTTTTATGATACTCATAGCATATGATATATCGGATCTAATATATAATATAACATACATGATAGATCCTATAGCTGATGCATATGAAATCTTACTCGTGAACTTAAAAAGGGTAATCTTGTGAGTTATAAGAATAAATATTGTTTTGGACTGTTCCATACTAAACATTTTTGACATTTTATCTATGTATGTAGATTGACAAAGACCAAATAACCTTTTAGATCAATCTCTATAGATCTTAATACCTATTATATAGATTTATTCTCTAAGATTTTTCATAGAAAAATTCTTATAAAGTCAAATTTTGATTGATTGAAGAACTGAAACGTCGTTTCCTATGAGTAATATGTCATCTATTTATAACAATACGAATACGAATGCACTCCCACTAATCTTTTTGTAAACATAACATTTATCTATATTTTGTGAGAAACTAAACTCTTTGAATGTCTTATCAAATTAGATGTTCCAACTTTTGGATGTTTGTTTCAATCCATAAAGATCTTTGCAATTTGCATAGTGTTTTGCCATCATTGGATATGAAACCTTTAGGTTGTATCATGTACACATCCTCGATTATATTTTTATTAAAGAAACTTGTTTTTACATCCATTTGTCAAATCTCATAATCATAATGAGTAGCAATTGCTAGGAGTATCCTAATTGATTTAAGTATAGCAACTGGAGAAAAGGTTATGTCATAGTCAACTCCTTGTCTTTGACGAAATCTTAATCTAGTAGCCTAACTTTATAAGAAACTACATTATCTTTCATGTTAGTCTTCTTTTTGAAGACCCATTTACACCTAATGGGTTTTATCCTTTCAGGTGAGTCAACTAAACTCCATACTTTATTTTCATACATTTAATTTATCTTTGGTTGTATAGCCTTTAGTCATCTGTCAGATTGTGAACAATTCAGAACTTTTCATAAGTAGTAAGCCTATTATTCTCTATGAGCAATACATTATTTTGTTAACTTATGAGATATCCATATCTCTCAAAAATACTGCATATCCTAATTGATCTACAAAGCACGTGCGTTTCAAAAGGTGTAGCAATTACTTCATTTGTATGAGTAATAGATTTGCGTTCTGTCAATTGATTTGCATCTGTTTGAACATGTTGAACTTTGTCAAATTCAATTTTGCTCCCACTATCTTCTTTTAGAAGAAACTCTTTCTTTAAAAAAATAATAAGTTTTGAAAAAAATGTCTTTTTTTTTCCAAATGGTGATAAAATTAATATTCAAATGATTCTTTTGGATATCCCACAAATAGATATTTATCAGATTTAGTTTCTAACTTATCTGACATTGTTTGTTTTACATAAACAGGATAACCTCATACTTTTATGTGTGAAAAAATAAATCTTTTGTTATTTCATATAGTGATTAATATAAATATATATCATAAAAAAGTTTTATGATCTATATCGACATCTCACACTAATATTGATAAAAATAGTTCAAATGATCTGCAACAAAATCAAAAATCACGTGCCTAATGAATGAAGTTCCAAAACTCCAGTTAAAAATAAAAATGCAAAAAAATGATGACAAATAAGTAGAACATCAACTACCACAAATAAAAAATAATAATTATATTGTAATATTTATGATACTGAAATTAAAATACTATATATTGCTCTTCTAAAAGGCGTAATATATAATGAGCCTGTAAAATAAGTTATTGAATTTAAAATACAAAATTTATTTATATATGAATTTGAAGTATAATTTATTTATAAGTAAATTTTCATATTTGATATAATGCAATTTAAAACAAATAATTCAAATAGATTTCATATTAATATATTTAGAAAAAAAATTTGAATTGAAAATTTATGTCTTCATTTTTCACAATATATTCTTTTATCATTTATAAAATTTTAAGCAATTTATTTGTTCCAAAAAAAGGTGAGACATTAGTTATTACAAATGAAGAAATTTAGCTAAAGATGATTGATTATCTTAGAACTTCTGAGAATGATATGCTCAAGTTAAGCAATTAAGCAACGCATTGAATAAATTAAATGTTTACTAACATTATTAATTATATAACGTGGGCATTTAAGGCATGGCATTGATATTGGAGTCGGGGCCTTGTCCATTTGATCAACAAATGTGACATAAAGAAAATTTTGAGGAATTTTATTTTTGTATTTTCAAATATTCATTTTATTGATTCTTTTTTTCGAGGTTAATCAATTAGGTGTACTGTAGCACAGACAAAAGGACAAAATGGAATGGGTACATTTCTATTTTCTTCTACATAATTCTCAAGTTTTCTTTCCATATTTCCTTTCCCATTTCTTAAGCCTAGCCGAAGTAATCGTCAACCACCGGGGGATCAATTTGTCTCGACCATGGAAAACCTTGGGCGAGGAAAATGAAATGAAGATGAGATAAAGTAAATATTTGTCACATTTAAACTCTCACTGTATACGTGTACTGCGGTCGTTTATACTGCAGTATAGAGGCATATGATCAGAGTCTAAATACGGATAAATACATAAAAATTTAATTATATTAATATGATAAAATGAATAGGAATTTTATCAAATGAAACAATACAATTTCGTATTATGCACGCAAATCGAGACGACAGCCCATGCCAAAATTTGAGTTTTTTGTTCGGTAATGAAATTATAATTTAAGCATACTAAAATATGAAAAATATTATTTTAAGGTCATAGGTAGAGTTATAAGGTGAAATTTTAAGGTTAGGGATTTGAATTGTGGAAATAGGATCCTTAGTACAAGTTTACAGTCTGATATTTCAGATCAGAAATTAGAGAAATGCGATCACGATCACAATGGAGTCGATGTGATCGAAATTTAATTTTAAGATTTTTAAAACTGATAAATTAGAAATAGGACGTGGATGAATTTTTACGAGTCAAATTAAGAAAAATGATTAACTCGTAAAAACTCGATTTTTGCACCGGTGGTCATTTTGTAAAATCGAAGAGATCGTTTCAAAGAGAAAATTATTTTATAATTTTTGGAATATTTAATTTGATGAAATTGAGTTATTTAGAGGTTGAATTTTGGAGAATTAAAATTAATTATGAAGAAAAATAAATTATTATAAAAGAAAATTAATATTTGAATTTTTGGTCGCACCGGAAAGCGTGATACGACCAAAACCGGAATTTATGCATTAAACATACATAATAAGAAAATTTTAAATTATAGGATCTTGATATTCGTGAGAGCGGAAAATTTAAAATTTGCTAAATTTTATGTCCTAAGAGGGGGTTCAATAGCTAATCGAAAATTTTTTATCTCTAGGTGCGATGTTGGACCAAACGCCAACTCGAGATAAATGGAAAGAGTTGGCCGATACCGGCAGAGCGTAAAGAGGTTAGTGCAACTATTTTTATAATATTAGTCATATAAATATATTTTATGTGAAAATTGAAATTTTTGGAATTATTGTATTGAAATTTTTTTTTGTATTCCAGAAAATTTAAATGTTAAAAATTCTATTTGATGATAATTATATTGGTATGGAAAGAATATTTATAAATTTTATGAAAAATAAAGTGAATTATGAATATGAGAATTTTTCCCACATGTTAGCCTAGATATGAACTATGGTATTGTTGGCATGCCAATAGGGTAGAAATTATGGTATTGTGCATTTCTGTGGACCAATAAAATATTGTGATCATGTGCATTTCTGTGGATCCTAAATTGAGATGTAATATGATACCCCTTTGATTCCCTAGAAGCAAGTTTAAAATGTCATAATATGTGAGTATATGAAAAAACTATTATTTTATTTATAAAAAGGAGATTCAAAATTTGAATTGATTATATCTTAAGAGCATGTTTTATTTTAATGACTATTATTATAAGAATTTTTTGCACTACTGAATTATATACTCAGTGAGGGAGTTTGTTTTTTCTCGCGTAGGTTACTAAATTAGCAGAGAACATCCAGACTAGTAGATAGAGACGCTGATTGGAGACCCGTATTATGGAGCATGACAGTAGCAGTGGTAGCCACCTAGAGCGGGTTGGTCTTTTTATAATATTTTGATATGTATATATACAAGTTTTTAAATTTTATTACAACATATATATAAATAAAATAGAAAGGTATGTATATATAATATTTTAGTATATATTTTAAAATTTATTATATTAAATATGTTTAAAATTAAAGAAGTAGTTTTGAAGAGTTTTATTTTCTATAGCACCTTTTATCCGTTCGGTATACGGATGAGTGTACGGAAGGGTAAGAGGTGTTACAATATTCATGGAAGCTAAATATAATTAAAGAAAAAAAAGAAGAAAATAATGGAAAAAATGGAGGAAATGATTTTAGTCAATATCAAATTTTTTCAACAAAAGGGAGATCGATTTGTCTTGACCAAGATAAAATTAGTGAATATGTAGCTAGATTTTGCATGCAAGCAATGGAGAGGATAAAATGAGTGGTGTGGATGCAGTTTGAGAGGAGATGGGAATAGGATTCTACACTTATACTGAAAGGTGATTTGAGGGGGGTCTGACTGTTTGGGGAAGAGAATGATATGTTGAATAATATTCCAAACAGTGTCATTTTTGGTTTAAGAGAAAAAATATAACTTTAATACGACATAGTTTTATTGAGGGGCTTTTTGGAAGAATACTGTAGTAACTACAATTCTTCATTGTCTCACTTTTATTATATAAATAGATTCCTTAAGCTTTTCAAATGTTTTATATTTGTAACTCATTAGATACAACTATCCGAGTCATGAATAATAATCAATAAAGTAATAAAATAGATAAAATCACATATGTCGTGCACTGATATTGGGCCATATACATCTGCATGTATAATGTCCAATAGCTTATTAGCATATACACATTTTCCAATAAAAGGAGACTTTGTTATCTTGCCTAATAAACAAGATTCATATATGTCATATGATTCAAAATTAAATAATTCTAAGTCACAATTTTTATATAACTTAGTCATACGCCTCTCATTTATATGACCAATGTGACAATGTCATAAATAAGATGTTTTTAGGTTATCCAATTTTTATCTTTTATTATTGATATGGAGGATTGAATTAGATATATTAAGAATATAAATTTCATTGTATAATGTACCAATTCCATAAAAAAATATTATTCAACCATATAGAGCAACATTACCATTAATAGTTAAATGAAAATATTTTTTGTTTAGACAAGAAGTAAAAATAATATTTTTAGTTAAAAACTAGAACATAATAACAATTGTCTAATTTTAAAACAAACCCACTACAGATTGTTAATACATAAGTTTCTATAGTTAATACAACAACCTTTGCTCCATTACCAATAAGCAGGTCTAATTATACTTTTTTGAGCTATCTATTGTTCCTTAAGCCATGCATATCAATACATATATGTGAGATACAACCGGTATCCAATGCCCAAATATTATTATTAGAAATAGTATTAACTTCAATAACATAATTGCTTGAAGTAGAAGGTGTATTTGATGTCTTATCATTCTCTTTCATCAAAGACTCCATATAAGTCTTGCAGTTCCTCTTCCAATGGTCATTCTTGCCACAATGGAAGCAAATCCCATTTGAAGCAATATATTTTCCATTCTTCTTTATGCCCCTTTAGGTCTTTATGGACTTTTTCTTTTTCTTGTCCATTTTTTAGAATAACTAAAAGTGTACACTAGCATCACAACCTTTTGCTTTTTCTTGATAGAAGGCTCAATTATCTTAAGCATGTTGATTAATTCAGAGATCGAAGTGGATATCTTGTTCATCTGATAGTTTGGCATGAAGTGTGCATAACTGTCAGATGAACTTTGGAGAATTAAGTCCATACTTAACTCATGATTCATAACAAAACCTAAAGAGGTTAACCTCTCAATATACCCATTCATCTTCAATGCATGTTGTATTGGAGAAATCCCTTCAATCATCTTAGAGTGAAAGAGCAACTTAGATATGTCATATCGTTGGGTTCGAGCTTGCTCATTGAAAAGACCTTAAATGATACACTATAGTATTTGTATCTATATTTTCATACTGCTTTTGAAACTCGAAACACATAGAAGCGAACATAATATAACCCGCTAACTCACAATCATTTACATGTTTCTTGTATGTCAAATGTTCATTAACAAATGCATCATCTGTAGAAGGAGAGGAAAATGGCTCTTCCAAGACATAGGCTATCTTTTTGGCTTTGAAAACAATTCTCAAATTTCTTAGCCAATCAAGGAAGATCAGGCCAGTCAATTTATTGGATTTGAGAATTGAGTGTAGGTTCATGTTTGCTAACATGATTCTAGCATCCTAGATGTAAAGAAAGATCATGTTAGAGTATGTACTTCATGCATGATTATTAGATTTTTAATAAACACATATTATTACTCATATTTTATTGCGAACTTATAACATTCATTATGAATCCGAGAGAATTCATTGGAAGCTCTTTTAGTAAGTCAATATCCAATATCACTACGAATGACCTTAGGTGTACCTAGGGGTGGCAAAGGGTAGGGTACCCGCGAAAATTGCCCTACCCAAACCCGAATCCGATTATTTATATACATACCCAAACCCGTCCCGAACCCGTTTAAAATTATAATATTAATACCCATACCCGTCCCAAATCCGATTAACATTACCCGATTAATATCCGAATCCGAATAATTACCCGTTTATCATTAAAAAATTTTAAAATAAAATAAAATTCAAACTAATTAAATAATTAAAAATCTATAAATATATAAATAATCTACCATAAATCACTATAAAATTAAATAAAACATAAAATTTAATTCAACACATTCAAATTAAAATAATTATATCATTATATTCAATAAATTAAAATAGAATAAATTGCATTATATATATATATATATATATATATATATATATATATATATATATATATATATAATCGGATTTATCGGATAGTGGGTACCCAAAGGCCTCTACCCGTACTCTACCCAAACCCGTGACAGGTTTAAATATTACTACCCAAATCCGTCCCAAAACCCTAATAGGGTTATCCATTAGGGTTTAAACGGGTTCGGATTGACGCGGGTACCTGCGAAACCCGTACCCGTTGCCACCCCTAGGTGTACCCAACAAGCCACCTTAGATTAATTGGTAGGTATCTCATACCAATAACATTCTTTTATGCAACTACTGAATCATTGGGCTATCAACTCTTAATGTGTGCATATCTCATATACACTGCCCAATATTGTCTCTTATTCACATTGACCTTGGGTTTCCCCAATAAGCCAATATAACTAAATAAAGTTGACCCATTAATTATGAAATCAAATTTCGATGGTTTGAATATATTCATGTAAAGTGGACTTGGATGTGCACAACAATCCAAACTGTAAAAGTACTTTGGTTCTTGCCATTTGCTACTTTTTACTAAGCTCCAAGACATGCAAACAGTAATACTCACACGCTAAGCCATTGAAAGCTTAATGGTACATATAGATATAAAAATTCATACACACATTCATACAAGACATATCAATATAATTCATGTTCATGTCATTATGTCACGTTAAATCATGTACACCAATGCATGGCAATAGAAGAACTCTATCTTATATCACATTTCATATCATATAAGATATTGTAACATCATATTTTTTAACCATTCATAGGTGATAACAATACAATGTATTAATAACCAGTGTCATATTATTCATGTTTTCCTTATATCTTTTTTTTTCTGTATCACTTTCATTAAATATTTTCACCTAAAAACTCTCTACATAGACTATTCGGATACAGATTGTGAATAGGGGCGCTCTTTGAGTTTAAGTCACATTGCCACTATTTATGATCATATGTGTTTGTCTGAGTTTTTTAAGTTAAAAGCGCTCTCCGAGCTTAAGCCACATTGACTGAGTAATATATATTGCATGCAATATAGGATCAATGACGATCTTCTAGCTTAAGCTCTTTATCCTTAAAAGAAATCTATATATCATAATACCATTGTACTGTAAATCCCCTTACTGGCATGCTATCTTTTCTACCTCTAGTCCTAGTATAGAGCCCAAATATAACTTGTTCATATTCCCTTTTGTTATATTTTCATTATCATGCATTTAACTTATTACATATAGTCTTTCAATCATATGGAATGTCCACATGTATCATTTATAAGTAAGACTTCATGAAATCATATGTTTCACACTTGTGGTATATTATAGATTATACAATGCATGACCATTATATTACTTCATTGAAGAAAAATAACACGTGTCATTTTAATAGGCTTCACAGGCATGAACTACATGTTCATGGCTATGAAGGTTCCATTCACGAGTACCTCACTCATGAACCAAACTATGAACGTCTACTTCAACTTTTCAACATTAGGCACGCATAAATGGACTTGGTAGTACAAATTGTCATCTAACTCAATAATGTATTCAGGTCTCCCCCCTTAGAGACCAATTCAATTATCTTAACTAGCTTGTTATCTTGTCTCTATGCATCTATGATTTCCTGGTTGAGTGTTGGTCTGATGTGTAACTCCATTATGGTCTTTATGCTCAAAGCATCGATAACAACATTGACCTTGCTTGGGTGGTAGCTGATGACACAATTATAATAATTGATCAACTCAAACCATCGTGTTTGTCTTAAATTGAGTTATTTTTACGTCAAGAGATACTTCAAGCTCTTATAGTTGGTGTAGATAAAACAATTTTCCCTATATAGGTGTGGTGCCATATCATTAAATCAAACATAATGACTGCTAACTCAAGACCATATATGGGAAAATTCTTCTTTGGAGGCATAAACAATAACCTTTGCCTCTTGCATCAAAACACACCCCAATCTGTTGTATGAAGCATGACTATAGATGACATACTTTTTATCAAGAATTTGCTATGTCATGACTAGAGCTTCTGTTAACATACTTTTGAGCCTATCAAAACTAGCTTGACACTTATCATTCCACTCAAACTTCACATCTTTTCTCAAAAACCTAATCAAATGAGAAGCAATCAAAGAAAAACCTTTCACAAACCTCCTAATTTGGTCACATTCCGAGGAGGCTTCCAATTCAAGATTGCCTCAACCTAACTAGGATAAACTCTGATTCCTTCTAATGACACAATGTGTCAAAGGAATGTCATCTTATCAAGCTAAAGCTCACATTTGGAGAGCTAGACATAAAGCTTATGTTCCCTAAAAATTTGCAATGTTGTTTTTAAATGTTGATTATACTTTGTTTGGTTCTTAGAATACATAAAGATGTCAATGAAAACAACTACAAACTAGTCCAAATATAGCATGAAGATCATATTGATCATATCTATAAAAGCTATTAGGGCATTGGTCAACCCGAAGGGTATAACCAAAAACTCGTAGTGACCATATCTGGTTTTGAAGGTTATCTTGACTATATCCTCCTCCTTAATCTTCAACTGGGGATATCTCAATCTCAAATCAATTTTGAAAAATACTCTTGCACCATTCAATTGATAGAAAAGATTATCAATCCATGGAAACAAATATCGGTTCTTAATTGTCACCTTATTCAACTACAGGTAGTCTATGCATAACCTCATAGACCCATTTATCTTATTTACAAACAAAACTTATGCACCCCATAGAGGTACACTCGACTTGATGAAACCCTTGTCTAACAATTCTGAGCTTTCAACTCTTTTATTTTTTGAAGGTGTTACAAATATCGATGTTATGCTTGGAATGAGCTTGATGGAGAACTCAACATCTCTGTTCGATGGTAGTCCTGATAGGTCATTCAGAAAAACATCTAGAAACTCGCTCACTGTAAGGATATCCCAGAGATCTGGACCTCGCTTTCTGGTGTTAACCACATGAGACATATAGGCTTCACATTTCTTTCATATCATCTTCTGTGCCTTCAACATAGAAATCACCTATGGAGGCTGTGGAAACCTCTCACTCTTTACCACCACCTCTTTTTGCTCTGAAGTCTTAAGAATATCTACCTTAGATTGATAGTCCAAAACTGCCTCATGATGTAAGAGTCAATGCATACATAAAATGACATCATATTCGTGGAATGACAACTCGATGAGATCTGTGGGAAACTCTTTCTAGTACACAACCAAAGGATAACTTTTGTATACCCGGTTCATAACCATATTATAGCCTAAGGGGTTTGTGACATCAATCTCAAACTCTAGTTTCTCTATTGTCATACTTTGCTGACTAGGTGTGCTGGTCCATACATAAGAATGTTTGGAGCCTGAGTTTAGTTGCGCCATGTAAAGAGAACATACCCACAATAACATATATCTCTCCCTAGTCCTCATGGACTTTTCTAGTATATACCCTAGCTGGAACTCTATTAGATCTTGAACTATTCACTATCTCTGAAGTATCTTGGCTGGGTCCCATTTACTTTCTCTCATATGATTCCTGCTCTGGACCGAAGCTGATACTATTGGCTGAGTGGGCATATCACTTGTCAACAAAAGGCAATCCTTTCTTAATTGATATCGAGCTCCATATTTAAATTAAGCCTTTGAATTCAATCGACACTCTCCTCTATGGTTTCTGTGACATATATCACATAAATGAGCAAAATCCATAGCTATCTATGTGTTGGTGATGGCTGATGTAATCCTAAAGGGTGGTATCCTCTTGAAAGAACCATACTGAGAGTAACTATGCCCCTATCTCTTCCCCTTACTATGTGACTACCCTAAGAATAAAACACCCATTTTGCTTACCGTCTGTGCCACACTAGTTGTGGGTATCCTGTATAATTCCACTATTCTTCTCTTCTTTCTTTACTCTATATTGATGGCAGAGGAAAAATGTTTGGAAAAGTCCTTTTGCTGATGGGAGAAAACTTGTTAGCCAATATCGTCATTCAACCCATCCTCGAAACAACACTTGTCCACTTAATCAATAATGAGACTAGTTGTGTATTTTCTCAACCGTGTGAATTCCCTCTCAAACTCGGAGACAGTCATATTCCTCTACCTTAGAATAAAAAATTATCTTCTTTTCTCATTAGTGTAGATTATGGGCACATATTGTTTCTTGAACTCAGTAATGAAATATTTCCAAGTTAGAGGCTATGACATCTGTGGTTTCATCAAAATTGACTTCCACCATTCGTACGTATGTTCCTACAAGAGCGAAATAATGTATCAAACTTTATGCTCCTTGACACACTCTAACTCTTCGAAAACTCTCAGTATTCTCAAGCCAAAACTTGGTTGTAGTTGGATCATCCTCTCTTCTCCCAAGGAAAACAATAGTCCTATACTTCTGAAGCATGTTGATCTACATCCTGGGTCTTGGTGGTGGCGACTGTGGAGCTGGTTGTGGCACTGTTTAAGGTATGACTTGTGCCAACTGCTAGAATATAACATCCATTTACTGCATGATCAATATTGTACCCTGTTATGCCTGTCAGACGAGTTGTTGCAAAGGAATTAGATCAACATTTGAACCTCTTACACTTGCAGCACTAGATTGATAAAAATTCCCAGTGTTAGAAGAACTGTTGATTTCTGCAACATTATGTGCCTCAATCTCCATTTATACCCTTCTAATCCTATAATTCGATAGAGAGGTAGCCCATGTTAGAGTCATATGAGATGTACTATGCATGCATGATAAATATTTAGCCAACTTAGGTTCATAAATGCTTAAACCTAAGCTCTGATGCCACTAAATGTAGCACTTTCTGATCTAATTAAGATAAACCTAACTAAATGAGCAAATGTTATATGGTCCTTTTGTTGAAAACCTATGAGAAATTAAAACTTTTTCTTTTCTTGAAAATACTTTATGACATAAACTCTTTTTTCCATATGAACTTGTTAAACAACTCATCACTTGCTTATAATTATACACAAAAAAAACCCTTTTGATCCAAAGATCAATATTATATTAAAATCATGTTGAGGCTAAACTGACTGGTGTTTACAAAAATACATAACCATTACAAAATTACATGTTTCTTCAAATAAAGATCAACATACATTAAAATCATGTTGGGGCTAAACTGGCTGGTGTTTATAAAAATACATTACCATTACAAAATTACATGTTTCTTCAAATAAAAAACATGTACAAATATAAACAATCAATAACTTATATGCCATGTATAAAAACAAAAGATGATATGAAATAGCACCGACTCGATCCAGGTTTGTTTTTTAGTCTTTGGATGAATTTTCTTTTATGGTCAACTGCTAATATGTATCTACTAAGTTCCAAGACCTGTGTGCAGGAATACACACATGCTAAACTACTGAAATCTTAATAGTACATATAAATATAAAAATTTATATATGCATTCATACAAGACATCAATATAATTCATGTTCATGTCATTACGTCTTGTTAAATCATATAAACCAATGCATGTTATAGAAGAACTCTACCTTATATCACATTTCATATCATAGAAGACATCATAACATCATATTCTTTAACCATGTATAGGTGATAGCAATACAATGTATTAATAACCAGTTTCATAGTATTCATGTTTTCCTTATATCTTTTTCTTTGTATTACATTCATTAAATATTTTCGCTTAACAACTTTATACATAGACTATTTGGATACGAGTTGTGAACATAGGTGCTTTCAAGCTTAAGTCACCCTACCATTATCAATGATCAAGTGTGCTTGTCTAATCTCCTCAAATCGATAGTGCTCTTTAAGCTTAAGATACCTAAATAATTGGCATAATTTATATAAATTAAAATGCAAAATTAAACTAATACTACCACCTCAATATAAATGATACAATAAATTAACATTCCACATAAATCACATAATCATTCATTCATGTATGATAGATAACTTAATAGTCCATATTTAAATATCGGCATGATATTAACTTTTATCTAATTTATTTGGAATTTAAGAATATATAATTAATTAAATAATCATCCTAGTATATATCAAAATCTATATAATAGAGTGCATAAATAAAACCACCAGCAATCCAATAGTAAAAAACTAAACAAATATAATTTTTTTTCACAAATTTGATTTTCTATATTTAGTTTTTGGTATATGTAATAAAAATTTTACATATATATATATTTTATTCTTATCACTTCTTTTTTAATATACCCTAAACCCTGAATGATCAATATTAGCGAAATTTCAGAAATATAATTTTTGTACATATAGTAACTTAAGTTTATAATTTTGTTAATTTTTTTTCTTAGCATTTATTTTTTATATAAAAAATTATAAATTACTAATCTAAATAAATTTTCTCATGTATGCTTCTCTATATTTGCGATTCTTCATATATCTACAATAGAAAAAAGTCAAAACTTTTATTTTCTTGATTTTTTTATTACATAAAACAAATATCATTTTCTACCATTTTTCATAAAAATAATATAAATTATCTATATGCAAAAGGAAAATCACAAGCAAAATAATGTAAGTATCCAACGAATTAAAATTTTTATATTTACCTTTTCGTACATGTCATAAAAGTTTTATATATATATATATATATATATATATATATATATATATATATATAATTCTTATCATTTCTTTTTAATTTATAAAATTTATATGATAAATCTAAATAAAATTTCAGAAATAAATATTTTGTACATATAGTAACTTAAGTTTTATAAATTGTTATTTTTTATTTTTCTTGGTATTTATTTATTGTATAAAAAATTATAAATTACTATTCCAAATAAAATTTTCTCATATATGCTTCTCTATATTTTTGTTTCTTCACATTTTTATTTTCTTCATTTTGATATACTTACATGAAACATATATCAGTTTCTACCATTTTTTATAAAAATAATATAAATTATCTCCATGCAAAAGGGAGATCAAAAGTAAAATAATGTATGTATCCAACAAAATAAAATTTCTACTGTTTTTTATTTTTTTAGAGAAACAAATTAAATAAATATCACTATAATCTTTATAAAAATAATAATTTTCCATATTCAATATGAAGTTCACGTTTATGCGGAAATGGCCATGGAGTAAGGCAAACTAAATAACCTGAGCAGGAGCAAGATGAAATTCATAAGGAAGAATGAGTATCCAGCAACGACCACCTTCTAACTAGTATAGAGAGCCTTTGAGAAAGAGAAGAATGGCTGGAAGAAGGCTCACAACAATGAAAATATTCAACCTGTGTTGCTCACTTCAATTGACCAGCAGCATGTTATTTTCATTTTGGGATACCCTTGCTTAATGAGCAGCAGCATGAGTGGTTGAGGGAATTTATTCCCTTTTTCCTTTTGCAGTATAGCCAGCAGCATCAGTAGAGGGAATTTATTCCCTTTCTCCTTTTCAAATTTGAGGGAAAACTAGCATTAGCTTTTTTGGTTTGAGAGGAGGACAATTTTTTGTCCGCTTCTGCCTTTTTAGGCGAACAGACCGAAGCAGTCTACTTTTTAAAGAAGTGAACAGCTTCTGATTTGACCAGCACACAATCAAAATCACTTTATCTTGTGATTTTTTTATAAATCACTTTAAAATGAGAAATATTTCATCAAAACATTCGATTTTAAGAAAAAACCCATGCATATAAGCATGCAATCAAATAACAATCCAACAAATGGATATATAAAGTTTTATTTCTAAATAATTAAACATCTTAGCAACTTCCCCAAGATTGACAAGGAGTGTTCCAGGCTCTGGATTCACAGCCACAAATGCATCAGACTGGTCCATCCCTTCAAGACCCTCAACATTTTTATCGTCTAGGACTCTAGTTTTTTTGAGAGATTGTCTGGGACTATAGTTAGGAACCCAGAATCTCTGTGTATCTGGATTCTAGAGGAGCCTACTGTTTCAGGAGTGAAGTTGTACTCGTTTATCCTAAATTGGCAAGTCCATCCCTCAAACAAATCACTCAGTTAATCCCATAGTTTCAGCCAACTTCCCAGTCAAATCCATGGCCAGCTCATGAATTGCTTTTAGCATACGTCCCTATAACCTCTGGCAACAGTTTCAAATCAAAGAAAAAATTTGGTCAATCAAAATTAACAGACAAAAAGGTGGCACTTTCTAGTAGAAAAATAACATAAAAATGAAGGACTTTGATAAGGAGAAGCATCCAACTGAGAGCAGAAGGAATCAATAGGGAAGCCGAGTTGACCTGGCCAGGTGCCATGTAGCCACTGCCTGCTATTACATCGGGGTTGCGCCTCTTGATTTCCATGGGAAGGGAGTTGCGCCTCTTGATTTCCATGGGAAGGTCTAAAACAGGTCTCACTACTTTTTTCATCTCCTCCGTCGGAGATGAGGGGATTTTGTGATTCACCACTCTGAAACACCCCACTCCTCGCTCGCTTTTCTCAGTTTCTCATATTGCCCGGGAAAATCTTGCACATCTATCGTCGGAACAACACTTTTTTCCATATTCACTTCATCTTTTTCTGTTCCAGTGTTTTTTCTATGTACAAGAATGAAAAAACAAGGTTGGTCTTCTCTGTTTTTTTGTTCGTTTCCCTTACCCGACAGAGGGTTGGTGCTGACATTACCAAGGAAATTTGCCTTGCTAAAACAAAACTGTCTGAAACTCGCGTTTCGTCTACAAAATTTTAAATTAGTTTAATCAATTCTTACCTACAAATAGAATAGATCGAATTCAAGTATGCGCATGCCAAATGGGCTAGAAAATTCTGGAATATATTTCATAATGAAAAACCCCTCCTCTTTAAGCAGTATTACCAAATTGCTGAATATATTAATTAGATATCCGATTGTTACAATTTACGAACAGGTGGAATAAATCTAAACATGTTTGCAGAAATGTAGAGTGAGTATATTACAAAATGGTAATTCACGATTCGAAGTACAATTTTGATATGATTGCCAAGTGTTTTAACAATAGATTTGAATAGTAAATATATACACGACTTGCTAACTATACAACCTAAATCCTCTAAACCACTAGTCTTCTGCAGCCTAATATTATAACTAGATTGTCGGAACCCGTTGATGTCAAATCAACTAACTAATGTTCACCTCCACTGTTGATAATACCAATAGCACATGTCAAAAAAACTTCTGCAAATACCCTCAAAGAACAATAGAAACACTTCTACAAAGACTGACGGCTATCTGTCCTTGCTTTTATTGGTCTTTCCTCTTGGATCTCTTCATATTCTTCCTCGTCCCCCCTCCTTCCTGCTTGCTCTTTCCAATAAGCAACCAACTTTTTCAATCGAGCTATTTCTTTAGAAGAAACATTTTTATTTGGATCATTCACAATTGACCGAACTCTTGATGCATACCTGAAATGGCATAACGTGAGTCATTATCAGCAAAACAACATCAACATTCTAAGCCTCTAAATTGACTAATACATAAATATATAGATCATACCTAATTTACAATTTGAATAACATTTTTCAGTTCGTATATCCTTTATGCTTAAGATCCAACAGCAAAATGTAAAGCAATATGTGTGTGAATCCAGGGTATCAAAATTATGAACCAAAGATAAATTTTAACTAAACACCAAACTCGACCATGTAGAACTTTGCGTGTAAATTTCATCAATGTTAAGTAAAACATCTTATGCAATGACACTGAAAAAGTGAATCAGAAAACATTAGCAATTTTGAGATAAAAACATACATTAGGGAATTGTATGACTCTTCCAAATTTGATTCAGCAGGTGATACATTAACGAACATAAGTGTCTTAGCATTGCCACCGAGGGAATCACTCATTAGCATCGTTAACTTGTGGTTTCTGTAAGGTATGTGTTGACCACCTGAAGATAAAGCACTAATGACATCTCCAAGAGCTGAAAGAGATTTGTTGATGCTTTGAGCTTCCTTGAGTTGACTGCCTGAAGAACCTGATTTCTTCACTCTTTCTGAACCAGCAAGGTCAACAAAACTCAACTACATATGATATTAAAATTAGTTATATAAAGTTATGAACCAATAATGACTAATAATAACTAAAATAAAAGAAGATACAAACTTAGAACAAAATCCATGTCATGTTCTTATTCCATTTCTCATTTTTATATGAAAGTGTAATAGTTCAAAAAGTAAGACGTGTCCTTCAGCATTATGTTTACTATATTGGTATGTAAAAGAATCTTGTAGTTAGCAAGATAAGATGTCAAGTATACCTTTCCCTTTGCAACTGATTGAGTCTGAAGGTTCGTACACTCAATAACAACAGAAAGTATCAAGTGAGATCTTGAACTTTCTACATTCATTTGAGTTCCAGAAATATGCCGCCTCTCAGATCCTCTTCGAATAATACTTTGTAACTCCTCAAATGTTGAGATTGATATGACTGTTACATTTTCTATGGATACCATACCCTGAACATCACGAGGAGAAATTCATAGAATAAAATTAGTACAAACCAAACTCAAACAAATTAAACGTAATATAAAACAACCAACTTAAAGCTCATATTAGTAATGCCTTATAAAAGAACAATCACCTTTGAATCTTTTTTAATGTCCAGTTTCAAAGGCTTCACATTTTTTGGCAATAAAAGATCCACAAGTGTATCTTGATACAATTCCACCATATATGCCTGCATCATTGTATCGTTAATGTCAACTAAGTGACCATGAAAATGAATGAAACACACGTAGACACACACTAATACTCATATAGAGCAAGTACAAGGTTGATCAAATTGGTTTATGGGCCTAAAAAGGTAATAAATAGACATAGTCTACATCAATAAGGTAACAAAAATTAGATAGAGAATCTAGTTGTTGAAAGTTAGAAACATGAATTTCAAAATAACAAATGTCCAGCTAATATGAAGCAATCACCATTCAAATCCATTTACCTTTAGAGAAAATGAGAATTTCTTGCTATCACGCCTTAAAATTTGAAAAAGTTCAGTTGTAGCTCGTGGTGTGAGTCCAGGATTGTCTTGAGAGCCATATATTGTAAATGTCTTTCCAGAACCAGTTTGGCCATATGCAAATATGCAAACATTATATCCATCCACAGCAGATTGAACCAAATACTTCATCATATGTCCAGCGGAAAAAATGGATTGTGAGTTAATTGAATATCAAAGACACAATACCTTAAGAAATAACAAAAGTCAAACTTACTCTAGTATCCTCAAAAACATCTTCTTGGGTGGCATTGCCATCAAATACATGATCATATACATGCTGCTTTGCTTTATCGTCTTTCCATGGATGTTCAACTGTAAACTCATCTGTACTTGTAATGATGGCTCTTTCCTTGTCAGCAATCTCTTTTTCGCTTACAGGTCTTAAGCGACAGAAAACCCTAATCTTTCCTTTCATATCTAAATAAAAAAATTTATATCAAGAAATTGAATGTATTTTAAGTTAGAAAGAAAGATAATGACACATTGACATTGATTGATAGGACAAGAAGCACATGCTTAGGTAGCCGTTTTATTAAAATGATATGGTGTTGGATTAGAGCTTCCTAAGGGGAGCATTGCATCTTCTCTTCTCCTTTCCACACATATTCTGGTTTGACCCTTTCTTTTTTCTTCCCCACTTATTCATATTTTTGGATATTGATTTCCTATTAGCTTCTCATTTAACTATTATCCTCTTCATTTTCTTAAAATCTACACTGTGACTACTGAGGTCTAAGAAACTCAACTGAAACTTAGTGCATCCTAGGATTTGACCAATTTGAAACTGCAGCATAGTGATATTATCTGTAATTTAAGCCATTTCTCACAAAATTTATTCACATTTGCCACTCAATTTGTGATGCATCCCTTAAATAGTGAAGGCATTTTAACCCAAAAATCACTGTCCGTATATAAATGAAGTTTACATCACATTTTACTAATTATCAAGTAAATACATTAATTAGCTTTCCTACTACTTTTGCAACAAATATTTAAAATATTATTAAGAAATATAAAATTTTTAAGAAATCACAAGGAGATGATAGCAATCTTGAACTAAATATTTGGTCGTGTTTAAATATTTTATGATTTTTGTACAATGTTGGGTAGGAGCTATAATACCCAAAATCAATTCCAAAACCATACTCTTTTGGCGCAGAACAAGCCACAGCTCAAACTGACCTCTAGTTCAGTTCAAAAATGTGCCATTAAAATTATTTTCAAAAAAAAATTATAGGATGCTATTTTTCAAGATGATTACCTTCAATAGTATTAAAATAGCGCTTCCTCAAAACCTGTTCTTCCTTATAAAGTACTTCAAGTTCAGCAAGTTGAGCTCCTTGCATCTTCAAGATGGCAGCAGTTTGCTCATTCTTTCTATCTATGTCCTAAAAGAACATCAACACTCATTAGATGTTTTCAGGCCAATTTAAAAACCAATCTGTATGAAAATTAAAATAAAATGGAATATTTTCATCCAGCAAAAAGTATACACCTCTTTCATTTCTCTGAGTTCCTCAAGTTCCTTCAAATTATTTCGTAATGCAGTCAAATCAGCATCCTTAATTGCAAGTATTGATTCAGCAGCAGCTAAATTTTTTGTAACCCCTTCAACCTTCTTTTCAAGTTCATTCACACGAAACTTAAATGTTTTCCGTTCTTGCTCAAAGTTTTTCTCTAGAAATTCCTTCTGCAATGTAACAAACATGGAAATCAATTGATTGCATAGAATCAACAATAAATTGTTAAACAAAAATTTAAGAATTTATAATAACCTCTTCAAGTTTCTTTTTTTCAAGCCTCAAAAACTTCTGTTCTAGAGATACTTTGTCATCTGTCAATCTTTTCAAATTTTCTTTTGCTGCATGTAACTCTTCATTTCGCAGTTTCAATTCATCTTGGAGTTTGATCAACGCCTGAGCAATGCATGATCCAAAAAAAAATTTTAATCATGAAAGCAATTAAAATCCAATTTGTTCTCTATTAATACGATTAACATGTTCGAATATCCTACCTGATCATTAGCCCCTGGAAAATCCTTTTTGGCATTACTTTCTGCAGCTAGATTACCAAGAGTGGCCAACCTCATTTCGATGTTCTGCTTCTCCAATAATGCAGTCTAGATGTACAAAATCACCACAATCAATATATATATATATATTATGAAAAACAAAATGGCTAACGCCACAAAATTGGTTATACTTACGTGAAGAGCTGAATCCTTTTCAGCACAGATTGATCTAAGTCTATCACAATCACAAGCGATTTCTGCTGAGTTTTGCTTTTCAAATCTCAAGGAGTCTTTCAAGCCTTCTAATTCTTCCTGCAATTTAACTTCTTGCCTTTGCTTCTCATGCAATTCTTCCATTAACTAGAATAAAATGTTTAACTTATTAATCTTTTTCCAATTTCCAAGAAAATAATACATTTGACAAGTAGTTTACTCTTTCAAAAAACTTTCATGTAAAGATAACCACTATACTTTAAGTGAACAATCACATAGTGCTGTAACAAAACAAATTTTAGATTACGAATTGAGATTAATCACAAACATCACGCCCTAACCCTAGTACATAAACTCAAAGTTAACTCACAATTACTTGACAACTTGGCTCAAGCCAGAATAAGTTAAAACCAAGCCAATAACACAAGCCATATGAGTTCTTAAAATACCCAACAATAACTCAAGCCCCTACAAATAAAGGGAAAACAAAATACTAACAGAGAGAGAAAGGAACATGACAGTAAATACATAATCACCTTCTCGGTACATATTTACTCTTGTTTGGAAGATTTTTCTTGACCTTTGCGGAAAGACTGATTCACAGCTAGATTCATATTTTAAAAAAAAAAGAGAGAAATATTTGATCCTATCTTTATATACCATTAAATGTATCACTAAATCCAAATGTGTGTGCACTTGCAAAAGTATGAAACCTGTGTCATACAAGTGATTAAGACATTTTCATGGTTCAAATTTACAGTGACAAATTTGTTCTCATTTCATCACTTACTCGATCAATGTTTTTCTGAGCTTTGTCGATACTTTTAGACAGTTCCTGCACTTGTTTCTCATACATTTCCACATTTGGAGCTTTTACATTGTTAGAAAGATCTCCATTCACTAAGCCACTTGCAGCAGACCGAGCCTTAGAGTAGCGACGCAACATGACATCGTTTATATGGGTTTGAAGAGCAACACAAATTTCTTCTCCCTGAAAAAGAGATGGAACTCTAAATTTTGAAGAAATATATATATATATATATATATATATATATAAAAGCATCTGAAATTGAATTTAAGACAATCAATAAATAGAGCAGCGTTAGAATTGTTTAACCTGCTTGGTCTCAAATTGGAAGATATGAAGGACGCCTGCAACTCTCATCTTAAAGAAAACAGCAGTGTTGCTGCTACCAAATTGCATTATGTCCCTTAACTCAGCTGAATGTAAATATTCTTTTGGAACTGGGCGGAAAAAGTGCACCTATGAGTGAATGAACAAACAAATCAATGTCAAGCTTTTGAATGATCTACAACATGAAAAGAAATTCAAAATGTAGATAAGTAGATAAGTTTGTATGTTCTCAAGGATTTTTTTAAGGTAAAATGTATGTCTCACCCCTCGCTTATTAATGCCCAAGATAATTCGCCCTGGCAAAAGTCCTATAGGATCATCAATCTTGCAGACACTGAAGAAAACTGAATAACCATAAGGAAGTGTCCTCAATATTCGCAAGAATTGTTGTCTTGCATCATATTTCATTAGATGTTCCTATATACAAACGAAACTTTTAGATAACAGAGAGTACATTTCAATGAGGATGAATAGTAATGCAGAAGCCAAGCAAAGAGTAGAAAGCATAGATAGAAGCAAATAGAAAATGAGGCATACTATATTAAGATTCCATAAATAGAAAACTTGAAAAAAGGTTCATTGAGCTGAGGCTTTACACTAAATGTTTAAGAAATGGTCATATCATGAAAGAAACTAATCATAACCTTGAATTTTTGTCACCAAAAATAAAAATAAAGCTTGAATGGTTTTTAATACAGACCATGTTTAATTGCTAAGTTATTAACAACTCAAATACAACAAATCCAAATGCCCATTAGCATAAAAATGTACCAGTATAGAAAAACAATGCAAGATATTATTAGAAAAAAAAAAAAAAGCGAGAGAGAGATAGGAAAATATTTAATATCTTACATAAGTACTAAAGCTATCAGCTATGTTGGATCAAGAGAAAGAAAGTGAAAAGTCTTATTTCTGGAAGCTGGTCAATAGCACTAATCTTATATTTGTGTTGTTTCATAGAGCTGTTGCTTTATTGGAACAAGTCAAAAAGTCCTAAATTAGCATAGAGGGGAAGTATCATATAAGATTTGAGCAAATATAAGATAAAAAGCAGTAAGAAATGTTTGCTGGGAATTTTAACCCTGACAAAAGTTTATTGTTGTTGTTGCAGTTGTGGTTCTGGTTGAAGTGCACACAGATAAACCTCTTTTGAGTACATGATTGATGCTAATTATTTTGTGGAACACCGGAAAGAAAAAGAATGAAAGGCAATATCAACTCATTCAAAGGAGCCATTGTTTCTTGAAGTAAGAAAGAAAATAAGGACCAGTAAATGACAAAAAAAAAAAAAAAGGAAAGAAAAATTCTCAAACAATGTAATGAATATGTAACTCTGCCCAAACAAAGAAGGTCATATTAAAGTATGATAGAAAATTCTAAGGGCAGAAAGTTTAAATTTAAATGTTTTAGCAATCACTATATCCCAAATTAATATTAGCAAATTGAACAAGCAGGTTGCATTACTGTTACAAAAAATCAGCATATATAGCAAGATGAATTCATGGTAGGATAAGTTCATGACATAATTATGAAGAAACTTCTAGATTAAGTTCTAACCATTGAATGGTAACGAGAAAGAATATCTAACTCCCACTCCTGCTTTCCTCGAGTAATTGCAATTTGTCTAGGTAGAAATCGTTCAAGGAGAGAAGTCCAATCACTGTAAAAAGTTTATTCAACCAATCAAAACTCAATCATACTACACAGAGACCAAAACCAAAATCATGATTTACTTAGCAAGAAAACAACAAAATTGTTACAGGCTGTAAATAGATGTTACTATCTTAATTAGTGTAGTATCCTAAT
This sequence comes from Triadica sebifera, assembly GCA_023653625.1. NCBI lineage: Eukaryota > Viridiplantae > Streptophyta > Magnoliopsida > Malpighiales > Euphorbiaceae > Triadica > Triadica sebifera. The sequence continues at coordinate 15,948,108 of CM042893.1, forward strand.
TAGTATAATTTCCTAATTAGAATATAGCTTTTGTATATAAATATGTAACCTTATTTATCAATGATTAAAAGAAATATTTCATTCTCATCTCTGTGTTTCATGGTATCAGAGCATTATAGAGTGGGATTTGGTTTTGGAATTGAAATTCTCTAGAATTTGGGTTGTCTGCAATTTGACATATTAGGGTTTCAATTTTTCTTGGGTTGGGTCATCCACTTAGAGGCATCCCTTGTAGTCACAGCCGGCCTAGGGAGGAGCGCAACCACCAGTTCGGCCTCCACTCAGAAATTGGCATCCAATAGGGTTGTGCGTGAGCCACACACACCGCCACAAGCTTTTGGCGTCAAATCCACACGCTAGTGCGTGAGGGCACGTCAATTGCTGCCATCCTCTCAAGTCACCACTATTCAATTCGCCTACGCTTGTAAAGCACATTTCTGTGCTTGGTTGAGGTTATTTCTTCTTGGTTTGGTTGCTCAAGTGAAGACATGTTCTGATTGTTACCTGAAACCCTATTTCTTCATTTGTCATTTCTATTTTTTCTTCATTTGTGCTCAATAGCTTCTGGTTTTGAGATAATTTTCTGTGTTACACTATTGTTTGTTGAATGATGGCTGACAAAAAGACAATGAATGTCTCTGATGTAATTCCAGTAATGTCTAAAATTACCGAACACAAGCTCAATGACTAATTTTATGGATTGGAGCAAGACGATTCGTCGTTACTTACTGAGTATTGATAAAGACCAACATATGACTGATGATCCACCTAAAAATGAGTCCAGACTGACGTGGTTATGGAAGGATACTCGGTTGTTTATGCAAATTCATAATTCCATTGACAGTGAAATTATTGGTCTGATTAATCACTGAGAGTATGTCTAGGAATGAATGAATTATTTAGATTTCTTATATTCTAGGACATGGAATATTTCCCTGATTTATGAAGTATGCAAAACATTTTATTTTGCAGAAAAACAAGATTAGTCTCTTACTACTTATTTTATGGATTTTAAAAAAACTTATGAGGAGTTTAATATGTTGCTGTCATTTAGTTCTAATGTGAAGGTTCAACAGAGTCAACGGAAGCAAATGACAATTATGAGCTTTCTAACCGGTCTCCCTTCCGAATTTGAGACTACTAAGTCTCAAATACAGTCTCAAATACTCTTGAGTTTTGAGATTTTTTTCTTACATGATGTTTTTAGCAGAATACTCCGAACAAAAGGAACTCCACATGTTCAGTACAGTAGTGCACTTGTCAGTCAAAATCATGAGTCTGGACGTTCTTATCACATAAATGGTGGTAAAGGAGGGAAATCCAATAATTTTGAGCCTCGAACATCGGATTCAAGAGGGATTGTGTGTCAATATTGTCATAACCCAGACCATATGAAGCAGGATTGCAGGAAGCCTTAGAATAAAAATCAAAAAGTTCACTCTGCTCATGTGACATCTACTATTGATACATCCGAAAAGTGTGTTCTTGCCTCTGCAGATGACTTTGTCAAGTTCTCTCAATACCAAGAATCATTGAAGTCTTCATCTACTCCAATTACTGCTATTGTCGATTCAAGTAAATCCAATGCATGTCTTGTTTCCACCTCTTCCAAATAGGTCATTGATTTTGGTGCCATAAATTATGACAAGTAACTCTAGCTTTTTTCTACTTTCCAGTCACATAAATCCATCTCTAATGACACCTTAGCATATGGGTCATCATTTTTTATTCTTAGGTTTGACATAGTTAATTTGATCTCTCTGCTTCCTCTAACATATGTTCTTCATTTACATCAATTATCTTTCAATTTGATTTCTGTAAGCCAGATTACTTGCACTCTTAATTGTTGCATCTCATTTTTTATTGATTATAGCTTATTTCAAGATTTTATAACAAAGAAGATTATTGGTAAAAGACACAAGTCATGAGGCCTCTACATTATAGACACCCAGATACCTAGACCTATTTTCTGCTCAAGAGTTACATCCCTTTTAAGGAGCACTATCGGTTGGAACATCCTTCTCTTCCTTCACTTAAGAAGTGTTCACAGTTTGGTAGAATATTTTTCTTAGATTGTGAGTCGTGTCATCTTAGTTTAAGTCCAATAGTCAATAAAAGAGCAACTTTTCCTTTTGAGCTAATTCATTCTAATGTTTGGAGTCCTTATTCAATTCAATCTAAATCTGAATTTAAGTATCTTGTAACTTTTGTTGATGACTATTCTCGTATGACTTGATTATATCTAATGAAAAGTTGTTCAAAAATGTTTTATTATTTTTGTGCTGAGGTTAAAACTCAATTTGATGTTTCTGTTCATATACTACAAAGTGATAGTGCCAAAGAGTATTTATCATCCTCTTTTCAGACTTATATGCTTCAAAATGACATCTTTTACCAAATATCTTGTGTTAATACCCCATCACAAAATGGAATAGCAGAACGAAAAAACATACATCTTGAAACAGCAGGAGCCATTTTGTTCCAAATGAATGTACCTAAAACTTTTTGGGATAATGCAGTTTTAACAACATGCTTTCTGATTAATCGCACGTCTTTCTCTATTATTCATGGTGAGACTCCTATAGTATCATTTTTTTTACTAAATCAATGTTTCCTATTAAACCTAGGATATTTGGTAGTACTTGTTTTGTTCGGGATGTTCGACCATTTATCACTAAATTAAATCCCAAGTCATTGAAATGTATCTTTCTTGGATATTCTCGTTTGCAAAAAGGGTATATGTGTTATTGTCCTAATCTTAATAAGTACCTTGCATCTGTTGATATTACTTTTCTAAAAGAAACACCATATTTTTCATCTTTTATTCTAGCACCTCAAGGGGAGGATGATGATTTGTTAGTCTACACTATCATATCCTCCGAATCAGTTTCTGACTCAGGTCCCTCCAAGCCCCCCATTCTTCTGGTCTACTCCAGACAACAATATCCTCCTCATCCATGTCCAACACCAACTCATTCGCCATTAGATTCTATATCAAGTGATGATCTTCCCATCGCCTTATGCAAAGGTAAACGCCAATGTACTTAACATGTTTCATCTTTTGTTTCTTATCACCTGTCACCATCTTCTTGTTCCTTTGTTACATCTCTTTATTCTATCACTATTCCTAAAACTGTTCATGAAGCCTTATCCCATCTTGGATGGCATAATGCAATACTAGAGGAAATGAATGTTTTAGATGACAATGGTACTTAGACTTTAATTGATTTACCTTGAGAGAAACATGTTATTGGATGCAAGTGGGTGTTCACAATTAAGGTCAATCTTGATGGGTCAGTTGCTCACTTAAAAGTTCGTCTTGTTGCTAAAAGTTATGCTCGGATCTATGGAGTAGATTATTCTGATACTTTTTCTCCTATTGGTAAACTGACATCTATCAAGTTGTTTATTTCTACGGCAACAACTCATAATTGGCTTTTGTATCAGCTTGATATCAAAAATATTTTTCTCCATGGTTATCTCCAAGAGAAAAGAAACATGTTATTGGATGCAAGTGGGTGTTCACAATTAAGGTCAATCTTGATGGGTCAGTTGCTCACTTAAAAGTTCGTCTTATTGCTAAAAGTTATGCTCGGATCTATGGAGTAAATTATTCTGATACTTTTTCTCCTATTGGTAAACTGACATCTATCAAGTTGTTTATTTCTACGGTAACAACTCATAATTGGCTTTCGTATCAGCTTGATATCAAAAATATTTTTCTCCATGGTTATCTCCAAGAGAAAGTTTATATGGAGCAATCTTCGGGGTTTGTTGCTCAGGGAGAGTATGGAAAAGTTTGTCGTCATTACAAATCTCTGTATGACTTGAAATATAGTCCTCGAGCTTGGTTTGACAAGTTTAGTCAGGCAGTTGAGCAGTTTGGGATGCTAAAATGTAAGTCTGATCACTCTACATTTTACTGACAATCTGAAACTGGGGTTATTTTGCTAGTTGCGTATATTGATGACATTGTTATTACTGGAACCGACAATATGAGAACCTCATATCTGAAGTCTTTTTTCATACTTAGTTTTACACTAAAGACTTAGAGATGTTGAAGTATTTCTTGGGTGTTGAAGTTACAAGGAGTAAAAAATGTATTTTCCAATCTCAGAGAAAATATGTGCTTGACTTGTCTGAAACAGGAAAATTGGGAGCAATGCCATCAAGTACTCCGATGATTTCTAATGTGCAACTTACAAATGATGGTGAACTATTTGAAGATCCTGCGAAGTATAGAAGATTGGTTGGAAATTTAATTTATCTTACAGTGACTCGTTTAGATATTGCATATTCAGTTAGTGTTATGAGTCATTTTATGTCATCACCAACATTTCACCACTAGATAACCTTTGAACAAATTTTGTGTTACTTGAAAGTGGCTCCTAGACATGGTATTTTATATGTGAATCATGGACACACTCATATTGAATGTTTCTCATATGCAGATTGGACAAGTTCAAAGGTAGATAAAAGATCTACATTAGGCTATTGTATCTATGTTAAGGAAATTTAGTTTCATGGAAGAGTAAGAAGCAGAATGTTGTATCATGTTCGAGTGAAGAAACAAAATATCGAGCTATGGCACAATCTATATGTGAGATCATGTTGATATATCAACTCTTAACTGAAATGAGTCTCAATACTACAGTACCGGCAAAGTTGAGATGTGATAACCAAGTTGCCCTTCATATTGCATCTAATCTCGTTTTTCATGAATGAACAAAACACTTGAGATCGACTAACATTTTGTTCATGAAAAACTACAACAAGGTTTAATTTCTACAGAATACGTGAAGACAGAAGATCAGTTGAAAGATCTTTTTACTAAAGCTTTAAATAGGGCTCAGGTTGATTATATTTGTAACAAGCTAGACATGATTAATATTTATGTTCTAGCTTAAGGGGGAATGTTACATGCTGTAAATAGGTGTTAATATCTTAACTTTTGTATATAAATATGTAACCTTATTTATCAATGGTAATAAGAAATATTTCATTCCCTTTTTTGTGTTTCAAAAATAAAATCAATGCAAGATTGGAAAAAAAAAGGCTGAGTTTTTCAAAAGTTAGAAAAGGAATAGAACCACAAACATGCATGTTTCAGGGTTACCAACATATCCGATCTCAACCAGAATTTGCAATGCAGACAATTGTGCAGCATCATCTCTTCCAACAGGATAATTCCCCAATATATAGTCATGTTGCAACTGTACCAGGATAACCATGCATCAGGACATCTAGAAGTAATAAATTACTATAACCATTAATTAAAATGAACTATGGGATAAAACTAATAATACTCCAAGAATGGTTTTCACACTTGAACATATGATAACTGAACAAACATCGGGTCTGTTACTGCTTCATCAGACTCTCGAAATAGCTTTTTCTTAAATGTCAGTTTACAGTGCAAAATTTCTCCTTTGCTTCGATCCTTCGCTGCCTTGAATTCAGCTAACAAGTCCCCAATATATTTATTGTCATCTAACCCAATGTACTCCTCTACATGATAAAAGAGCATATTAGATAGCCATTCCATCAAATTTTTGTTTAGGAAAACCATTAAAATTATTAAGAATAATCACCATTCCCAGGATCAGGTGACTTCGAACCAGTAACAACTTTACGCCACTCAAACAGACTAAAGCTAGAAAATGCTGACAGCTTAATTATCCCAGCAAGTTCCTGAAATGGTATAAATTACATTTAAAAAAAATCCTTATCAATGATAATATATAATCTTAATCAAAATTAATGACATATCGCCCAGAAAAGAAATCTGATTTTAAATGAAACAGATTCATAATCTATGATTTTTGTTTAGCCTAGAATTCCAATTAGGCCAACTAAGAAAAGAACTTTCATGCAATTATAAGAACATAACCAAATAGAATCTGCCTGATCAACTCCTATTAGTTTTCATATCTTTCATTTAAAAAGGAATCAACTAAAAGGATTCTTGATTCTCCCAACTCTGAAAGATTTTATTCCTACCTGGAAAAACACTTGAACAATGGTGATACTTCTTTCAGCAGCTTACACCTATTCCTAACAAAACGACCATCACATTGTTGTACCAGTTGTTTACCCATCTTTAAATCAACTAGAGTCACATACCAAGCCCACAAGACACCTTGAGTCATTCAAGGTCAGCATCTAGACTTTAAAATATTTAGAAGGGTAATTCCCCCTAGCTAGGATAGATGTAAGTTGATCACAAGAAGCATTTCAGAAATGCTGTGACAAAGGTGTCATATTCCCTTAGCCTCCAAAGGAATTCCCATTTAGTCATCAACCAAACAAGTTAGGTAACATTCAGTCAAGCAAACACACAACAGGGTACCATGTTGAATGATATTTGTTTTAACTATTTGGACAAAGAATTCCTTGCAATGTATTTTGCTTCACTAGCATTTATTTTGATCTCAAGTCTCAACATGCCTATCAAGATGCCTTCTTAAATTTTTTATGCATGTACACTTTCATTGAGAAGCAGAACTAACTCTAAGACCCACTTTATGTCTTTTTTTCTCTTGCTCAATTTTATGTTTTTAATTTTACTACATTCCGGTCCACCATAAAACATATAGGGAATACTACACATGAAATGCAAATAAATTGATTAGGCTTTGAAGTACCTCTACAGCATCAGATACCGTTGTTGCCATGTCATATGTAATTTCTTCAAAAGTTTCATCGAAAAAAAACACAATGGTTGTAAGCTTTCGACCAGTTAGAAGAGCTTCTATTTCCTCACGTCCTGGTATTGTATGCCTAGGACCAGCCTTAACAGAACGCTTCAAAGCATTTAATGTATTTACTGCAAGGACTTGGACTTCAGAATCAGTGCTAGCATCATATGCTACATTATGAACATACTCAGATAAATATCCACCAATGTCCTTGCTAGGAGGCATGGAGGATGCACACAAATACATTAGCTCCCATGCCTTAATCAAGTATTGGCTACATGATAAAAATCAACAAAGATAGTTGGAATCAGCAAAGAAATAAAATTACTTAAGCTATGTACAAGTAAAATCAATCATGAAACTAAAGCATCATTTTTTTTGAACAAAAGTAATGCATCATTTTTTTTGAACAAAAGTAATGCATCATTTTTGTCTGCTCATAAAAGAAATCGAATGGACATGCCCTCCAGCATTAACCTAGAGATTAACATGCATTGATATAAGTTGTAAAGTCAAAACTTGATGGGCCCTTGAGAGACAAACATATATAAGATATATAGCCCAAAGAAAAAGAAAACATGCCTGTCAGGATTATTCCTGGTTTGCTTTGAAATCTGAGTAAAAAGTTCATCTCGAAGCTCTGCACGTTTTAAAGTATGCTTATATAATTTTCCAACAAGTTCAATCCGCTCATCCAAGCTTACTGGGGCAACTCGATCAGATGAATCAACCCCCATATACTTTAAAATAATTTGGAATAACTTAGTTGCTCGACTTATTAGATCACTATTAATTTTAAGTAAAGAAGTTGGTACAGGATCCTGTAAAAAGCTCTGTTAGTGCTTCCCGAATTTAAAGCATACAAGTGACCAAATTACCATGAAAAATAGCAACTGTTTCACCTTTTGGAAACACAACATGTCCTCAAATGTGAATCTTTCCCTAATTTGAGGGCCTAAAGATTTTTTAGAAAAGAATCCACGTTTTCCAGTGGATAGAATCTGTTTCTGCATCATCCTTAAGAATCCCTCAACCTGCCAAGAAAAATAGTAGTTAATGAAAGCATATGCGGATATTGGCCAGAGATCATAACTCCAAACTCATTTTATTGTATTCAATAACAAAATCTGAACTGAGAAGTTGCTTCTCCTTCACATTTTACATGAATAGCAAGAGAACTATTTACCTGAAATTTATCAATCAAAGGTATAGCACCAGCAAGTTCTGCAGGAATAGTGGTCGAAAGTGTTGCTTGTGAACTACAAGAAACAATAAATGGAAGTAACTAGATGGACATGAGCAAAGGGAAAATCTTTCTTCAACCTTGCAAAGTTATTCAGTTGGTTATTTAAGGTTGGAATCCACTTGAGTCAAGCTTTTTCTTCCTTCCAGAAATTTTGGCTAAAATTTAGCACCAAATAACGGAGAAGAGACAAAAAAGGTAACCTCCCATTGTATTCACAACATAGCAAGTGATCCTAAACAATGGCATATGACTTACGGTGTTGCAAAATTAGAGCCATCACTGTCATATCCATCTCCATTGGAAATGGAAGCAGAAGTGTGCGAAGGAGTGTTTTCGTTTCCATAGCTCGAACCAAAAGAAGACATGCTCGATCTTACACTTTGCGCCATGGTTGCTGCATATCAAATTGTCAATCAAGTCAACCAATTTACCAAGAATGTTATATTGAAAATAGTAATTTTAACAATATTCAGATGTTATATTGGCATTAACAACATTTAGTTTTAAGGAAAGGGGTACTAATAAAGCAAGCAGACAGTTTTTTTTTTAAGATGCAAGCACAGTTTTTTTTTTTTTTAAGATGCAAGCAGACAGTTAATAACGGAGAAAAACACTCCGAGAGTGCCATATCTATTTTGCTCGCTGCTATGTGAATATTTTTACAATTGGCATTGCAAAAGAATTAAAGCCTGCGGATATGATTATCGAATACCAAAGAGAAAGAATTAAACAAAAATAAAATGCTTTTCAAAATCATCAAAGACGAAATTTAAAATTGGGATTGCACATATATAATAGCTGAAGGAAAGGTTCGCCGACGAATTCATGTACAAAATGCAACAAATAGAATAAAGATCTGAACTGAAAGAACACCAAAATAAAGCACTTAACAAAACGGATAGATCGACATGCAGACATTCAAGGGAATACAATTGGAGGGGAACAAAATCGACAGATCGATAAACGCAATGGAGAAAGAAAGCGATGGAAGATGGAAAGATAAGAAGCAGAAATGAAATGAAAAGGGGAACAGCGAGATCCCACCTGAGTAGAGATTCAGAGATCTCAGCTGATCATTAAGTCGCAGATATGTTCTTAATTCATGACACAGAGCAAATGGGAAGAAAGAGAATGGCAGTAACTGGTAAGAATCACGAGAGTGTTATAAATGGTTTCTAATTTCTTTGCTTTCCTCTACGCTCTTTCAGGCGTAATTCAACCCCTTCAAATTTCAAATGGCTCTTTGAGAATACTATTACTCATTTTTATGCTTTTTTTCCTTTTTTTTTTGTAGGAAGAAAATTCCTCTTCAAATGTAAAAATTTTATATATTTTTTTGCAGTAAAAAGTTGAAATTTAGGAAAGGAGTTGAAGAAATACTCATAGTATTTTAACGATTAGTTTTCCCATTTTAAATTATGGTGTAAAAATAAGCATATTTTATTAATATTTTGTTTTATAAGAGATCAAGAATAAGAATATAAATAGTATCAAACATGTCAATTTATAAATTTCACTAAATTACAAAATTGAAAAAAATTATACATTCTGTGTTTCTAAGGTTAGCTTAACTTAACTGCAAATGAGGATTATGCGTCGCAAACACTTGAAACTCTAGTATTTTCAGAATTAAAATTTGTAATCCCTACTCTATTATCCATAATAAATAAGAATAAATATTTTCGAGCAATTATGGTAAGAACAACGCCTCGATTAAGATGTAGTTAATTTGAAGTTTTTGTAACTAAAATTTAGTGCAATTTAAAATGTTGAGAAATAAAAATATTATGACTTTTTTTTACATTAAGTGGCATAAATTTGATAAATTCTGAGTCCGTTAGAATTCAAGTGTTTTTAAGATTAAATCTCAAGGTTTTTTGTAATTAACATTTATTTAATTTATAAATTAACCTTTTGTCTTAATTAGGCGTTAGTATCTATTGCATAAAAGATGGTGCTATGCAATTCCTCTGCGTGTTAATCTTCCACACCCTAGCCGAAAATAATGTGTCATCTTTAAGTTCTTTTGCTGATTTTTTTAGAGATTGATAATTGTCTTTCCCAAAAAAAAAGTGAGAGATTGATCAATCATTGTTTTTTCAACAAAATTAGAAAACTTTTAACATTTATTAACTTAAATCCCAGTGGCTATTGGTAGGGATAGATAATTACTTGCGAGTTCAGAAATAATAATGCAAATGAATACATAAGAATGCAATCTATTTCCGCATTTAACTAAGATAGTGCTACTAGTATTGTAATTAAAGGTAATTTTATTATTCACTTTCTTTACTTCAGGCAGATACAGATACAGATAACAATATATCAAATACATGAATTACTAGTTTGAAACATTCTAGACAAGGGAATTGTACAGAATGAGTCGTATATGAAAAAAGGAGATTTCCTGAAACCCACGGTCACAATATTTGTCCTAAGTACTTGGACAGATGCCATGATCCTTTAAAGGAGGTCATCCTGGTATGGCAATTATTCAATTATTTATTATAGTTTGTTTCATACGTTTGTTCAGGGTCCATTCAAAAGCAATTGCTCGAGTGCCGGCCCCGCCGGTGCCAGCATTTTTACCATGGAAACCTTTACAGTATAGTACAGGGACCAATATATAATGCTAATGCTTACCAAATTAAAGCGTGCGTGATGCTCTACTCGTGATAGCATTTAAGCCACTGCCTACGGGCAAATATATCACTTTGCTATGCATTTTTATTCTGCCCCTCCAAAATCACAATTGACCTTTTCTTCCCTAGCATGGGCTACCAACCAAAAGGATTGTTGAACTAAATCGCACAAGCTATTTGAATCTCTATTTAGAAAAAATCATTCAAAATTATTTGTTAATTTTAACGAATCAAACTCAAAGTCAAATCCAAGTTCGAAAACATTTTTAAGTTTGTTCGAAAGCATTTTTAAGTTTGAGCTTAATATTATTGTTCGTTAGCTCATGAACTTGTTTATTTAAAAATTTATAAATATATTCATTTAAAAATGACAAATATATTTGTTTAAAAACTCGCAAACGTATTTTAAGCTCAAATATATTCGGGTTTGAGCCAATATAGAACATGATCGTAACTTCCAAATGTGAGCATGATAATGAAGATGAACAAAAGATTCCTAGCACACCTTCCAGAGGTCGTATTAGACCATTTCCATGAGATACAAAACATACACGAATCAAGCTCTTATGTTCTGTGTAAAAATGTACAGTAGCACGATCATTTGAATAAGCCAATAACATGAGCACGGCCTATTGACCCAAGCCAATATGGAGAACCATGATTTTAACTTACAGAAACGATTTTCTTGAAAAAGCTTTTGACTTGCAACTTGTCAGATGTCTGGCATGAAACATCTGACAGGAACCCATTGGTGGATACGAGATAATGTTTGCTACTCGTTGATGAACTACAACTATTTCACAAAAGAACCAAAAGAGAGAATCTGCCAAAAAATCAAATAAAATAAGGACAGGATTAGACGCCTGATTGGAATTTCCAGTAGCAAAGAAGTAGTAATCAATCATTAGGGGAAGCAGCGAGTCCCTTTAATTTTCCACATCAAGCAAGCAGACATATACTTGACCTGAAATTCCAAGAGGATTTACTTGATCTTGGAATTTGACTTGTTAATGTACAGCTTGCACAGCAGATCGCACATAAGTAGTTAAAGATTAAAAGGATAATTTTCATATACCAATAAGAATGCAAATGTGTTTAATCTTCTCGGGAGATTTTTTCCAGTATCTTATTGAAGGCAATTTAAAGAAACCAATCAAATTGCAAAGGAGAACAAAACCTCTTGACCAACCAACACTCTCCCGAACAGCAGGAAAATATCTTTAAAGTATTCGAGGCTCTGTAAACAGACGAACATATATTCTCAACTGCTGCACATGCTTTATTGGAGAGCCAATGAAATAATCCAAATTTGCAGATTCTCAGGGTTTAGATCCTTCACTTGAAAAAACTTTTACCGAAACATCTCAAGCTTTCCATGACAATTTGAATTTTTTTTGAAATAGCCATGTAGAGACATCTTTGTGCTGCTTCATCCAGATCATAATGGGAGATGCTGGGCCATCCTTTGCTAGGGAAAGGCAAATTACGAGACATAGATATAGCTGTTTGCCTCATTTTAGAAAGGTCAAATTCCATTGGTTCACCAACAACTATGTTAATTCTCTTGTTACATATTGGAAAAGGAGCCCTTCTTCCAAACCAATAGTTCTCAGGCATCACCTGCAATGTTATACATGATTTGGACTGTGAAACGAGGCAACATATATATAGAAATGGGCAAATTAGCATGAGAACTGAAATCACACATATGATTCAACACATTCAACTTCTTCAAAATAATAGCAATCTCTGTAACTTTAATTCAAAAATAATTTAATTCACATGCATCAACAATGCAGGAGCCTAGTTTTACTGTTCAGGTCCTACCAACTTTATTTGTGATGTTATTTCAGCCATTTCTTAGTTGTACTATAAATAGTGGCAGTTATTTTAGTTTTAGGGCATTATCGAATGCACCAGTTTTTCCTGGTATTTTTTCTGGCCACGAGCCAGAAGTCAGCCTTTGGGTTGAACTCTTTTTATCTCTTGGTCTTCTTTTGAATACACTCTTAGTTGACCTACAACCTAAAATTAGGTTAAGCTAGAATGCTACATCACTTCATGCATAGGCAACATTTAATTCAGAGAAAACTTTTCGAAACGTGACACTGGATCTACATGGAATAACTCGTAGTTCCTGTCATTGCATCTGAAGCTAAACATCCAACAAATGTTAGATTGCTATTACTTTTTGAACAGCCAAGTAAAGCCAACTATAATAAAATTATAATGGTGTATGACCAAAGGATGGAAGCCCAAATTAGTTCAATTTTAAGAGTTTGTTAAAGAAACCCCCGCTAAGTCCAGTAAATGAATTGCTTAAGCCAAATATATGGAGCATTTGGCAGCATGTTTAAAAAGCACTTGTTATTTTTACACATGTTCGATGATGAGAAAGTCCACTAAACCATAGTCTTTGATTTATGTTCTTTATGCAAGAAAGCGTCTTAAGAAGTCTCAAAATATTTTTTGGAAAAATAACAAAAAAAATTCTGAACTTTGCACAATTTCACAATTATATCTAATTCTAAAAACAAATTCTTTAAATTATACGAACTTTCATTTTATAAATAAATATAGCATCAGTATCACTATTACAGTCTCCGAACCTAGCTAGCACTGACGTGGATTGACTAAATAAATGTAACCGAATGAGCTGTCAAACATAGCCGGCACTGATGTGGACAAGATATGCCACGTAGATCAAAGCAAAAAAGGATATCGTTTTGATGTGAGCAGAAATACCTTCTCACCAACAAAAAACGACGCCGTTTTGATTCAAGATCTTCAGTCATCTTCTTTAGATCCAATTTCTCGACTCTTGCAGTGGGTATCAACTCACCACCAATACACCCAAAAAGCTATCTTTAACGGCGGTTTCCAGATATAGGACTTGGCCACCACAACCCACATCTAACTTCATGTTACCTCTCTTCTGTGATGGTTTGGCATATACATAGGCATTTTTTAATACACTTAAATTAGGAATAAACTTGTAGAGAAGAAGGAAAAGAGAGAAATTTAATCCAAGAGAGAGACTAAGAATTCAAAAGAGAAAACAAAGAATAATAAGACCCATCGCATCCACGGGACAAGAAATGTGTGGGAAAGGAAAAGAAATTGCAGAATTTCTATTCCCTAACAGATTCATGGCTTTGCTGGCCCACTTGACTATGGTGAATGTAGGTGAGGGTTAGGATTAGGAAAATTTCTTAAAATTGTGGAAATAGAGGTGATTTTGGTTAAGAAAAAAAGGAAAAGGTATAAGGACAAGAAGACAGAAGCCGTCATCCCTTAACTGCCAAAGACGCGGTGGCATTTATTCCTGAGAAAAATTTCCAAGCTTTGTAAGCCTCTTCCCATTCCTTGCTTTGACACTGAATGGAGTTTTTTTTAATGAAGATGAAGATGAAGATGGAGGTTCTCATGGAGATGGAGGCGGAGGTCAAGGCAAGGTTTTCAGGAAAAAACGGAAGGCGGCGGATAAGGTTGATGGAGAAAGAGGGAGGCGGCACATAGAAGAAAACGATGGAGGATAGAGTTCATCATACAAAGTATGAAACAACATCATTTTGGTGGTGGGAGAATATTTATTCTCACATCCAAAATGACATCGTTTTGTATTTTGTATTACGTGACATATTTTGTCCACATCCAACTACTCCATTCAGTCCACTTTTAAGACAATCCACGTCCACGCCAACTAGGTTCGGAGATTGATTCAATGATACCGAGGCTAAATTTGTTTATATAATGAAAGTTCATATAATTTAAATAGACCTTTTTTTTAGAATTAGGTATGATTGTAAAATTGTGCAAAGTTCAAGATTTTTTTTGTTATTTTACCTTTTTTTTCAATCTAAAACGTTGTTGGTTTTGAATAACATCTACCTTTCTTTTTTTTGTTTGTTCAAATCTTTATATGATTAGAATTAGTTTTGCAAGTCAAAGTCTCAATGCTTTAGGATAATTTTAGCCCCATAGATATCAATGCTTGAAATAGTTTTAATTCAGTTTTCAATCAATAAAAATCTCCTTAAAATGTCGCTCAAGTAATGAAAATATACCTGAATTTAGCAAAAACGTAATATTAAAATCTCATTACAGGTAATATTTTTACTTGAAATTGATTATGTCAATTTTTTTTTTCCTTTCATATTGACATAGCAACATTTTTTTTCTTTTTCTAAGTCTCTCTCCCTATTTTTTTCTCTCATAATTTTAGCCAATTCATCAACATTGGCAAGTAAATATATTTTTCTTTTGTCGAAATTAAAAAAAAAAACATTTCATCTTTTATTTTAAACAAAACTATTGAAGGAGAGAGTTTGAAAACAATTTAAAAATTAGATTTTTTTTTTATTTTAAACAACAAAAGAAATAGTAATTATTATTGAAGTTCACAAAAATATTTTTTTTTATTGCTTTTGTTCATTTGATTTTTCTTAATGCTACTTTTTTTTTCTTTGCTAAACTATTACTGTATTGAAGTTAATAAATTAGCTTTTTCTTAATGGGTGGAAAGAGAAAATAGGGAGGTGAGGGAACTTTAAAGGGAAAAAAAATTGGCATGCCAATATAAGAGAAAGAAAACTTGCCATTTCAGATTTAGCTAGCAATTTTACCTGTAACCTGCTAATGAGATTTTAATGTTACATTTATGTTAAATTCAGGTATATTTTTGTTACAAATTAAAATTCAAAAGCTAAAATATTACAAGCATCTAAGTTCAAAGGCCAAGAGTGCAGCTTACCCGATTATTCTTTGGTTACTGTTAATTGCCATTGATGATTGGTGCCATTCATAGGCAATGTTCATATAGCCAGCAAATTATCATAATTCCTACATCACAATCTCAAAGAGCTATTTAGCCTCATTTTCCTTTTTAATATTACTAGTACAGTCAATCAGCACTTGTACCAAAAGATTATATTTCTTCATTCTCAACTTAGTGCATTGCACATCCAAACTAGTCAAAGGAGATGGATTTCCCCAAAGAGGCTAAATCTAGTCAACAAGGGACTCAGAGGAAAATTTTATAATCATGTACAAAATACCTGTGGCCCAAAGTATGATATAACATTCAACCAAGTAAAATAAGATAATATTTTCTATTTCCAATCAAGTGCATGTGTATGTAATATTGATTTTTTCGCTCTCTCCCCAAACAAGGCTACATATAGATAGCAAGGGCCTCAAAAAAAATCTCACAATCATGTTACTAAGACCTATGGCCTAAAATAAGTTATAAGCTTCTAACTTTTGCAAATTTTTCAATGAAAGACCTCAGGGTATTGTATGTTTGTTAGTGGAAATAAAAAAAAAAAAAAAAAAACAAGTATGGCTACAAGGTCAAGTGTAGAAGCCAAGTACAAAGCCACGGTACATGGTGCAAGATTTACATCTATTTGAAATGAAGCCACTACTTCTATTCTATGATAACAATGTTGCCATTAGTATTGCTCACAATCTCATACAACATTATCGCACTAAGCATATTGAGACTGATGAGTTTTTCATCAAAGTATTCAGAGAGCATATTCCCTCTATTCTCCACTCCATGGTATCATAGCTAGTTTGGACCAACTTTACTGTTTTGTAATTTCAAACAGTTTTTTATAGGGTTTTAATACCCATCATTCTAAAGAGAGTTTTGACTCTCACCGCCCACATAGGGAGAAAGATCAGCCGCCAATCGTCCTTTGCACGTGACCACACGCACCGATTAGAACTTCCGCCAAAATCTCTCGTGCTGGCACATGAGACGTCTTCTGGTCACCTTTTTTTTAGGTTTTTTTGTTTCCGACGTCTTCTGGAACATGGGAGGATATCTCTTTGGACTTCATTGAAGGATTGCCTCTTTCTCATGGAAATTCAGCCATATTGGTTGTAGTTGACTGTTTCAGTAAATACGGGCATTTTATTGGCTTGAAGCACCCATTTACAACAATTACAATAGCTGAGATATTTGTAAAAAAAATGGTTAAGTTGGATGGTTTTCCTTGGTCAATCATGTCAGATAGGGATAAGATCTTCCTCAACAAATTTTGGGCCAAATTATTCCATCTTCAAGGGACTAAGTTGCAACATGGTACCACCTATCACCCTCAAACCAATGGGCAAACCGAAGTTATTAACCGCTGCCTTGAAATTTGCAAAGTTATGCCAATGCTAATCCCAAATAGTGGGCTAAATGGCTACCATGGACAGAGTATTCTTACAACACTTCTTATCATTCCAGCCTGAAAACATCGCCTTCCCACCTTGTTTATGGGAGGAAACCACCTAAGTAGTTGTCCTATGTCAAGGGAACTACCCCTCTTTCTACTCTTGATGAGCAACTTTTGCTCCGCGATCAGATGCTCATGGAGATCAAAAATAATCTTCATCATGCCCAATGCCTTATGAAAAAATCAGCTGATCAGCATCATCGTGACTTAGAGTTCAATGTGGAAGATCTGGTCTTGCTTAAACTTCCCCCTTACAGACAACAGACCTTGGCAAAACGCTACAACAACAAGTTGGCCAGCAGGTACTATGGTCCTTTTCGGATGCTCAAAAAGGTTGGGGCAGTGGCCTACCGCCTTGAATTACCTCCCACTTCTGCCATACACCCTGTTTTCATATTTCTCAGCTCCATCCGGTTGTTGATTTTGGTGTAGACAAGCTGGTTGTCGAGGAATTACCACCACAATTGTAAGCTGACTTAACCTTGGCACTCCAACCAACCGCAATCCTTGGGTTGCGCAAGAGCTTGGCTTCTCCAATGGGCCATGAGGCGTTGATTCATTGGAAAGGCAAGCCACACTTCAAAGACTCTTGGGAATCTTATCCTATGATCCGCAAGCATTTTCTGGAATTCCACCTTGAGCACAAGGTGACTCTTTGGGCAGGAGCTATTGAGCCTCCAATAAGGCTCACATACTCTAGAAGGGGTAAAAAGGAGATTTCAAGATAGGCAGAAATATTGTTATGGCAATATGTGTATGTTGGTCATCTTTTCTGTTATAATCTAGTTTTGGGATTAGTGAGGTAGCCTCTGCGTGAGGATAGCGAACTATATAGAGTGCGAGAATAAGGCATTCGGGGGTATTGGGAAATTATTATTTTAACTGTGGGGAGAGTTTCTGGTCACGTGAATACTAGGCTTAGTTAATGACAACAATTCCTTTCCCCGTTCTTCTCCGAAAGTTCATATTAATTCTTACTAACCATTTCATTTTTCTTCCTTCTTAACTTGTTGCTTTGCCAAGGTGAGGGGAATCTTACCAAAATCCTCCTCATTTGGTCATAACATAGCTTTCACTTGCATACTCTGTTTTGAAGTGAAACATTTGATAAACTCGTTTCATGTGTTTGTTTACCAAGTTTAGGTTGTAAACTTGGGTAAGTTATATTTAGCCTTGAAGAAGATAGAAAGTACAATCGGGTGTGGGAGGGACTCGGTCCTTCGGATTTTCATGAGCCACAAAGGGTGCACCACACAATTTGCGCAGCTCTTCCAACCGTTAGACCCTACATGATTTGGGGTTTGTCTTGAGCCAAAGGAAAAAAGCAAGTGTTTTTGAGGTTTTTTATTTGCAAAATACTTGGGATTACAGGGGCCTTTGACTTAAATAAGTGGAAAAAAAAATAAAATTACCAATATATGTTGAAATGAATCTTATTTCCCGAAATGTGCTTTTCCTTGCCACATGGATGGATTGAGAGGTCAGATTGCAAGAAACTGATACTCAAACTATCAATCAATGAATTGTCGTATGCATGCAGTATGCTTGACACTATTAATAGCGACCATACTACAACAGAATAATACATACCAGAGATAGGAACATAGTCAGGGTGTGCAAGAGTTGTGCGGATGGCAGGCAGCAGGCTTTATGCAGATCACTAGTATGACTAGCGATCAATGTTGTGCCAACTACTGATCGCTAGTCACACTAAGGTTTTGTGCAGCAGCCTTTTTCCACACTCATGATCACTCCATGCAATTACTCCCCCCTCGTTATATATCCCTAGATTCTACTTTGATGAGGAGTTCTAGAAATTTATAAGTGCTTCATGATTTTTTTTTTCATTTATTAATTTATAATATTTATTTTTTTGTAATTTTTTGATGATTTTTTTGTTTCTTTTTTTTAATTTGAATGCAAACTGTTAGTATCAAAAATAGGGAAAAAAGAAAGTAAAAAGGCTAAGTGAGGTATGTAGATATTTTTATTATGTGATTGTTAAATATTGATTTAAATGTATATTATAAGTTTTTTTTGATATTTTATTTTTTGTGTATTTTATTGTACATTTTGATGTGTGATTGCTTGCTATGTAATTTTTATATGTTTATTTTCATTCTATATTTAATGTGTATGTAGTTTTTTTTTTTGTAAATTATTTTAAAAGATTTTTTTATTTATGTTAGTGTAAAATTTTAATTAAAGGAACTACAAAAATTAATTAATTTAATTATATAATTAGACACCTACACGTACAATTGTTACATGTGCACTTATTATTTTCATAATATTTGAATATATTTTATTGATATAAATAAGTGGATTATATTTCAATTCATGTTAGCACTGAAGTGTTTAGTGGTAAAAATATTGATAAGTACATGTATTTAAATATAAAAAAATAATAAGAGCACATATTTTATAATATACAAAAAATAACAAGAGCACATGATTTATACAATATATATTTGAATATGGAATATGTGAATTAAGGCACGAAAGGAACATAAAAACAGTAAAATGTAAAAGAGATAGATAATTCGAATTTATTCAATTAAGTACGATTTTAATGTAAAAAAATAAAGCGTGTAAAAAAAGAAAGTCGAAAGAAGTAATTATATTATTAACATATTAATTAAAAATAACATGAACCTGCTTAATTATTTTATATATTTGAATTTCATTTGTAAATAATTAATTATATATTTTATTCAATTTTTTGTAATTTTTTTAAACTTTTATAAATATTTATTTGCATTATTTTTTTACCATGTTGATAATGTGTTATATAACTTGAATATTTTTTTTTTTTTGCTTATTTAATTTGTAGTCTATAAACATGATAATTTCACCTTGTATCATTGCTTACTGGAACAGAAATATAATTCAAAATCAATGTGGTATTGATTATGAAAATGGTTTCCCAAAAATGATAGAGAGTAAATATAGAGTATGTATGCAAGAACTTATAGAAAAATTAAGGAACGCAATGAGAATTGATAACACTCCCAGAACTATATTAAAAGTTATATATAGGAGTCATAGGATAGTGATGGAAGGAAATGTTAAATTTGGCTGTATTGATATATGGGATGATGATAACATGATTGCGATGTATACACATCATGAGAAGTATGATTATTGCTTGAATTATATTGAGTTGTATATTGAAAGTTAAAAAATGAATGCAAAATCAAATGATATTGTTGGACCTTCTAATGCTCATGAAGAATGTGAAAATGACGAGGTGGAAGATGATGAATAGGAGAGTTATGAGGTGGGAAGTGATGAAGTTAATGCTGAGGTGGCTGATAATGATTCTGATATTGATGAATATGAGCAGATGGAAGATGAAGATGGTGATGAAGAAAAAGATGATGACTGTAACACATTAACAAAGGCAACTCACATTAGTGATTTTAGTGGTGGATATTTAATTGGCGCAAAGTTTGATCCAATGCATACTAATCCTTATGCAGAAGATAATAGCATGTCAATATAGGACCCATCAAAGGAATTCATTAAGGGAATGATTTTTCAACCTAAAAAAGTTGTCTGGACAGCAACAAAGGAGTATTATGTGTTGAAATCAAGAATATATGATGGAGGTTACTAGGCAGAATACATTTGTAATAAAATGCAAAAAGAGTGAGTGGTTACAATTGGAGATTGCGTGCAACAAAAAAATCAGGAGCAATATATTGGAAGATAACTAGATATAACGACCTTCACAATTGCACTAGTTCTGGTAGGTCACAAGATCATAGACAGTTGGATTCACAATTGATATGCAGTTATATTGAGGATGTTGTCTGAGAGGTGCCACATATCAAAATTAGTAATTCAGTGGATAGGATCCATAAGACATTCAACTAGACACCTTCATACAAGAAATGGCTTGCTAAGCAATTAGTCATTGGTAAGTTGTTTGGAGATTGGGATGAGTCATATCAAAAACTTCGTCAGTGAATGGCTGTTGTTATCGATGCTAATCCTGATTTCTATGATGTGATTGAAGATGATGCTCATTATGTTCAAAATTATCTATATCCAACATGTCGTGTATTTAAAATGATATTTTGAACATTCAGACTTTGCATTGAAAGTTTTAATTATTGTAGGTCAGTATTGTATGTGGATGGAACATTTTTATATGGAAAATATAGAGGGTGTTTACTAATTGCCTCTGCATTGGATAGAAATAATAAGATTTTTCCTATTGCATTTTCCATTATAGAAAAAGAGAATAAAGATAATTGGAGTTGGTTTATGAATAACATCAGGTTGCATGTGACTAAGAATGAAGATTTAGGCGTGATAAGTGACCATATCACTGGAATAATTCATGCAACGCAACATGATTGGTGGAAGATGTGTGCTCATTATTATTGCATTCGTTATGTAGCAAGCAATTTTAATAAAAAATTCAAGAACAATAAACTGAATGAGTCACTAAAAAAGCAGGTCATCTTCTTTCCATTAAATACATTCTAATTTGTACATTATTGTATTGATGTTTAAATAAATAATTATTATCTTTTTGTGTTATATGTATAGCGTATGAACACCAAAAGATAGTTTAAAAGGTTGATGGAAAGCATATATAAAGAGGAGCCTAAAACAAAAATTGGATTGGGAGGATCCCTTTACATATGTGGACTCGTTCACATTATAAGGGGAAGCGTTATGGAAGCATGACTGCCAATATTTCTGAGTCAGTCAATGGCATGATCAAGAAAATGAGAGGCGTGCCCATCACTTCTTTAGCAAATGCGTTATTTAAAAAAATTGTTGATTTTTTTATGAGACGATCAAAATATTTGATGTAGATTGCAAATGGGGCTTTGTATTGTGAAGACTGACATAAGTTGTTGAATAAAAGGGTGGCCAAGGCAAAAGGACATTATGTGACGGCTTATGACAGGGAAAAAGGGTTTTTCTCTATCATTATAGCATATAACAGCAGCAAACGAAAAGGAGCAAATGAACAGGTCGTTAATTTGTTTAATCATACATGCACGTGTGGCAAATTTCAATCAGTACAACTACTTTACTCCCACAAAATTGCTGGTTGCTTGAGAAATGGAATCAACTATTTTCAATTTATTGCTCCATGCTATACTTTGGAATACACATTGAAGTGTTATCAAGTCGGCTTCCAGCCTCTAGGGCACCCTGACTATTGGCTACCATGTTATGAGTTGTCTTTAATTCCATATGCTACCATAATTAGGAAAAAGGGTTGTCCAAAAACATCACGAATCGGAAATGAAATGGATTGGAAAGTCAATGGCAAGAATAGATACACATGCAAATTATGTGGTAAACTTGGACATAATGTTAAGACTTGTCCACATAGTAAAAGTCGTATTGATAATGCACGGAAAAATTGATCATTGTATTTTACTTTGTAATTTTCTAACTTTTCCTAAATGTTGTGAGAATATCTTCATAGTTTGTATACAACATTATGAACATTGTATTCATAACCAATATGTTATGCAGATGTCTTTATTTTACTCTCCTGATGATATATTTAGAACAATTGTTCGTCATTGTATTCATAATCAATATCATTTGTTTAGATCATTAGCGAGATCTTCAAATTGTATGTCAAACATTTATCGTTGAATGATGGAAGAATTCAATTGTTGTTACCTTTACTGCTTCCAAAATATCCAACCATGTTAAATTGTTTTGTGTTGTGCACCAATTCAAACTCTGAATTTATACACAAATATCATTATCACATGTAAATAGTAACAATTATGATGCTTGTGATTTTTTCTAGGTATGGAGGCCCGTAGGAGAGATGTAATACAGCTTGGCACGTCTAATCCA
Organism: Triadica sebifera; assembly: GCA_023653625.1. Lineage (NCBI taxonomy): Eukaryota > Viridiplantae > Streptophyta > Magnoliopsida > Malpighiales > Euphorbiaceae > Triadica > Triadica sebifera. The sequence goes on from CM042893.1 coordinate 15,970,768, forward strand.
TCGCTATTGAGATTACGTGTACACATATCAGAGGTTGTTTGGTATGATCAACTTCAATCTTCAGTACTCACATGTCATCGAGCATCTACGTTATTGCATATGGAGGAGATAGATGCTCATATTCGAGACCTGCTCCAACAGACTAGATTTTTAAAAGTAGCTCAACTTGAATTCTTCCAGTTGGATTGGCATCTTATCACTGCACTAGTCGAGCGATGGAGGCCTAAGACTCATACATTTCACTTTCCTGAAGGAGAAATGACTACTACTCTTCAGGATGTAGCTATTCATACTGGTTTACCTATTGATGGCACTCCAGTGACTGGATATAGCCATCATGATTGGATGGAGTTATGTGAGAGATTGTTAGGAGTGAAGCCACCAAATAATCTCATTAGGGGTTCAAAGTTGAACTTGAGATGGTTTGCTGAACAGTTTGGTAATCTCCCGGCAAATGTAGATGATGAGACTATTCGTTGTCATACACGTACATTCATTATGTGTATCATTGGTGAAATATTATTCATTGATAAATCAGCTTCAAGAGTCAATTTGATATTATTTCCTCTTATAGAAGACTTGACTGCAGTACATCATTACAGCTGGGGTGGAGCATGCCTTGCATGGCTATATAGAGAATTACGTAAGGCCACAAATCCGATTGCACAAAAGATTAGTGGTCCATTATTTTTACTTCAACTTTGGGCATGTAATCGTCTACCATCAGTTGCACCTACACTGTCATTTTAGACACCACATGTTGGCCTACAACTAGGATTTCAGTATGCATAAACATTATTCAACATAATTTAATTTGATACTACTAAATCAATAAAATAATATTCTTGCTAATTATTTTTTACTTGATCGAACTACAGAGGTGGAGTGTTGCACGGATAACTACAGAGGTGTCAACTCATATACTGAAAAATATAAGATACATGTTTGACTTGATCGAAACTAATGATGTACTTATTATTTCTTCTCTTTATAAATATATATATACAAATATTTTTTTACTTATAATACAATAGTATTGATAAGTGTTTAAATTTACTACAGGTTATATGGGAGCTATATACAAACGACATTCTACAGATTCTTCCAGCCAACTATTTGGATGGCCAACCTATTTGGCAAGCAGTAGTCCCATTAATATGCTACCACATTATTTAGTGGCACCATCCAAACCGAGTGTTACGACAATTTGAACTTCAACAATTCATCCTAAACCAACTGTTGCAAACAGATGAGCTTCACTCTACTGATTTGTGATCTAGAGATGCAAATTGGCCTCATCAGCATTCTAGATTGTCATGTGGAATGCACAATTACATGTTTATAATGTCAGCCCAGCATTAGAACGCCTTCATTATCATTCTCAATATATGGATTGGTATCGACGTGTCACACGACGGTGGATTTCTCCAGCAGGTGGTGCTTAAAGAGCAGTAGTGAGTTCTTTTTTTTATTTATGTTCAACCAAATTATAATCAAGAATAATACATTTGAATTATAATCAGATTGGGATTAAGAATGAATGTCTTTTGCAGATCGATAGTATTGAACATATTCGTTTAAATAATGATGTTGACTAAATCCACTAGATTAATATAGCATGTTTTGCATTGTTCAACAACGTAGACTTGTAATGCCGTCGTCGCAACCTCAACCACCATTTTCAGATGTTACATTAGATGAAGAGGCTAATATTGATCCACTACAGGCCGTCCGTCGCAGGACTCAATCAAGAAATTTTCTCGAACGTCAGCAGAAAGTTCCCATTATTATTCTTCAATCCTCTACGTGTGTACTTGTGTGATTACCTGTTGCATATCACGATTCACATTCATACAATTACACAGGTCAGCACCAAGATTCAATGTCTGGTCCATCACAAATATGTGCATCAGACACTCCTGGGCCATCCCAGGCAAGGACATCATACTTTGTATTCTCAGCACAGGACTTGGATCTTAGGAAACTCATCACAAGCAAACCCTTTCTTTAAAACTTTTGAACAGTGTTCTAACACTATTTCTCCATGGACTACACCATTATATACAACAAGTCCAGCATTTGGAAGTGCATCCTCATAGGCTCATTCTATTCCTGAAGAAGAAGCAAACAACACAGATGAAGAGGTTGAGCCTAACCAATTAATTGGAACAGCATTTAGAATGCAATGACCCCAACGTAACAGAAGACAACCGACTTGTGGTACAAGAGGACACTGATACTGCTTTTTTTTTATGTTTTGTATAATTAAATATTAACTTTTTATTATGTAAATTAAATATTTTGATGTTCAATTTTTTGCGATAATTTTTTATCAAAACATGTTATATATAATTTAATTAAAAAAATTATTATAAATTAACAAAAAACCATGTTAATTAAATTTTAAATAAAATTAATTAATTAAACCAAAAGAACAATGAACAAAAAGAACACAAAAATATACAAAATAAAAATTGAATAAAAAAATTAATTAAATAAAAATTCAAAAAAATAAATTTTAAATTAATTAAAATTTCTAATTAAAACTTAGAATGCTACATTGTAGCTTCCGTTAATAATATAAAAAAATACAACAAAATGAAGATAAAAAAAATTGAGTAATGAACAACACTTGTAGTGTCATCCAATGTGCAACACAATGATCGACGCTCATAGTGTCAATGAGTGAGACCATGAGTATGGTTGTTATTAAGAGTGTCGAACATACAACAATTCAATGATCGAAATTTTGAGTGCCGATTTCTTGTAGTATGATCTCTAAACCCATCCACATGGCAAGAAAAACATGTTTCGAGAAATAAGATCCATTTCAACATATATTGGTAAATTTATTTTTTTCACTTATTTATGTCAAAAGCTCGAATTATAATGAGTGTCTAAATAGTTTAGAACACTAAAGTTGAAAATTTTGGCTTGATCCCTTACCCATTAAAAGGGTTACTAGTGAGAGAAACTCTCAAGAAGATTTTCTTGAGAAGTGGGATAGGCAAACAAAGGCTAAACCACTATAAATCATTGTATTGATCTTCTTCTTCTTAATCACTTTTGTTTTTTAACAATGTTGTATGTTTTGAATAAGTTATGATTAAATTTTATTTAAGAAAATTAGAATATCTTTTAATATATTTGTGTTTAGAAATTGAAGAGTCAATTTTGATTTTGAATAGGAGAAGATAACCCTTTTTCAAGTTTATTTCAAGTGTTGAAGTGTTTTGTGGATTTATATCAATTATTTTGTCAAAAAAGTTTGATCTTTATTTCATTTTAAAATTCTAATAAGAAATGTGCATTACAAAAATGCAATAGAAAACTGTCATTAGAAACAATCCAGTAGAAAACAATAATTTATCAGTAGAAAAGCAATGTCAGAAAAACAGTTTTGTAAAAGAAGCAGAATTTGAAAACAAGCTCAATTCACCCCTCCCCTCTCTTGAGCACATTGGGACCTACACTAAGTTTTAGGAGTTAATTCTGTAGCTTCTATTTTAAAGTTCTTAGGGTCTTCTTTGTAATTCTTGAGCTATATAATAAAACTTCATGCAACCAAGAAAGCATGAACTGCAACTTAGAGCCTTCAATTTCTCAATGTTCTCTGAATTCTTCACTTATTTTCAATTTGTATCTGCCACTAAATGATTATATCTGATTCCATTTACAAATCATAAAATCTTCAATTCTGAAATTTTAAAATCATAGTTACTTCAATTCTTTGAATCTTTTCTCTTTTACTCTCTTGCAACAAAAATTTAGAGATCCTATTCTAAGTTCGCTAAAAAGAAGATATCAGTGATCAAAGGTAAATTAACCCATTTAAACCACAATATAAATGATTCCATGAAAATCAGCTCCATCAAGAGTACATTGGTCATAAGTATTATATTGAGAAACCCATTTGGGGTTTGGTCACAATATCAGTGTTCAAAAACTAGGTCAAACAATAGAATGGAACTTCAAGCAAGCACTTAGCAGAAATGTGCGCATGTTAATGTTATCAAAAATCTGGGAAGAAATGTGTTGATTCTTTATAAAGTACAAATGCAGGCAATTAACAAACTTTTGCAGTAAAATTGATGCATCGTTCAAAAGCATATATAAATGTTTGTAGTTTACTTGCAAGCAAAGCTAGTTGTAGAAAAGGAAAAGGGGATTGCAACCCATTTAAGGGTTTTATACAATTAGATAATAGGGCAAAGAAATTACCTGCTCAAAACCTCCATGAATAATGGGCAAGACTATTGGTGTTATAGGGGCACGAACGATGAGACTAGCTGTACCCCATTTTAATCGTCTTATTGGCACATCCTCTTGAGAAACTTTGCCTTCTGGAAATGTATGCAGCTGCATATTAGAGGCAAAAAAGATAAAACCAGAACAGCAAGTGAAATTTTGGGGTGGAACAGAGATGGAAGATAAAATAGAATTCAGATCATGGAACAAAGCAAAAAATATTTTAAACAATTCACGCTTGCAACATGTCAAGCGCATGTCAACAACTTGTGAGAGAGTATGTCTATTAAAATTGTGAGCATACTCAACGAGATTAGTCGGTAAAGAGAAGAGCTCCTTTTTGCTGTTAATCAAGGTTTAGTTCCACTGTAGAACACTCCAAGATTATTTCCTGAATGTATCAGGCCAATGAATAGGAGTATGCCGTCAAGATTGCCATAGCGAAGATTTAGTCTTTTGGCAAAAAGCCCAAGGATAACATGACCTAAAAATCAGAGGGAGGGAGGAAAAAAGCTTGTGAAAATAAAACATTTTCTAGCTAGAGAAACAGCCACCAATTAATATGATAATCAAGCTCAAGTTGGTTGAGCACTCATATTTAAAGTGGCATAGCAATTTCTAAAGAAAAGGTGATCTCTGAAAGTAAGGCAATCATACAAGTACAAAAGGTCTTCAAAGGTTTATATTCAAAAGAGGAGAGGACATCCACCAAGCAAAAAACTTTAAGTTTCATGTCTCTTTGATGCAAACAAGAAACCACCCAAACAAGTTTGAATACTTAAAAAGTTTAGAAGTATGGTCTAGAACTTAACAGATTTAATGGGGCTTGTTTGCAACATTAATGAGTTCTTTTTAATTTTTATTGAGTCTTCAAGCATTTTTTTAACAATTTAGCTGATGGTTGATATTTTTTGTTAGGTGTATTTTCATAATTTCCTATTTTATGAACAACTCTTATTCAGTCCTCATTGATTTAGAAAACATTAGTTCCCTTTTACTTCTCTTCAGGATCAAAATCCTTGAAAGATCAGAATTAGTTTTTGAGTCCGATGCCTTAAAAGGTTTAGGAACAGATTAGGTCTGTGAATTCCCCATGCTTGTAATGCTATAAAATTCTCTCTTAATTGTGATTCCTTTGATCTCTTGGGTGTTATTGCAAGGAAATGTGTGCAGCCTATATTCTGTCATACTACCATCCTCTGGTTACTGTTCACATGCCTAAGTTGTTGCTGTCCTACATAACTCTTGCAAGACAACAATAAGAGAGCATTAGATTCTATAATCCTTCTGAGTATGTAGATATATTTATGTAATTGATACAAAGTCCAGACTTTTTCTTGTTCTATTCACATAAAATGCATCAGGTGAATGAACTGGTTGGGGACATGAAGCATCATATAGCTCTCACAAAAATGCCTATTAATCACTAAGTTAGACGAGAGATTGTAAAGAGGTAAGGAGGCATAATCAATCAATTCTTAAACATCCAACAAATGTTTTTCCTATACTCTTTCACAGAACTACCTTTTCTTGAGCTACACCTTGTTTACAAAAAAAACAATAATAATATAAAGAAAGAAAGAAAGAAAGAAGAAACTAACAGATATAAAATAAAGGAAAAAAATGCAATGGAAAGAAGGGGTTAGAATCAATTTAATTACAGATTCTGCCCGCAATCAGAACAATCCACCTTGTATTTATTTGCCTAAGCAAACAAGTGTGCAAGTTTTCCCTATATTCAAAATCCTTTTCATGCAGAATATGTTTATTCCTAAATAAATCAAAAAGACTTCAGTTATTATTTTGCTATCATGATTTCCAATACAAAATAAATGTGCAGGAGAAGACTTTGATTATTATTTTGTGACCAAGTGTTGAAGAGATAAGAGGGTCAGTATGATGGCAGTATTGGGCAAATAATTGAAATGAAACATCAACATGAGAAGCAGGAGAGAATCTAAGAAAAATCTTCCCTGGTATGACAAAGAAATCCCACTTTAAGTCCATAAAATGACAATGGAAACATAGCAAGTAAACCAAAGCCAGTGTGCAAGTTGTCAAAATTTGAGCTGCAATCCTTACAAGCTGGCTCATAGATGGATTAGTTAATATACCTTGATTCTTCCATTGATCAGTTATCACTAACACTAGGTCTAAGAAGTTTATTAAGATAATAGAAAGAAATGCATAAATTAAAGTAATGCAAACATGTATCATTGTATCTAGGTCTTCAAAAAACTCCAGAACACATCATGCAAAGGATGAGAATACAATATATAAATTAAATACCCATGCTCCATTGCTTAAGTGTTCAAGAGCTTCGTTCATGTGTTCTTGATAAATTCCAGCACCCCGAGTAATAGGTATACATTTCCCTGCACAATTTACAAGTTGAGAAGCAAAGGCCAATTTAGATTACTAATTATGTTTCAAAGAAACACCAGACTAACCATACTAAATCATTATGATTGCAAGGAATTCCAATGAGTATTTATCAGAAGCAGAACAATGTCCAGAGTGCTTTTTGTGAGATACCAACTCCACCACAGATAATGACATAACACAATCACACCCCACAGCTTAAATATATGTTTCCCAACTATTAGTATCCATATTATAGGTGGATTCAGCACAGATTTTCTTCCAGCATTTGAGGCCTTGGCCATATTTCCAATGCAGCATAAGAGAACAGGTGAGAAGACTTTTACATCCCTAGTTTGTCTAATATGCAAACAAAGAGGTCAGTGAAGTTTTAATGAACAAAAAATAGCAATAAGCAATACACTATTGTAGCAATCCTCTCGATAAAACGACATTCTTATTCCCAACACAATTACCTTGAAACCACTCGAGTGAGGAATAGATAAAAAAAATTATAGAATCCCGAAGTATAGCAACAAAACAACCAAAGTTCATGAAACTAAGACTTGTACACCTTAAATTAATTGTGTAAGCATGATAAATTTGTAAGGTGACCCTTCAGGTGATTTTCCATGCTGGAATCAATACATTGAATATCATCAAGCAACCGACAATCTAAAAAGTAAAAGCATAAGCAATATTGTGAAAAGAATACCAAGGCGGAAAAAATACGAAAGTAGGGGGTTTTTGAAACAAATGTCTTCAGCGGCCAGCACCCATCTAGCCAATTTTGAATTAAAGGACGGGAAACCACGGAATCCCCACATAACTGGATCATCCAACCTATTCCAAAGAAGAATCAAAAGATTATCTAAGAAGGAATATATCTAAAAGAAAAGAAAGAAAAAATAACTGTTTATTTATGTAATGACATGTTACGTGGACATGTGATTGCCAACAGTGATTAGGGGTACCCCAGGGGGGCGAGATCGGACAAGACGAATAAGTGTATCGGCATTATAAACGGAAGAGGTGTTGAGAAGATTGGACACTGCCTTAGCGAATGCCCCTACACCCATGAATACCATCTTCCTTGGAACCCCTCCCATGTGACTCCCTCTTCCTGCCCATTCCATTTTTCGCCCCATTGTTGATTCTCTTTTGCATGCTCTCATTCTTCTGCTCCTCTTTCCTGTTTAGAAGAAAAAACCCAGGTTGCTCTGCTCATTAAAACGAGTGAGCATCGGTTCAGGTTAACCGATTGAACCGAAATTTATATCAAACTAGCAATGGCGTTGCCTCAAGTAGGATTAGGGGTGGAACGGTTAGGGTACCCGCGAAAATTGTCCTATTCGAATCTGAATCTGATTATTTATATACATATTCAAACATGTTTCGAACCCGTTTAAAATTATAATATTAATACTCGTACACGTCCCAAATCCGATTAACATTACCCGATTAATACCCGAATCTGAATAATTACCCTTTTATCATTAAAAAAATTTAAAATAAAATAAAATTCAAACCAATTAAATAATTAAAAATATATAAATAATTTACCATAAATCACTATAAAATCAAATAAAACATAAAATTTAATTCGACATATTCAAATTAAAATAATTTATCAAATTGTTCAAAAATAACAATAAAATTAAATATTGTTCATTATAATAAAAAAAAATTATATTTCATATTTTAAATTTCAATTACATTTGTAATTTATCAATATATAAAAATATATGAAAAAATAATTATATCAGTATATTCAATAAATTAAAATAAAATAAATCTGATTATATATATATATATATATAATCAGATTTATCGGGTAGCGGGTATCCGAAGGCCTCTACCAGTACTCTACTCAAACTCATGACACGTTTAAATATTGCTACCCAAACTCGTCCTAAAACCTTAATAAGGTTATCCATTAGGGTTTAAACGAGTTCGGTTTGACGCAGGTACCCGTGAAACTCATACTCGTTGTCATCCCTAAGTAGGATGGCAACGGGACAGATTTAGGGCGGAATTCTCCGTTTTTTACTCCGAATTCTGCTCCGTCCCTCCATCCCGCTTCTTTCCTCGCAATAAAAAAATTTGGAATTCCCGTTCCTGCACCACACAAGAACAGAGATCTCCAACCCCGCTTCTTTTTCTGATTTTTATTAAATTTTTTATTTTATTTTAATATTAAAAAAATTTATTTTTTTATTTTAATTAATTAGTTAAATATATAATTTTTAAATAAAAAATATATTTTTTACATTAAATAAGTGTTATATTTTTATTTTATTATTTTATAATAAATATTAATTATATTAAAATATAAATAATAATTATTATTTATATATATAATAATTGGAGTGGGAAATATATATATTATTTTCACTCCATCCCTTTTAAAAAAAATCGAAATTGCGTGAAATTGGGATAGTTCCAAATTAACATTTTTAAAAGAAAAATTTAAAAGTAGCAGCAAGCTGCAGTTAAAAAATGATGTCACTTTCTTTAGGGGCAGTACAATGTTATTTCTAGTATAACATTGTACTAACCACATACTTAACTTGCTTTATTAGTATTGTGTAGATTATAAATTTATTATTAAATTAGCTTAGAAAATTATTTAAGAATCTCAAAATATTCTTCATTCTAAAAAGGAAATATCTCAAATTTTGGGTATAATTCTGTAATTCATTAAGTCGATCATATCCTTTTGATATATTTTATTTATTATAAAAATATATTTTAAAAGCTTGTTTTTTGACAAACTTTACTTGCTTGATTTGTGAGAAGAAGTTTAATTAAGGAAAAAGTTCATGTTTTACTTTGATCTACATAATTTTAATAATATTATTTTTTTATTAATAGTATTAAATGTTATTAAAATTTTGATAAAAAAAAATGTTATTATAAAGTAAATCATGCATCCATAAAAACGAAAGCAATATAATTGAAAGATTAAAATTAAAAATTATATTTTTTGTCTCGTGAATTTCCTACAGGAAAAATAAATAATTAACAGAATAATTATAATAAGCAGATTCTTACAAGAGCAACTTATAATAAGCAGAACAGCCCATCTTCTTTCTCAAGCCCATCTAGTTCAAGATTGACACCATTAATTAATCAAAACATTTTTTTCCCAATAAGGCCTAGAAGCCCATCTACTCAAATAAGACCCCCATTCACTTCGGCTCTATTAAGACCATCTAGCCCAAACCCGTCTACTCCAAACCCATCTAAACCCTCTTCTAGTCAAAGCCTGCAAAAAATAAATTATGGCTATATACTTCATTCAACTAAATTATTTGTAAAAACTCTTGATAATGAAGAAGTCTCTTTGGCTTCTGAAAGTTTTATAAAACTTATATCTTTTTTATATCCAAAAGGTTTTCATTTTCATGAATCTAATTTTTCAAGAACAATGGAATATTATCAAAATATTTTAATAGATTCTGGATCAGTTGAATTTGAGCATAATTTTGATAGAACTGATCAATCGAAAATTGCTTATTCAAAAGTAAATATTTTAGATGTTTTATCTTCAATTAGGTGGAATCAGCAGATTCACACCAGTAAAAGATTTTCAAATAATTTTATACCAAATACTTATAATTTTTATGATTATCAAATGGCTTGGTATAAAATATTTTATTTAAGAAATTATAATCACTCTTGGTTTTTATATTTTTCAAACAAATTTACAGCTGAATTACCAAATTGGTTTTATTCTTGGTTTTTATATTTTGGTAATTTAGTTGAGAATTTTTCTTAAGATATTGCCATTGGATATGATCAATATTCAAGATATTTTCCTCATGAAAAAAGTGTGGTCAAACTTTTGGTCAATTTCACTATAACCTTCAAGGTTCCATGGATCACCACCTAGACATATTATCTAGATGAAGGATCAGAAGTTAGATTTCTGACTCTATATAGAGAATTTCAAACTAAATGGTGGGACAACTTCAACAATAATCAAGCCGATATAGAAGCAGTTATTCACTACTTTTCTCCAGCAAAACAAATAATTGAAGAAAAAGGAGTTTCAAAAGAATTTAAAAAATCAAAGGAAGAAATATTAAAAAAACTTGCAACAGCCTCTAATCCTAAAGAATTACAAGATATACTCAATGTCTACTCCAGTGAAGTCAACAGCTCAAGTGGATCAGAAGATAGAAATCCAATTTTTAGTCCAGATTCACAAAAACCAGATTATAACTTTGAATTATAAATAATTATGTAATTATTTTCAAATATCATGTAATATTGGACAATTCAACAATCAAAATAATTTAGATGATATAAATCATATAAATTCAACAGAAGTAAATATAGCCGATATTGAAAATCAACTATTAGATTGGACTATACCTAAACAGGACATAAAAACAATATATAAAATCGGATCTTTTGAATTTATGCAAGATTATTCAATTAAAACAACTGAACAAACAATAGCTTTAAATGAAGATTTAGAAACTATTCAATTATTATCAGAACAATTTATTAAAGAACATAGAAAGAAATATAATTTTATTCATCTATGATTAATTCAATTAGCGATTAAACTCTTATTCAGATTAGGCTTAGATATTCCAGTACTCATGTGTCTTAGAGACCCTAGACATATAAGTTTCTCAAATTCTCTTTTAGCTATCGCATAAACAAATTTAGCTAATGGTCCTGTATATTTTAATTGTTACCCCAATTTTTCATTAAGTTTATTTGATCCCAATATATTTGACACTTTAAGTCTTACAGTTAAAACAAAAAATTTAGATTTTAAACAAAATACATGAGCAATAGCTATAATTTATAGAATTTATTATAAAGTTATGTCTACTACTTTAAATCCCAGAGCTAGAAATAGTCTATTAAAAGACGAAACTCTAATCTTTGAAGGTAACAAAATACACTCTAATATACAGATACCTAAAAGGTTGAAATGGAATGAAATTACTAGGTCAGGAACATGAGAATTAGCTGAAATATCAGAACCTCAAAAGGCAGATATGAATAATCAAACCTCCAGTATAATTGAAAGAAATGATGGATCTGTAAAAATATCATTTTTATCTGATCAATCATTTTCTTCAAAAGTTTCAATATATTCAAATAGCAGACCTTCTACCAGCTCTATACCTAAAAATATATCTAATAAAGATTTAAAACTTAAGGATGTAAATTTTAATGAAACAATTCCGAAATCTATTTATGTTTCAGATGATAAATCAGATGACTCATTATCACCTACTAGGTCTCAAATGGAAAGTTTTTCTCGAATAAATTAGATGGAAAAATTTAAAATAGATAAAGAGTTTTTAAGAAAAGATTTACAATCAGAACATAATAGGTTAAAAAGAATTTGGTATTTTAATAAATTTTCAAAAGAAGACTTAGAAAATTTTAAAGTAAATGGTATAAAAATATGGAAGAATTAAAAATCAATATACCTTTATTTGAATGGTTCGAAATATATAGTAAAAATAATAAAATATATTATCCATTTTCTTCTATAAATGTTCATTCTAAAATTGCAAGAACATGGTTAACAACAGAAAAATGAAACTAGGATATCAGTTCATCCTCCTCTAGAAAAAATAGTATTTACTCATGATAATAATAATTACATGGCATTACCTTTAAAAGGAGTAGAATTATCATCAAAAGAAGAACCAGAATTTGTTTTAGAATAAATAAAACACGTTCAATTACAACATAATTATTCAAATAAAATATTATCAACTATGGCACAACAATTATATAGAATAGAATCTTTAGTTCAACCGGAATTACAAAAACCTAGAATTATAGAAATAGCACCGGAGAAACCATTATTTAAACCTTTTGAATTTTCTCCAAATTCAAATGTAAAATTAAATACTCAACAAGATTTATTAAAAATAATTGAAAATCAATTAAAAAAATTAGAAACTCCTAAAAAACCTATAATCATAAAAGACACAGAAACAGGGACATCTAAAGATAAATCTATAGCAGTTATAACAGAAACATACAATACTGATGATGAAATAGAAAAAATAGAAAATCAATTTCAAGAAAAAAAATATATTAATAAAATACATTATGTAAGTTCTTCCAGAACATACCATTCAGAAACAAAAAATTATTATCCCAGACCAACCCCACCAGATACTTTAATAGAAGAAAGAGGACAAACTATTCAATCAAGATACGATGGAACATCAATTAGTGAATGAAATATAGATGGATTAACAGAATATCAGATTTTAGGTACTTTACAAGAAATGTCTATGGCAGCTAGTGCTTATAGGGCTAATAATAATGATGAACAAGCAATTGCCTAGATGATCATTTCTGGATTCACTGGTCAATTAAATGGGTGGTGGGATTATTATATGACACCTGCAAATAATGTAACACCTAACATCTTATACATCTATATACCATATATATTGTCTTTATATATTGTATTATCACGTATGAAACAAGATTAAATAAAATTTATGTTTACAGCGAGAGTAAATTTTTTTTAACTCATCTCATATTATCAACAATAATTTCACAATGAATACGAAAGCTTTAATTATAGCTCATAACATCACATATATTAATAACTTAAACATTACGTTTAAAAAAAGTTAGTAAATATGCAAGTATTCAATCCCCAAATATAAATGATATGTTTTTATGCTTATGTGGAATGCAAGGAGAGAGAGTGATGAGGCTCGGCTGGTGACCTTTGATCCATGACTTATATATGCATCTCAATATAAACTATTAATCTTCTCTACCTGAAAAATGATGCAATTTGGTGAGTTGCGACTCAATGAGAATAACAATCAAATGAGTTCTAAAGCACCAACCATTTCATAATAGCAAATAACAAGTATAATTAATACATACTTTATACTCCATTTCATCAGTTAATAACATATAAATATAGATAAAATCAAGTATTCAATAATTGCTATTTACTTATGCTTATACTTATGCTTGTACATTTTATTTTGTTGTGACCAGGTTAAACGAACATTGCCCCGGGTTTCCATGTGAACATTTGCATTTGTATTTGCATTTGCTAGCTAACTTGATCATTTGTTTCATTTGCACATTTGTTGGGCCATAGGCCTCTTCTTTTGCTTTGCACATTTGTTGGCTCACAGGCCTCTTCTTTTGCATTGTACATTTATTGGGTCATAGGCCTCTTCTTTTGTTTTGCAATGTCGATTGACTAGTCACAACGCCTTTTAAGTCATTATGCGTATGCACTTGTACTTACATATTCATCAACTATTGTATCTTATCATATATACCATACATATACCACATATATACCTTATATGTCAACACATATATCATACATATACCACATATATACTTCATATGCAACACATATACCATACATATACCACATATATACTTCATATGCAACTCATATACCATACATATACCACATATATACCTTATATGTCAACACATATACCATACATATACCACATATATACTTCATATGCAACACATATACCATACATATACCACATATATACCTCATATGTCAACACATATACCTTGCATATACTATACATATACCATGTATATATATATATTATATGTCAAACATATACCTCAAATATACCACAAGTACACAAACTTATATGTACCACAAATGTCACAAATTATTCATCATCATATTTTCAAGGAAAAATCATCATAGTCATATAAATCACATAGCAAGCAACATTCATATGCACTAAAGAATTCAATTGATAATTATACTCACAATCATGTAGCAAGCAATATTTATATGCACTAAAGAATTCAATTGATAATTATACTCACAATCATATAGCAAGCAATATTTATATGCACTAAAGAATTCAATTGATAATTATACTCACCTTTTTCCTTTGATTCCAACCCTTAACTTATTGTCTACCCTCTTCTTGTATATCTCCAATTTGTTTGAGCCTAATATTGAAATATAATTGATTAATTAATGACTAGAGAAACTTAATGTGGCTTAAACAAATTAATATACATTATTCATATCAATAATTAAAATTATTCCTATGAGGCAGTGTGACCTTATGGGACGGTTTTGACTATAACGTTTTCTGTATTTGATCAAATAATATGATTCTTATTCCTACTTAAAATTAACATCGTTATATATAACATATTAAAATTTCAAACCAATTGGATTACTGTACAAATTTTGGTGGAATTTCTAATCGTGTTCTGATTTCTACTATGTTTTCTGCCCTTAGGCAGTTTCAGGGTACTCATTTGGGTTCATCATAATTTATAATATGTACGTCCTATTTTAATGAAAATTTCTAAAAACTTATATGGGTTCATATGGAACATTTTTCATGTTTACAACTTTTATCAATTATGTCTCTAAAGTCTTCAAATTATAACAAACATTTTACTGGTCCAGAATAGAATTGGCTTCCGGACCAGTATGAATTAAAAAGGCCATAACTTATTATTTACATAATATATTAAGCTCATATTAGTACCAAAATTTCTCTAAAACATATACCTATAACTTTAATGTTTTGATCATTAACAGAATCGAGCTTTAAGAAGCTCAAAATAATTAAACAAGTTTTGGGACCTGTACAGGGCACTCAGTAGGTAGTTCAAATCATGCAACAGTCATAGTTCCATTCACCATAACTCAAAGAGTACAAGACCTATGAACCTGAAATTTGGTTTATAGATCCATAACACATATATCTACAACTTTTATGTTTGGAGTTACTTCCCATATTTATTTTAACATACCCAAAACTAACAAACACAGTAGCTAACTTACTTAAGGTTGCCATCCGAACCAGTTTCAGTACGAAGATGATATATCATTCTATACAACACATCTTGCAAAACTATTTATATAGTCATAAATCTAAGACATAAAGGAACAACTTTTATGTTTTAAGATTTTCCAGAATCAATTTCTATGGATATCAAAATCGGATTTTAAATCAGTACCTATTAATGAACCTTAGCAATTCAAATCAACCTTATAGCAATAAGAATTGATTACTTACCAAGAACGAAATTTCAAGGGATCAATTTGTCTCAAAAATCAAGTGAAACAAGAAAGAATTTGTGGCTGGAACTTGAGAGAAAATAGGTTGAAGAAATGAAGAAAAGAAGAAGAAGAAGATAAGAAAAGAAAAGAAAAGGAAGATAATGGAGCCTAATAGGTTAAAACTCACCTAACCCATTTATTTCTCTTTTTCTCTTTGCCGTCCAACACTTCTTCTTCTTTTTTTTCTTTTTCTAAATGCTTTCTTTTTTTTTAATTATTATTTTTTAATTATTTTTATTTTTATTATCATCATACATACATATACATACATTCATGTATACATATATACATTTACCTAATTTTACTAACCAATAATAAATAAATATATAATTTAATCACTTATTTTAATTTAATTAAATTAATCATGTCAAATTTTTATTAATTCAATCTAGTCTCTTTATTCACTTAAATATTAATTTTATGTCATTTTCATCTATATTATAAAACAAACATATGCATTTCTATAAAATTGTAAAATATTTGAAAATAAACTAATTGTATGTCATGAATATATTAAAATAAAAAAAATGCATATTAAGCATGTGTTCAAGTGATATATGTATATATGCAAAAATGCATATGTACAAATGAGATGCTGCAGAAATGCATATGGAAAAAGTCAAGGATGTTACAATTCTCCCCTCCTTTTAAAAATTTCGTTCTCGAAATTTAATACCTGGAAATAGGTGTGAATATTGTTTTTTCATATTTTCTTCTGTTTCCCATGTTGCCTCTTCTCGTGAATGATTTCTCCATAATACCTTAACTAAAGGTATTTCTCGATTCCTCAACTGTTTAGTCTTATATCCGATGATTTCCACTGGTTCTTCAACATAACTCATATCATTTGCAATCTCAATGGCTTGATCTTTAAGTACATGTGTATGATCTGACTTGTATCTTCTAAGCATGCTCACATGAAACACATTATGAATCTGAGTCATATCTGGTGGTAAAGCCAATCTGTATGCCAGTGGACCAACTTTCTCAAGAATTTCGTAAGGCCCTATGTATCTTGGGCTCAATTTACCTTTCTTGCCATATCGGATTACTCCTTTCCATGGAGATACTCGTAGAAATATCTTTTCACCCAACTCGTATTCCATCTCCCTTCTATATTGATCAGCATAACTTTTCTGTCTGTCCTGTGCTACCTTTAGCTTAATCTTGACAACCTTGATTTTATCCACTGTATCTTGTACTATCTCTGGTCTTTCTAATGCACATGTACCTTCTTCATCCCAGATGATAGGACTTCTGCACTTTCTGCCATACAATGCCTCATATGGAGCCATCTGAATACTGTTATGATATTGGTTATTGTATGCAAACTCCACCAATGCTATATATTCATCCCAAGCTCCCTTGAATTCCATAGCACATGCTCTAAGCATTTCTTCTAATGTCTGTATAGTTGTCTCTGATTGTCCATCAGTCTGTGGGTGAAATGCAGTACTGAAATTCAATTTTATTCCCAATGCATTATGTAAACTCACCCAAAAATGTGAAGTAAACCGTGGATCTCTATAAGATACAATGGATACTGGAATGCCATGCAATCTGACTATCTCATTCACGTATAAATTGGCCAAACTCTCAAGTGTACACCCCCATCTGATAGGTAGAAAATGTGCTGACTTTGTTAACCTATCAATAATTACCCATATTGCATCATTTTTCCGTGGAGTTCTAGGCAATCCATAAACAAAATTCATCGTTATCTTTTCCCATTTCCATTCTGGCACTGGTAAAGGATGTAGTTTACCAACTGGTGCCTGATGTTCTATCTTAATCTGCTGACATGTTAAGCATTTGGAAACATATTCTGCTATGTCTTTCTTCATTCTTGGCCACCAGTAATGAGGCCTTAAGCTGTGATACATCTTGGTCATCCCTGGGTGCATTGCATAGGGTGCATTGTGTGCCTCTTCCATTATTTCCTGACGTAAGTTCTCAGTGTTTGGAACACATATGTGTGACTTTAACATCAGTGTATTGTCTTGAAATTGAAAATCTTTACTGTTTCCCTGCCTTACTAATTCAATTTTCTCACACAATTTAGGATATTTACTCTGTGCAACTTTGATCCCATCCTTCAATATAGGTCTGACCTGAAGAGTAACAATCAATGATCCACCATGATGCATATTCAATTGAACATTCATGGACCGTAATTGAATTAGATAGGGAAAAGATGATGATTGAAAGTGAGCTACACTGCTACTGGCCTTTCTACTCAATGCATCTGCTACCACATTGGCTTTTCCCTGAATGGTATTCAATGGTACAATCATAATCTTTCAACAATTTTAACCATCGTCTTTGTCTCATATTTAACTCTTTATGTGTCATCAAGTAACCTAAGCTTTTATGGTCTGTGAAGATCCGGAATGTCTCACCATACAAATAATGCCTCCAAATCTTCAATGCAAATACAACTGCAGCCAATTCTAAATCATGCACTGGATATGAGATCTCATGTGGTCTCAGTTGTCTGGATGCATAAGCTATCACCTTACCATGTTGCATCAACACACATCCCAAGCCTTGGTGAGAAGCATCACTATATACTGTAAACCCACCTGTACCTGTAGAGATGGTTAACACTGGTGCTGAGGTTAGCTTGTGTTTTAGTTCATCGAAACTCCTTTGACATTCAGGAGTCCACTTGAACGACACATTCTTTCTCAACAATTTGGTCAAAGGGCTAGCAATCAATGAGAACCCATCAATAAATCTACGGTAGTATCCGGCTAAACCCAAAAAACTACGCAATTCTGACACATTCTTGGGTGCTTGCCAACTCACTATGGCCATAACTTTATTTGGGTCAACCTCTATGCCTTTTCCCGATACTATATGTCCAAGAAACACAACATGATCAAGCCAGAATTCACATTTACTAAACTTTGCATACAATTGTTTCTCCTGCAGAGTCTGCAACACTGTTCTTAAATGCATCTCATGTTCCTCTTTACTTTTAGAGTACACCAAAATGTCATCTATGAAGACAATAACAAAATTATCCAGATAAGACTGAAATACCTTATTCATCAAAGCCATGAAAGCAGCTGGTGCATTGGTTAATCCAAATGGCATGACTAGAAATTTATAATGGCCATATCTAGTACGAAATGCAGTTTTAGGAATATCTACCTCAGCTATCTTAAGCTGATAATAGCCCGATTTCAGATCAATCTTAGAAAATACTTGAGCTCCATGTAACTGATCAAATAAGTCATCAATTCTAGGTAAAGGATATTTATTCTTCACTGTCACTCTATTAAGTTGTCTATAGTCTATACACAATCTCATCGTTCCATCTTTCTTTTTTACAAACAACACTAGGGCTCCCCAAAGTGATATGCTAGGTCGAATGTATCCCTTATCAAGTAACTCTTGCAATTGAGTTTTAAGTTCTTTCAACTCAATCGGTGCCATCCTATAAGGAGATATAGAAATAGGTGCAGCCCCAAGCACCAAATCTATAGTAAATTTTATCTCTCTATATGGTGGCAATCCAGGCAAATCCTCTGGAAATACATCTGAGAACTCACACACTACTGGAATATTCTCTAACATAATATCCTGAGTTCTTGTGTCTATCACATAGGCTAAGAAAGCCTCACACCCTCCTTTCACCATCTTAAAAGCTTTAACTGCTGAAATCAAACATGCAGGTACCAACTTCCTTTCTCCTTTAAACACAATCCTTTGTTTATTAGAGGACTTTAAAATTACCTCCTTAGAAAAACAATTCACTATGGAATGATGTTTAGTTAACAAGTCCATTCCCAATATTACATCAAATTCATGCAATGATAATAAGATCAAATCAGCTTTCAATTCAACTTTATCAATGAATATCGAACATTCACGACTACTACTGCTCCCAATGGAGTACTCACATTTATATCAAATCCCAGTGACTCATGTTTTTGATGTAGTTTGGATGCCATATGTGATGATATAAATGAATGTGTGGATCCTGGGTCAATCAATGCAAATGCCAGTATATCATAAATGTAAATATTACCAGTAACCACTTCAGGAGCATCAACTGCCTCTTGCCTAGTCATAGCAAATACCCTAGCCTGTGGAAGGGGTCTAGAACTCTGTCCCTCAGATCTGGTCACTCCTCTGCTTACTGCACTAGTTCTTCCCCTGCCTCTGCCTCTGATATGTGTCCCACTGGTAGTGTTAACCCTTGGTGTTTCAATTGTAGTCTCAGATATTCCTCTGCCTCTGCTGGTTTTTGCTAATTTAGCTTTTTTGGGGAAATCTCTATACATGTGATCTAAGGACCCACAGAAATAACAAGCTCCTGTTAGCCTTCTGCATTCACCGGTGTGTTGCCTACCACAATGAATACAAGTAGGCCACTGTTCTGTATACTGGCTTTGTCCTCTGCCTGGGTAAGAGAAAGTCATGCCTCGACCTCTAGAACTGGAGTACCCACTTCTGTTGCCAGACTGGCTCGACATATATCTAGCTTTCTTTCCATATCCTCTATTAGACTCTCCAGCAAACACTCGTGTCACCCTTTTTACTTGTTGTTCTCCAGCTTCTTCATTAACTTTTCAGCTCTAATTGCAGCAGCTCTGAGTCTGGTATAACTATCGAGATCAATAATTGGGATTCTATTTCTGATCTCATACTTGAGGCCCTCTTCAAACTTTCTGCATTTGTCTCTTTCAGTCGAGACAATAAAGGTGGCATAATGAGAAAGTTTATTAAATTGTACTTCATACTCCGCAACAGACATGTTTCCCTGTTTTAGATTCAGGAATTCCTTTCTCTTCTCATCTTTATATGCCTCAGGCATGTAATTATTCTGAAATTCCAGGAGGAAATCATTCCATGTCAGAACTGGTGGTTGTGCATCACTATTGGGAACTGTCTCCCACCATTCATAAGCATTGTCTTGAAGCAAAGATACCGCATAATCAAACTTCTCCTCTGGAGTGCATCTCATCATATTCAATACCCTATGTGTTCTTTTAAGCCATGTTTCTGCTTCAACTGGATAAGTCGAGCCATAGAAATCAACTGCACCCTGTTTTCTTAGCTTATCATATCGTCTTTCCCTATACATCGCAGGACCATGCACTTCATGTTCTGGGTTTTCATAAGGTATTTCGGCATGTGATGATTGTGATGCACGTGCAGAAGTCCTAGCTCCTGGTACTGGTTGATCTCTATGCAAATGAGGCGATGCCTCATGAGGATGCATTTCAGCCGACCTCTCTCTCCTTGGTGAATCATGTCTAATGATGGCCCTAAAATAAATGAAATTATGTCACTACATAATGTTCAACACATATTATGCATATACTATCATGCTTATATGCATATGCATGTTCCCTTGGAACCTATCCCTGCTCTGATACCAAAAATGTAACACCTAACATCTTATACATCTATATACCGTATATGTTGTCTTTATATATTGTATTATCACGTATGGAACAAGATTAAATAAAATTTATGTTTACAGCGAGAGTAAATTTTTTTTAACTCATCTCATATTATCAACAATAATTTCACAATGAATACGAAAGCTTTAATTATAGCTCATAACATCACATATATTAATAACTTAAACATTACGTTTAAAAAAAGTTAGTAAATATGCAAGTATTCAATCCCCAAATATAAATGATATGTTTTTATGCTTATGTGGAATGCAAGGAGAGAGAGTGATGAGGCTCGGCTGGTGACCTTTGATCCATGACTTATATATGCACCTCAATATAAACTATTAATCTTCTCTACCTGAAAAATGATGCAATTTGGTGAGTTGCGACTCAATGAGAATAACAATCAAATGAGTTCTAAAGCACCAACCATTTCATAATAGCAAATAACAAGTATAATTAATACATACTTTATACTCCATTTCATCAGTTAATAACATATAAATATAGATAAAATCAAGTATTCAATAATTGCTATTTACTTATGCTTATACTTATGCTTGTACATTTTATTTTGTTGTGACCAGGTTAAACGAACATTGCCCCGGGTTTCCATGTGAACATTTGCATTTGCATTTGCATTTGCTAGCTAACTTGATCATTTGTTTCATTTGCACATTTGTTGGGCCATAGGCCTCTTCTTTTGCTTTGCACATTTGTTGGGCCACAAACCTCTTCTTTTGCATTGTACATTTATTGGGCCATAGGCCTCTTCTTTTGTTTTGCAATGTCGATTGACTAGTCACAACGCCTTTTAAGTCATTATGCATATGCACTTGTACTTACATATTCATCAACCATTGTATCTTATCATATATACCATACATATACCACATATATACCTTATATGTCAACACATATACCATACATATACCACATATATACATCATATGCAACACATATACCATACATATACCACATATATACTTCATATGCAACTCATATACCATACATATACCACATATATACCTTATATGTCAACACATATACCATACATATACCACATATAAACTTCATATGCAACACATATACCACACATATACCACATATATACCTCATATGTCAACACATATACCTTGCATATACTATACATATACCATGTATATATATATATATATATATATATATTATATGTCAAACATATACCTCCAATATACCACAAGTACACAAACTTATATGTACCACAAATGTCACAAATTATTCATCATCACATTTTCAAGGAAAAATCATCATAGTCATATAAATCACATAGCAAGCAACATTCATATGCACTAAAGAATTCAATTGATAATTATACTCACAATCATATAGCAAGCAATATTTATATGCACTAAAGAATTCAATTGATAATTATACTCACAATCATATAGCAAGCAATATTTATATGCACTAAAGAATTCAATTGATAATTATACTCACAATCATATAGCAAGCAATATTTATATGCACTAAAGAATTCAATTGATAATTATACTCACCTTTTTCCTTTGATTTCAACCCTTAACTTATTGTCTACCCTCTTCTTGTATATCTCCAATTTGTCTTGAGCCTAATATTGAAATATAATTGATTAATTAATGACTAGAGAAACTTAATGTGGCTTAAACAAATTAATATACATTATTCATATCAATAATTAAAATTATTCCTATGAGGCAGTGTGACCTTATGGGACGGTTTTGACTATAAATTTTTCTGTATTTGACCAAATAATCTGATTCTTGTTCCTACTTAAAATTAACATCGTTATATATAACATATTAAAATTTCAGACCAATTGTATTACTGTACAAATTTTGGTGGAATTTTTAATCGTGTTCTGATTTCTACTATGTTTTCTGCCCTTAGACAGTTTCAGGATACTCATTTGGGTTCATCATAACTTATAATATGTACGTCCTATTTTAATGAAAATTTCTAAAAACTTATATGGGTTCATATGGAACATTTTTCATGTTTACAACTTTTATCAATTATGTCTCTAAAGTCTTCAAATTATAACAAACATTTTACTGGTCCAGAATAGAATTGGCTTCCGGTCCAGTATGAATTAAAAAGGCTATAACTTATTATTTACATAACATATTAAGCTCAAATTAGTACCAAAATTTCTCTAAGACATATACCTATAACTTTAATGTTTTGATCATTTACAGAATCGAGCTTTAAGAAGCTCAAAATAATTAAACAAGTTTCGGGACCTGTACAGGACACTTAGTAGGCAGTTCAAATCATGGAACAGTTATAGTTCCATTCACCATAACTCAAAGAGTACAAGACCTATGAACCTGAAATTTGGTTTATAGATCCATAACACATATATATACAACTTTTATGTTTGGAGTTACTTCCCATATTGATTTTATCATACCCAAAACTAACAAACACAGTAGCTAACTTACTTAAGGTTTCCATCCGGACCAGTTTCAGTATGAAGAGGATATCTAATTCTATACAACACATCTTGCAAAACTATTTATATAGCCATAAATCTAAGACATAAAGGAACAACTTTTATGTTTTAAGAATTTCCATAATCAATTTCTATGGATATCAAAATCGGATTTTAAATCAGTACCTATTAATGAACCTTAGCAATTCAAATCAACCTTATAGCAATAAGAATTGATTACTTACCAAGAACGAAATTTCAAGGGATCAATTTGCCTCAAAAACCAAGTGAAACAAGGAAGAATTTATGGCTGGAACTTGAGAGAAAATAGGTTGAAGAAATGAAGAAAAGAAGAAAAGAAGAAGAAGAAGATAAGAAAAGAAAAGAAAAGGAAGATAATAGAGCCTAATAGGTTAAAACTCACCTAACCCATTTATTTCTCTTTTTCTCTTTGCCGTCCAACACTTCTTCTTCTTTTTTTTTCTTTTTCTAAATGCTTTCTTTTTTTTTTAATTATTTTTATTTTTATTATCATCATACATACATACATACATATACATACATTCATGTATCCATATATACATTTACCTAATTTTACTAACCAATAATAAATAAATATATAATTTAATCACTTATTTTAATTTAATTAAATTAATCATGTCAAATTTTTATTAATTCAATCTAGTCTCTTTATTCACTTAAATATTAATTTTATGTCATTTTCATCTATATTATAAAACAAACATATGCATTTCTATAAAATTGTAAAATATTTGAAAATAAACTAATTGTATGTCATGAATATATTTAAATAAAAAAATGTATATTATGCATGTGTTCAAGTGATATATATATATATGCAAAAATGCATATGCACAAATGAGATGCTGCAGAAATGCATATGGAAAAAGTCAAGGATGTTACAAATAAAGAAACTGTATTAACAGGTAAAAAGATTGTTATTAAAACAGAAGATAATACTCAAGTACAAACTCAGATTGATGATACAATAAATACTTTAATATATACTATTATGAAATGTTTTATAGGAGATCCTACTCAATATCAAGAACGAAATTCAGAAATTCTATTAAATTTAACTTGTCCAAAATTACAAGATTTTAGATGGTACAAAGATATATTTTTAGCCAAAGTGTACACTAGACCGGATTGTAATAATGATTATTGGAAAGAAAGATTTATTGCTGGACTTCCTAACCTATTTGCAGAAAGAGTGAGAACTAAGCTAAGAGAAGAAAATAGAGGAATAATACCTTATGATATTTTAACTTATGTAAATATAATTAATTATATAAATAAGAAAGGATTAGCTATTTGTTCAAATTTAAAACTAAGAGCTAAATTAAAACGGGAATCAACCTCTACTAGAAAGGAGTTAAGAGATTTTTGTCAACAATATGGTTATGAGACTATTAGGTTCCATCTTCTAGATCCAAAAAATTTATAAGACAGAAGAAAACTCATTATGGGCCCAATAAAAGAAAATATTATTCAAAGCCCAAGCAAACAAGTCAGAATAAAACCTATAAGTCTAAACCATCTTCTAGTAATAAGAAATCAATAAAGAAAAATAATTCAAAACAAAAGGATATTGTAATTTGTTATAAATGTGGAAAAATTGGTCATTATGCAAGAAATTGTAGGGTTAAACAAAGAGTTAATGAATTAGAACTATCAGAAGAGTTAAAAGATAAAATTCTAAAAATAATTATAAATGAAGAGGAATCTAATAAATCTGAAGAGGAACTATAAGATTACTCAGAAAATGATTTAAACATTTTAAATAAAGAATTAGAATCAGAATCCACTAGTGAAAATGAATGTGATTGTTTAGGTCTTTATAATTGTAATAGTATAAATATGATAAATACTGAAAAGGAATTTTTGTTAGATATTATAGAAAAAATTGATGATCCAGAAATTAAGAGAGAATATTTATTAAAATTAAAAGATATAATAGGAACTACTTCTAAACCAAAGGAATTTACACCTTATAATTTTCAAGAAATTTGTAATAGATTTAAACAATCAAATAAAAGTATTAATATAAAAGATTTACAAGAGGAAGTTAAAAATATTAAAATAGAATTAAAAGAAGAAATTAATACTTTAAAAGAAAAAATTAATAAATTAGAAAGAGAAAATTTAGCTAGAGATCTAGAAAAGGTATTAAAACATCAGGAAATAGAATCAAATGACTCAACTGATTATATAAATAGTATACAAAAAATAAATTATCAAAAATGGTATGTTAAAATAAATCTAATCATAAATGATACACAATTAGATACTATAGCTTTAATAGATAGTGATGCTGATCAGAATTGTATTCAGAAATGACTTATACCTACAAAGTATTATGAAAAAATATCAGAAAGATTACATACTGCAAGTGGATCTAGGTTAATAGTAAATTATAAATTATCCAATGCTAATATATGCAATCAGGGATATTGCTTTAAGACAAATTTTATATTAGTTAAAAATTTAAATACAAATATAATATTAGAAACACCTTTTATAACTATGATTTATCCATTTACAGTATCAGAAAAGGGTATAAGTACGAACATTTTAGGAAAAAAAGTTATCTTTGAATTTTCATTTCTTATTAAGACAAAAGATATAAATTGGTTACAAGATAATAATATTCAAAAAATTAATATAATAAAAAAATAAAAAACAACATCTAAAACAATTATTAAAAGAAATAAAGATAAAAAAATTAAATGAAAAAATAAATTCATCAGATATTCAAAAAGAAATAGAAGAAATAGAAAAAAAGTTTAAGATAGATATTTGTGCACCTATTCCTAATGCTTTTTGGAATAGAAAACAACATATAGTCAATTTACCATATATTAAAGATTTTAATAAATAAAAAATACAAACAAAATCAAAAGCTATATATATGAATCAAGATTTAGAAAAAACTTGTCAAATAGAAATATTAGACCTAAAGAAAAAGGGATTAATCAGAGATTCTAAATCTCCATGGTCATGTTCTGCATTTTATGTTATAAATGCAGTAGAAATAGAAAGAGGAACTCCAAGATTAGTTATTAATTATAAACCTTTAAATAAAGTCTTACAATGGATCAAATATCCAATACCAAATAAAAGAAATTTATTAAAAAAATTATATGAAGCAAATATATTTTCTAAATTTGATATGAAATCAGGTTTTTGGCAAATACAAATATCTGAAGAAAATAAGTATAAAACTGGATTTAATGTACCATTTGGTCATTACGAATGGAATGTAATGCCATTTGGATTAAAGAATGCTCCTTCAGAATTTCAGAATATTATGAATGATATAATCGGACTAATAAGTTCTTTGTCAATTGTCTATATTGATGACGTCTTAGTATTTTCAAATTCAATTAATCAACATAAGCAACATTTAGAAAAATTTAATAAAGTTATACATTCAAATGGAATGACAGTATCTGAGTCTAAAATAAAATTATTCCAAACAAAAGTTAGATTTTTGTGACACGATATATTTCAGGGTACAATTAAACCTATTATTAGAAGTTTAGAATTTTCTAGTAAATTTCCCGATGAAATTAAAGATAAAAAACAACTACAAAGATTTTTAGGATGCTTAAATTATGTTCATGAATTTTTCAAAGATCTAGGAATTCTATGTAAACCTTTATATGATAGGTTGAAGAAAAACCCTAAACCTTGGACAGAAGAACATACTAAAATAGTTAAGGAAATAAAGTCTAGAGTTAAGAATTTACCTTGCCTAAGTCTACCTCATCCAGAAGCATTTCTTATTGTAGAAACTGATGCTAGTGATAAAGGTTTTGGGGGAATACTTAAACAAAAATATAATAATAAAGAAAGTCTGATTAGATATTATTCAGGATGTTGGAATAATACTCAGGCAAATTATTCTACTATAAAGAAAGAAATTTTAAGCATTGTTTTATGCATCAAAAATTTTGAAGATGATTTATATATGAATTTTTTTTTATTACGCATTAATTGTTTAGCTGCAAAATATATTTTAGAAAAAAAAGTTCAAAATCTGGTTTCAAAACAAATATTAAGCAACTTTGATTTTGATATTGAATTTATCAAAGGAGAGAACAATTCTCTTCCTGATTTTTTGTCTCATGAATTCCTACAGGGAAAATGAATAATCAACAGAATAATTCTAATAAACAGATTCTTACAAAAGCAACTTATAATAAGCAGAACAACCCATCTTCTTCCTCAAGCCCATCTAGTTCAAGATTGACACCATTAATTAATCAAAACCCTTTTTTTCCCAATAAGGCCTAGAAGCCCATCTACTCAAATAAGACCCTCCTTCACTTCGGCTCTATTAAGACCATCTAGCCCAAGCCCGTCTACTCCAAGCCCATCTAAACCCTCATCTAGTCAAAGCCCGCAAAAAATAAATTCTGGCTATATACTTCATTCAACTAAATTATTTGTAAAAACTCTTGATAATGAAGAAGTCTCTTTGGCTTCTGAAGGTTTTATAAAACTTATATCTTTTTTATAGCCAAAAGGTTTTCATTTTCATAAATCTGATTTTTCAAGAACAAGGGAATATTATCAAAATATTTTAATAGATTCTGGATCAGTTGAATTTGAGAATAATTTTGATAGAACTGATCCATCGAAAATTGCTTATTCAAAAGTAAATATTTTAGATGTTTTATCTTCAGTTAGGTGGAATCAGCAGATTCACACCAGTAAAAGATTTTCAAATAATTTTATACCAAATACTTATAATTTTTATGATTATCAAATGGCTTGGTATAAAATATTTTATTTAAGAAATTATAATCACTCTTGGTTTTTATATTTTTCAAATAAATTTACAGCTGAATTACCAAATTGGTTTTATTCTTGGTTTTTATATTTTGGTAATTTAGTTGAGAATTTTTCTCAAGATGTTGCCATTGGATATGATCAATATTCAAGATATTTTCCTCATGAAAAAAGTGTGGTCAAACTTTTGGTCAATTTCACTATAACCTTCAAAGTTCCATGGATCGCCACCTGGACATATTATCTAGATGAAGGATCAGAAGTTAGATTTCCGACTCTATATAGAGAATTTCAAACTAAATGGTGGGACAACTTCAACAATAATCAAGCCGATATAGATGCAGTTATTCACTACTTTTCTCTAGCAAATCAAATAATTTAAGAAAAAGGAGTTTCAAAAGAATTTAAAAAATCAAAGGAAGAAATATTAAAAAGACTTGCAACAGCCTCTAATCCTAAAGAATTACAAGATATACTCAATGTCTACTCCAGTGAAGTCAACAGCTCAAGTGGATCAGAAGATAGAAATCCAATTTTTAGTCCAGATTCACAAGAACTAGATTATAACTTTGAATTATAAATAATTATGTAATTATTTTCAAATATCATGTAATAAAATGTAAGCATGATGTAAAAAAAAAAAAGAAGACAAAAGACAAAAGAAAAACAATTCAAACCTTATCTTCAAGTGTCGGTAGATCTTATCAAGAAGGAATCTTCACCAACAATTATCAAGACCTGACAACTACCTTTAATAAAGACGACAAGAATTGTTACCAACCGGTTGGCCAACATCACTAGCAATAATTCTCCAGAGACTTCTACTTCTTCTATAAATATTCAAGATTTTCATTTAAGGAGGAGCAAGAAAAAATACTCAAGTTTAAAAATTAGAGAAAAGAAACCAAACACCCCTCTTGTAATATCAACTTCTCTATGTTTCAAATCCTTAAACCTTCAACTTATATTCTCAAGAGAGTGTCAGCATTCTATTCAAGATCTTTCTGTATTATCATCAGAAACCGAATTTAATAAATGTATTTTATTTTAATTATCTAAAAATGAGCAATTTTCTTGAAAGTTTTATCTCTGCTCTTTCTCTTTTAAATTTTCAAGATTTAACAGAATTAATTGCTCTTAAACATGCATTATATTATTTTAAAGATAATATTATAAGAATCCATCGTTATGAACATTTAGTAAATATGAATTTATCTTGTGATTGTCAAGAATACCATAGAAGAATAACTTTTATTACTAATATGATCTGTTGTGTTGAAGTATTTATTCAAAATTTTAATCATTAGATGGTATATAGGCTGAAAAACGGAGATTGCATCCCGACGAAGGCCCTGGAATTGCACCAGGACTTAATCTAGGGAGAAGAAAGGCTCTGCCTTTATATCACCGGTGACAAAGCCACGTACCTCTAATAATAATATGTTGCAATATATTTTAGCTTATTGTATTTTATTAGAATTAATATTAGATCAAATAACTATGATAATATATATGTTATATTTGTCTGTTTTAAAGTATGTATTTTATTGAATGAAGTCTCTATTCACTTGTACTTTGAGTAACTCTATATTGTTTACTGCAATTTCTTTGTTTTACTGCATCTTTGTTTTATGATCCAGAAGGGAAATGTATATTTTAATTGTTACCCCAATTTTTCATTAAGTTTATTTGATCCCAATATATTTGACACTTTAAGTCTTACGGTTAAAACATAATTTTGGACAAGTTAAATTTAATAGAATTTCTTTAATGAAACAATTCCGAAACCTGTTTATGTTTCAGATGATAAATCAGATGACTCATTATCACCACTTTACTCATGATAATAATAATTACATGGCATTACCTTTAAAAAAAAGTATAATATGGAATATAGATGGATTAACAGAATATCAGATTTTAGGTACTTTACAAGAAATGTCTATGGCAGCTAGTGCTAAACAAGGACATCTAAAGATAAATCTATAGCAGTTATAACAGAAACATACAATACTGATGATGAAATAGAAAACATAGAAAATCAATTTCAAGAAAAAATAAATATTAATAAAATACATTATGGAAGTTCTTCTAGAACATACCATTCATAAACAAAAAATTATTATCCCAGACCAACCCCACCAGATACTTTAATAGAAGAAAGAGGACAAGCTATTCAATCAAGATACGATGGAACATCAATTAGTGAATGAAATATATATGGATTAACAGAATATCAGATTTTAGGTACTTTACAATAAATAGTATTGTGTAGATTATAAATTTATTATTAAATTAGCTTAGAAAATTATTTAAGAATCTCAAAATATTCTTCATTCTAAAAAGGAAATATCTCAAATTTTGGGTATAATTCTGTAATTCATTAAGTCGATCATATCCTTTTGATATATTTTATTTATTATAAAAATATATTTTAAAAGCTTGTTTTTTGATAAACTTTACTTGCTTGATTTGTGAGAAGAAGTTTAATTAAGGAAAAAGTTCATGTTTTACTTTGATCTACATAATTTTAATAATATTATTTTTTTATGAATAGTATTAAATGTTATTAAAATTTTGATAAAAAAAATGTTATTATAAAGTAAATCATGCATCCATAAAAACGAAAGCAATATAATTGAAAGATTAAAATTAAAAATTATATGTTTATTAAAAAATAATTTAATTTGGAAAAAATATTTATTTAACTTCATAAATTGAGTTCCTAAACTATGTTCAATTCTATTAAACTTTTTAAAATTTGAATTAAATTGATATTGAAAACTTTTGAGGATCTAATGTAAAAAAAATCATAAATAAAAATAAAATTATTAATTTGTTTCAACACCAATTAGGCTTAAAGTTAATTAACTTAATAAAATAAAAATTCATTATTTAAAAAATATCTAAAAAATTTAATAAAATAAGATGTAGAAATTTAAGGGGTGCAAATTATTTTTTTCACAAATAAATAAACCTAAGAATTAAGATTAGTCTCAATTATTTTGAGTATTTATTTTCAATGGATCCCATATTTAAGGCATGGATAGGGTTTTCCTTAGTTTTTTTAGTGGATAGTAAACCCTATAGAAGACCCTAATACAGAGAATAGGGGTTCCAGAATTGTTGAAGAGGAGAAAGAAGTAAACAATGGCATTTTTTGGGTTGGGAGTTGGGTTGCTGTGAAGCATAGAAATGGCGGTGTGTTGCAAATGGTACATTGGCGAGCCTAAATGAGTTTGGTCTACTACTGCTCTTTAATTGTTATGTGTAAATTTATATTTTATTTTATAAAAAGTATAATCCCAAAAAACTCCCACTATGGTTGATAATTTTTTATCATTTTGTTAATGGCTTTTTCTATGGTTGGTTTACTCTTTTTTGTCTTTTGTGTGAGAGTTTTGGGTACTTTGGCAATCGTTATGTGTTATTTAGAGTGGGGTGTAGATAATGTCAAACGGATACATTTTGTGGAGTAGGGCAGAGATAGTGCTAAATGGTTAAGTTTTGTGGTAGAGTGAGAGGGAAACATCTTTGGTTTACAACTGTGTTATTTGGCAATTGTATAAATGATAGATAAGTGAGACATGTTAAAAGTCATGATTTGTGGCCATAATCTTTGAATTTGCTTTGCAAATTTAGGTGACCACAATCTTTGAATTTGCTTTTCAAATTTAGGTGGCCACAATCTTTGAATTTGCTTTACAAATTTAGGTGGCCACAATCTTTAAAATTAAGTTGTATTTTCTTGACTTTTAAACACATGTATTTGCCTATAAAAGGCACACAATATTTTTCATATCTACATAGCAAAAATTGAGAAGCAATTGAGAGTTCTCAAATTTGTGAGAGAAATGAAAAATAGAGAGAGAAAAATATTTGTTATTTTTGTTGTTCTCCTAATTTTTAAGAGAGAGTTTATTTGTTCTCTCCTTAATTATTAGAGAGACGTTATAATCTCCTATTTTCTTTCATAATGAATTCTTCTATTCTTGTCCGTGGTTTTTACCCTGATTTGTTTGGGGGTTTTCCACGTAAAATCTTTGTGTTCATTTTGTCTCTCTTTAATTATTAGAGAAACGTTGTAATCTCCTATTTTCTTTCACAGTGAATTATTCTATTCTTATCCGTGGTTTTTACTCTAATTTGTTTGGGGGTTTTCCACGTAAAATCTTTGTGTTCATTTTGTCTTTAATTTTCTCAAATTATTAGCTATAATCATGCTCTATTCAGTCCTAATTTTCTCAACAAGTGGTATCAAAGCCTAACTTGAGTATTAATATCTACTTATCGTATGTTCTGTGGTTGCCACTAATTAGTGGACCCTCCACATCAGAAAATAAGTTAGATTATTATTTACTTTTGAAGGTTGTTATAGAAGCAATGACGGAAAAATTTGAGATCGAAAAAGTCAATGGGAGTAATTTCTCATTGTGGAAATTAAATATGAAGGCTATCTTGAGAAAATATAATTGTCTTGCGGCTATCAGTGAAAAGCCGGCAGAATACAAAGATGATGCTAAATGGAACGAGATGGATGAGAATGCTATTGCAAATCTTCATCTTGCATTAGTAGATGGAGTGTTGTCAAGTATTGAGGAGAAGAAAACTGCAAAGGAGATTTGAGATCATCTCACAAAGCTGTACGAGGGCAAATCACTTCACAACAAAAATTTCCTTAAAAGGAAATTGTACACTCTTCAGATGTCAGAATCTACTTCGGTGACAGAGCACATCAATGTTTTGAATACTCTATTTTCTCAACTCACATCACTGGGTTATAAAATAGAGTCAACTGAACGTGCTGAACTTCTGTTTCAAAGTCTACCTGATTCGTATGATCAACTCATCATTAATCTGACAAACAATATCCTCACAGATCATCTAAATTTTGATGATGTTGCAGCTGCTATTCTTGAAGAAGAAAATCGGCGCAAAAACAAAGATGATAGGTTGGCTAGTTCGCAGCAAGCGGAAGCCCTAATGGTGATGAGAGGGAGATCAACAAAACGTGGCTCAAGTGGGAGCCAAGATCAAGGCAGATCAAAGTCAAGAAGCAAGAAGATGAACCTTAAGTGCTACCACTGTGGCAAAAAGGGTCACTTGAAGAAAGATTGTTGGAGTTTAAACAAGAAAAATTTCAATCCTCAAGGAAATATTGCAAGCACATCCAATGTGGGTGATGATTTATGTTGTGAAGCAGCGACAACTAGTGAAGGCAGAAATACATTTGCTGATGTGTGGTTTATTGACTCGAGAGCCACATTTCACATGACCTCTCGAAGAGAATGGTTCAATAAATATGAATCTATCTCTGAGAGATCTGTGTACAGTTGCAATTATTATGCCTTAAAGATTGTTGGTATTGGAACTATCAAGTTGAAGTTCCATAATGGCACAATACGCACTATTCAACAAGTCCTGAAAAAGAACTTGATGTCGTTAGGTCAATTGGATGACCTTGGCTGTAAAATTGAAACCGAAAAAAAAATCATGAAAGTGATTCAAGGTGCGCTTGTACTAATGAAGGGAGAAAAGGCGACTGCCAACTTGTATATGTTAAAGGGATAGATTTTGCTAGAAGGAGAAGCATTAGTTGCTTCAAGTAGTTCAAGTGAAAGATCTGCAATGGTGTGGCATCAGAAACTTGGACATATATCTGAGCAAGGAATTAAAATTCTTGCGGAGCAAAATCTACTTACAGGTCTCACTAAGGTGTCCTTATCTTTCTGTGAGCATTGTGTTACAAGTAAGCAGCACAGATTGAAGTTTAACACATCAAATTCTAGAAGTAAAGAAATTCTAGAATTGTTTCACTCTGATGTATGGCAAGCACCAGTTACGTCTCTGGGAGGAGCAAAGTATTTTGTATCCTTCATAGATGATTATTCCAGAAGATGTTGGGTGTATCCTATCAAGAAGAAGGCAGATATGTTTCAAGTCTTCAAAGTATTCAAAGCGCGGGTAGAGCTTGATTCTGGAAAGAAGATCAAGTGTCGGAGGATAGATAATGGAGGAGAATATACCAGCCATGTGTTTGCAGAATTTTGCAATCAAGAAGGTATCAAAAGACAGTTCACTACAGCATACACTCCACAACAAAATGGAGTGGCAGAGCGGATGAACAGAACCTTGTTAGAAAGAACAAGAGTAATGTTAGAAGATAAACAACAAAGAGAAGAAAGGGATAATAGCACGGTGAAAGAAAATTCAGAGACTACGGTAGTACACGTGGAAAATGAAGATTAACAAAATAATTCTTCTGAAGCAGAACCAAAGCACGAGGAGCAAAAACCTATTATTTCTGAAGCACTAGAACCTCGACGGTCAGATCGCTCCAGAAAATAACCAGGTTGGCACTCAGAGTTTGTTATGGAGAGCAATGTTGCATACTGTCTTCTAACAGAGGATGGAGAGCCATCAACTCTCCAAGAAGCACTGAACAATTCAAATGCATCTCAGTGGATGACAGCAATGCAAGAGGACATAGAAGCTCTTCATAAAAATAAAACTTGGGAACTTGTTCCGCTACCATAAGGAAGAAAGTCTATTGGAAACAAATGGGTGTATAAAATCAAGCGTGATGGAGAAAATCAAGTGGAGCGGTATCGTGCAAGATTGGTGGTGAAAGGATATGCTCAGAAAGAAGACATTGACTTTAATGAGATATTTTCTCCAGTGGTACGACTAACAACAATCAGAGTAGTCCTAGCAATGTGTGCTACATTTGACTTACATCTGGAGTAGTTAGATGTCAAAACTACTTTTCTTCATGGTGATCTTGAAGAGGAAATTTACATGCTCCAACCAGAAGGATTCGAAAAAAAAAAGAAAAAGAGAACTTGGTTTGCAAGTTGAACAAATCTCTGTACGGTCTCAAACAGGCGTCAAGGTGTTGGTACAAGAGATTTGATTCCTTCATCATGAGCCTTGGATACAGTAGACTTAATGCAGACCCTTGTGCATATTTCAAGAGGTTTGATGGAAATGACTTCATCATTTTGTTGTTGTATGTAGACGACATGTTGGTAGCAGGCCCCAACAAAGATCGTATTGTAGAATTAAAGACACAGTTGGCTAGGAAGTTTGAAATGAAGGACATGGGACCAGCAAACAAGATTCTAGGGATGCAAATTTACCGAGACAGAAATAACATGAAGATTTGGCTTTCTCAAAAGAACTATTTGAAGAAAATCTTGCGACGCTTCAATATGCAAGATTGTAAGCCAATTTCTTCCCCACTTCCTGTTAATTTCAAGTTATCCTCCAGTATGAGTCCTAGCACAGAAGCAAAGAGGATGAAGATGTCTCAAGTACCGTATGCATCAGCAGTAGGAAGTTTAATATTCGCTATGATTTGTACCAGACCAGACATTGCACAAGCAGTGAGAGTGGTTAGTCGATACATGGCAAATCCTGGTAAAAAGCATTGGAATGGAGTAAAAAGAGTCCTAAGATACATTAAAGGGACTACAGATGTTGCATTATGTTATGGGGAATCAAATTTTATTGTCAGAGGATATGTTGATTCAGATTATGCAAGTGATCTTGATAAAAGCAAATCCACTATTGGATATGTGTTTTTACTTGCTAGCGGAGCTGTAAGCTGGGTCTCAAAACTGCAGTCAGTTGTGGTTACCTCAACAACTGAAGCAGAATATGTAGTAGCTACACAAGCTAGTAAAGAAGCAATTTGGTTGAAAATGATATTGGAGGAACTCGGGCATAAACAAGAGAAAATTTCTCTTTTTTATGACGGTCAGAGTGCTTTGCATCTTGCAAAGAATCCAGCATTTCATTCAAGGACAAAACACATTCGAGTCCAGTACCATTTTGTTCGTGAGAAAGTGGAGGAAGGAACAGTGGATATATAAAAAATTCATACAGAAGACAACCTAGCAGATTTCTTGACTAAAGCAGTCAATGCTGACAAGTTTATTTGGTGTCGATCATCAAACGGTCTAGTAGAAACATAAGCGACATGGAATGACAAGGAAGAAAGAATGGTGTGAAGATATGATTGACGCAATCAAATCTTCAAGTGGGAGATTTGTTAAAAGTCATGATTTGTGGCCATAATCTTTGAATTTGCTTTGTAAATTTAGGTGGCCACAATCTTTGAATTTGCTTTTCAAATTTAGGTGGCCCCAATCTTTGAATTTTTTTTGCAAATTTAGGTGACCACAATCTTTAAAATTAAGTTGTGTTTTCTTGACTTTTAAGCACATGTATTTTCCTATAAAAGACACACAATATTCTTCATATCTACATAGCAAAAATTGAGAAGCAATTGAGAGTTCTCAAATTTGTGAGAGAAAGGAAAAATAGAGAGAGAAAAATATTTGTTATTTTTGTTGTTCTCCTAATTTTTAAGAGAGAGTTTATTTGTTTTCTCCTTAATTATTAGAGAGACGTTGTAATCTCTTATTTTCTTTCATCGTGAATTCTTCTATTCTTGTTCGTGGTTTTTACTCTGATTTGTTTGGAGGTTTTCCACGTAAAATCTTTGTATTCATTTTGTCTTTAATTTTCTCAAATTATTAGCTGTAATCCTGCTCTATTCAGTTCTAATTTTCTCAACAAGATAAAACGATGACACATGAATATTATTGTTGAGGGACAAAAATAATGCACTACTGTAATAGTTAAAATTCTGTCATGTACCAACTTTTATTATATCGATAGATTTTTAATCGATCCAACTAATAATTTCAGATTAATTGACCGAATAAACAAAATTTTAAATCAAATACATAATTTTGTGAGTTAAATTTTAGAGATAATAAAAAATCACAAGATTTCACCTTATTTTCAATTACACTTCTAATATATTTTTTTTTTCAATTGAACCCAATAAATTAGCAAAATTTTCAATTAAAACACTGTCAAACTTAACAACCCTATCTTCC
This sequence comes from Triadica sebifera, assembly GCA_023653625.1. Classification (NCBI taxonomy): domain Eukaryota; kingdom Viridiplantae; phylum Streptophyta; class Magnoliopsida; order Malpighiales; family Euphorbiaceae; genus Triadica; species Triadica sebifera. The sequence continues at coordinate 16,008,067 of CM042893.1, forward strand.
TTCTTTCCTTCTCTTACGATGTGATGCAGTTAATCTTCATCATTGTCCCTTTTTCATCCAACCATCATCAGCGATGCAACCAACCGCAATGACAAGCCAAGGGATGTAGGCTTCAAGCCTAGCCAGTAATGCAATCCAACGGTACCATCCCCTTTATCATTGCCAACAATTGCAATCTAGTTGAATTCCTTGACTGTCGTGACCAACCTTATATCAACAACTAAGTTATTACTTCACCAGTTTTTTCCAAATCCATTTTATCTTTTATTCTTTCTTTATGTTAATTTGAAGTGGGTTTGCTATTAGGTGGTTCATTTGAAGTGATAAGTATGGTCGTAATAAGAATTGAGTACATAAATTTTTAGCTTAGATTTTTGGAACTTTCTTTCAAATCGATCTTGAGATTAGTTGTAAATATTTATGTTTTTATAAGGAATGAAGTGTTGGTCAAACTACACATGCACCAGAAAGTGTAATAAATGACAATAAAGATGGATAATGCATCTTTTGTTGAACTAATTAATAATTAGTTGACAAAATATTTGGTAGGTAATATGGTAGGTGGAAAATAATCTCAACCATCTATTAAAGTAGGTAAGAATTAATCTTAGCCGTCCATTAAGGAAGTGGAGACCAATATATAGCTTTAAGAATTCATTTGTAATGTATCTCATCCAAAAGTGAGAGAGAAAAATAAAAGCTTAGAAAAGCTTTAGTGAGAGGTTGTGAGTTGTGAGTGTTTGTAAAAACTTTATAAATTTTTCTTTCTTCAGTAAAAAATCTGTAGTAGTCCGGAGACGTAGGCATAATTGGTCGAACTCCGTTATCAATTTGTGCTTTATTATTCTGCATTTTCTTCACTTTTACAAATTTGATTATAAGATAATTGTCGTTATTTCCCAACAACTAGTATCAGAACTTTGGTTACATTTCTTTTATCTTTTTTGGGCGATTAATATTTACATAAACATTGATTTTTGTGACTAGTAAAATTTATTATGTAGTACCAATTTATCCACATATGTGTTTTAATACATGATGGTTCGCATAAATTGTGAGAAACGATTCAGAGAAATCAGATTCGAATGAGAGCAATAGCCACAAACGAAGAAAAATGAAAAATTGAGAAGTTTGATGGTGCAAACTTTGGCTTTTGAAAAATGCAAATAGAGGATTACATGTATCAAATAAGTCTATATCAACCTCTCTTAGGGAGGAAGCTAAAGGCTATAAAGGAAGAAGATTGGATTCTTCTAGACAGACACGCCCTCGGAGTTATTCGATTGATGTTATTTTGCAATATTGCTTTCAACAGAACAAAGAAAAAGATCACGGTGGGTCTTATGATGGCTCTCTTTAGTATGTATAAGAAACTATCTGCCTCAAACAAAATACATCTGATGAGGCATTTATTCAATTTGTGAATGACGGAAGGCTCATCGATAGCTCAACATCTTAATGAACTCAACACAGTCACAACCTAATTGAGTTCGGTTGGAATTGAATTCGATGACGAAGTATGAGTATTGATACTTTTGATTATAAATTTCAATAATTTTTATAACTCAAAAACTGTTGAATGTTGGAATTGTGGGAAGTCTGGACACTATAAAAATCAGTGCAAGAGTGCACCGAAATGTCATGAAGCAAAGACAGAGGCAAATATTACTTCCACCTTAAGAGGTAATGATGCATTGATATGCTCTTTAGAGAGTAAGGAGGAGTCTTGGGTGTTAGACTCTAGAACATCGTTCAATACAGCTTCACAGAAAGAAATATTTCGAGAGGTATGTCCCTAGAAATTTTGGAAATGTATACCTTAGTGATGATCAATCTTGCGTTATTATTAGTAAAGGTGTAGTGAAGATTAAGTTGAACGGATCTGTTTGGGAGCTGAAAGATGTCAGACATATTCCCAACCTGAAAAAGAACTTAATCTCAATAGGGCAATTGGCTTGCGAAGGCTACACTACAATCTTCTATGGTGATGATTGGAAGATTTCAAAGGGCGCAATGATGGTTACTCGAGGCAAAAAGAATGACACTTTTTACATGACAACAGGAGCACGTTGTTCAATTATAGTTGTAGCTGGTAATAAAAAATCTCAATCTATGGCATCAGAGACTAGGTCATATGAGTGAAAAGGGGATGAAGATTATGCATTCAAAAGGAAAATTTCCAGGTCTACAGCCAAAAAAGATAGACACGTATGAAGATTGCATACTTGGAAAACAGAAAAGGGTTAGTTTTCAAACAAGTGGTAGAACCCCATAGAAAGTAAAGCTAGAGCTCGTTCACTCTGATATCTGGGGACCAATGACCATTTCATCCATTGGTGGAAAGCACTACTTCGTGACTTTCATCAATGATCACTCTTAGAAGGTATGGGTTTACTTCCTAAAGCATAAGTCTGAAGTGTTCGAGGCTTTCAAGAGATGGAAAGCTATGGTTAAAAATGAGACAGGTTTGAAGATCAAAAAGCTCAGAACGGACAATAGTGGTGAATATGAAGACACCAGATTCAAGAAGTTCTGCTATGAGCACGTTATCAGAATAGAGAGAACCGTGCTAGACACACCTCAAACAATATTGTAGCTGAGCATATGAATCGAACGTTGATAGAAAGTGCCAGAAGTATTCGTATACAGTCAGGTATACTGAAGAAATTCTAAAAAGAAGCAGTCAACACAACAACTTACTTAATCAATCAAGGACCATCGGTTCTATTGTAGCACAAAATACCAGAGGAGGTATGGAGCCAAAAAGAGATAAAACTATCACATCTAAAAGTTTTTGGTTGTGTAGCATATGTGCATATCAGTGATCAAGGAAGGAATAAGCTTGATCCCAAATCCAAGAAATGCACTTTCATCGGATATGGTAAAGATGAGTTTGACTACCGTATTTGGGATGATGAAAACAAAAAGGTCATCCATAGCAGATATGTGATTTTCAACGAAATGGTGATGCATAAGGACATGCATAAAACAGTTGCCAACAACTCAGAACAGAATGAGCTAGTATTTGCATATACAAATGATGTCCTAGATAGTTTTGTAAAGGAACCAATTATAACAAGTCCTCAGCTAGAGGAACTTGTTGGACAAAGCAGTGCGCAGTAGTCCGACACACCACAGCCTTCTACTCCAGCTTATGTATTAGAAAGGTCTTCTCGGCCTCATGTGCCTAACAGGAGATACATAAACTATATCTTGTTGATTGATGGAGGGGAGCCTGAATGCTATGATGAAGCTTGTCAAGCTGGAGATGCTAGTAAGTGAGAGTTTGCCATGAAAGATGATATGAAGTCTCTGATCTCCAACCAGATATGGGAACTAGCTGAGTTATCTATGAGAAAAGAGGCACTTCATAACAAATGAGTGTACCGGGTAAAAAAGGAGCATGATGGTTGCAAGCGATACAAAGTCCGACTAGTTGTCAAAGTTTCAACAAAAGGAAAGAGTTGACTACATCGACATTTTTGCTCATGTTGTGAAGCTCAATACTATAAGAACAGTATTGAGTATTGTGGCTATTGAAAATCTCCATTTTGAACAGTTGGACATGAAAACCGTATTTCTTCATGGAGACTTAGACGAGGAGATATACATGCACCAACAAGAAGATTTCTTAGAAAAGCGGAAGGAGAAGATGGTGTGCAAACTTAATAAGAGTTTGTATGGCCTAAAACAAGCCCCAAAACAGTGATACAGAAAGTTTGATGGCTTCATACACAAGAAAGGTTTTCAAAAGTGCAATGCTGACCACTGTTGCTACTTTTAGATATATAGATCCAGTTATATCATTTTACTACTTTATGTCGATGATATGTTAGTAGTAGGTTCAAATATATATGATATCAGAAGGTTGAAGCAACAATTGTCAAAAGAGTTTGACATGAAAGACTTGGGTGCAACAAAAAATATTATTGGAATGCAATTCACAAGAGATAAGTATAGAGAGTTCTTGAAGTTATCTCAGAAAGAGTACATCAACCGTGTTTTGCAGAGATTCAACATGGGCAACACTAAGCCAGTTATAACATTATTGGCCAATCACTTTCGTTTATCCAAGAATCAGTTCCCTCAAACAGAGGAAGAGAGAGAATTCACGGCTAAGGTTCCTTATGACTCAACTATTGGGAGTTCGATGTATGCTATGGTCTATACAAGACAAGACATTGGTCATATAGTGGGAGTTATTAGTAAATTTATGTCAAATATAGGGAAAACTCATTAATAAGCAATCAAATGGATTTAAGGTATCTATAAGTCACCACAAAGAAGTGTTTATACTTTGGTAAAGGAGAGTTAAAATTACAAGGTTATATAGATGCAGACTTTGGAGGTAAAGTCTGCATCAATCGTGTTTTGCAGAGATTCAACGTGGGCAACGCTAAGCCAGTTATAACATTATTGGCCAGTCACTTTCGCTTATCCAAGAATCAGTCTCCTCAAACAGAGGAAGAGAAAGAATTCATGGCTAAGGTTCCTTATGACTCAGCTATTGGGAGTTTGATGTACACTATGGTCTATACGAGACCAGACATTGGTCATATAGTGAGAGTTATTAGTAAATTTATGTCAAATATAGGGAAAACTCATTAATAAGCAGTCAAATGGATTTTGAGGTATCTATAAGGCACCACAAAGAAGTGTTTATACTTTGGTAAAAGAGAGTTAAAATTACAAGGTTACATAGATGCAGAATTTGGAGGTAAAGTCGATTACCGAAGAAGTACTATCAGTTATATATTCACTATTGAAACTACAACTGTTAGTTGGATATCACAAATACATAAGATTGTCAATTTATCCACTATAAAGGCTGAATATGTAGCAGTGACTGAAGCTAGTAACGAGATGATATGACTTCAAGGTTTGTTAAATAAGTTGAGATTCAAATAGGAGAAGAATATTTTGCATAGCGATAGTCAGAGTGCGATACACTTGGCAAAAATTTCAGCATTTCATTCCAGAACCAAACATATTAGTTTTCGTTACCACTTCATCAAATCTTTATTGGAAGATGATGTGTTAGTACTAGAGAAGATCCAAGGAAGCAAAAATCCAACGGATATGTTGACAAAGACAGTGACTATCGACAAACTAAAGTTGTAACTAGACTAGAAAGACTACTGCATTGATCGATGTGTTAAGACAAATTGAAATCAGTATTCAAGTGAAAGATTATTAGTCAAACTACATGCACCAAAAAGTGCAATAAATGACAATAAATATGAATGATACATCTTTTGTTGAACTAATTAATAATTAGTTAACAAAACATTTGGTAGGAAAGATGGTAGGTGAAAAATAATTTCAACCATCCATTAAATTATGTGAAAATTAATCTTAGTCATCAATTTAGGAAGTAGAAGCCTATATATAGCCTTAAAAATTCATTTGTAATGTATCTCATCCAAAAGTGAGAGAGAAAAATAAAAGTTTAGAAAAGTTTTAGTGAGAGGTTATGAGTTGTGAGTATTTGTAAACACTTTATAAATTTTTCTTTTTTCAGTAAAAAATCTGCAGTAGTCCGGAGATGTAGGCATAATTGGCCGAACTCCGTTATTAATCTGGGTCTTATTATTCCGCATTTTTTTCGCTTTCACAAATCTGAAATTGTCATATTGATTTGGGTTTCTAGTTATCAATGGTAATCTTGATTTGGTTTAAGATATGGATTTTTGGTTTATTAATTTTTTAATTTTGATTTTTGGTATGCTAATTTTAATTTATTATTCTTGGTTTATCATTTGTGATTTTGATTTGCTACTGATGGAGAAGAAGAATATTCTTTTTATTTTTAAGTTATTTGATTTACTGTTGAGAAAAATATTTTTTTTCCTTGATATAATAGGGTTTTATATAGGAGATTGGGTTAACAGATGGAATGAGAGAAAAAAAATGTGAAGAATAAAGATAATCTGACTATGATATTATGTTTAGGAAAAATGCTTTTCGAAAAAAATTTAGTTTTTTTTTAATTTTAAAAATTATATTTGGAGAAAATAGATAAACTAAAAGTTTAAACTCTAAATAGATACAAAAGTATATATGAGAAAATTAATTTATAAAAAATTAAAAAATCAATTAATTAAATTAAAAATATTTAAATATGTTTTGTCTATGTCCAACAATCCTAAATACCCTCTTATATAGTTTTTCTATTTTTGACAATTGGAATTTGTGGGTCTCATACGTTTTTGTCACATAAGCATTTCTTCCCTCTTTAACTCTTAATTGAAAAAAACTCATAATTGTTGGGTTTAATTAAGAAAATATTAGAAGTCTAATTGAAAATTAGATACAACGTTGAGAATATTTTTGCTAAATTTTATCAAGGGTCTCTCAAATTATCATATATACATATTAAACATCTTATCTTTAATTTGTAATTAAAAAAACCTTTTAATGATGATTAAAATATTAATTAAGTGCTAATGTCACATATTTTTCCTTTTTTATAATAATAATAACAATAATAAAGAAACAAAACGCAATGTTTTAAATTTTTTACCAGTCTAAATAATTAAAAAAATTAAAATTTCAATGTATTTCAAACATAAATTGTTTTCCTTTTTTTTTTTTATCGTTTTCTTCTCACTTCCACTAAAATTATTTATTTTACTTACAACCAAATAAATTTTTTATTATTTTTAGTAGGCACAAAATGTGTAATGTTATATTTTTTGTTTTATTATTATTCATATTATTAAAAGAAATAAACCATAATGGCCTTTATTTGGGGATCAGTTGTAACGTCACACCTCTTATGCATTTGAGTATAACCTATCCCTGCATCAAATAATCTCATACTGCATGTTGAAAAGAGAAAATACCCTGATAACAATAGTAGTAAATTTTTTTTTATATCCTGTAATATAATTCCATGACTTTGCAAATCAACATTAAAACCATAACATGATATATCACATATATTAAAACATAAACTTCCCATCCGAAAGATTACGGGTTGTTTCCGTTTGTACATCTCAAAACTAATCTAGAGTGATAATACATATTCAAGCATATAAGTCCAAAATACAGATGACATGTTTTTATGCTTGTGTGGAATGCAAGGAGAGAGAGTGATGAGGCTCGGCCAATGACCTGTGCTCCATGTCTTCTATACACTACTCAAAATAAGCTATCACTTTTCTTTACCTGAAAAATGATGCAAATTGATGAGTTGCGGCTCAGTGAGAATAACCATCCAATGAGTTCTAAAGTACCAAGCAACTCATAGTAATAAATCACAAATCCAATATATACCATGTATTCTATTCCATTCATCAGTATCATATAAGTATCAATAAAGTTGAAACATATAATCATTACTCTTTATGTATGCAAATGCTTTGCTTATTTCATTTTGTTGTGACTAAGTTAAACAGACATTGTCCCGGGTTTTCATGTGAACATTTTCCATGTGAACATTTGTATTTGCTAGCTAGCTTGATCATTTATTTCATTTGCACATTTGTTGGGCCATAGACCTCTTCTTTTGCTTTACAATATCGATTAACTAGTCACAACGTCTTTTTAGCCCATATGCATATGCACTTGTATTTAAGCATTCATCAACCATTGCATCTTTATCATATACAACATACATATATTCCATATATACCTCATATGTCAAGCATATACCTTGCATATACTATACATATACCATGTATATATATCACATTTGTCAAACATATACCTCAAATATACCACAAGTATACCATTTATATGTACCACAATGTCACAAATTATCCATCATTACATTATCAAGGACCAATCATGACAATCACATGAATCTGTTGTGTATAACGTAAGACTTATGTTGGCATTAGCATAAACTAGCATTGCATCTGTTGTGTATGCTTCATATTTGTGACTAGATCGATTTCATTGTCTATAGTGTTAACAAAGTTTTTCTGCAGGTTCTTATTGAGGTTGTAATCTTTGGCAGTTGACAGAACAGTACATGCGTCCTGGGTGCAGCCCAGAGTTATGGGGATTCCACAGATCAAATTCTTACGAGATAGGCTAGACAATTAGTAGGATAAAGTACAAACTGCTTTATTATCCTTTGAAGCCGAAACGCCTGATCTAGTGGCATTATGATTTTCTTTCTTTAGGCTTTTTTTACCTCATGTTCTTAATGTGGTGTCAGCCCATTGTAACAAACTTCTTAAAAGAAAATTGTAGGCTACAAGCTTGTTTACTTCTCATACTGACGAATCTTTTTTTTTTTTTTTTTTTTTTTTTTTTTTTTTTTTTCAGAACACTGAATTTGTAAGTTTAATAGTTTTCAAACTTTTCTATGCATTGCGGTGGAATTGTTTTTTTTGTTTTTTAATTTTTCTAAGATGTTTATTTTTAAATTACAAAATTCACAAATTCGCAAATTAAGGAGTAGGAAAATTATCAAATTCTTTTTCAGGTGTATATTGTAATTTTTGTGGAAACTGAAAATATTCTAAAAGATAAGTCATACATATTAAAAGCTGTGCATTTATGTATCAAGATGGGTACATTGATTTGCTTGGTACATTGAGCATCTTCTTGAACCCGTTCCTTTATTTTCTCTCATCACTAGTAGAAGGATCTTCATTGAAGCTGCATTGCTTTACCTTGGTCGTGGAAGTATTTCTTGATTCACCCTAGACTGCTATAATTACATCGACTTTAATAATGGCACTTTGCGGTGGAATAAATTTTGCTTCTGCTTCTGGTTATCATATTTTTATTCACATGCAAAATGATTAGTCTCCACCCAGGCCCTTGTCTAGCATCTCTAATGGCTAGTTTACAGAATTAATTGGTGTCGAACAGCAACTTTGTCGGTAATGTGGTAATAGGCAATGGTTTGATTTGGTGATCTAATAAGGCTTAGAATTGAACTAAATAAAACATAGTGTGAAAGGGAAATAAAATTGTAATTTCTAAGTACAAGTCTTCATAACCCAAGAAACCCAAATCAAAACACTCGAAATAAGCCTTAATTGGTCACAACGCATGAGCGGCACCATGAGCAGGACTGCAGAAAATTTTCAAATGCGCAAAACCAGTCACAGCCCGTGAGATGTCATCATTAGACAGCACGATCCAACAGAGCAATCGGATAGGGAAACTGGCGCTAATTGCAAGCAGTGTCGGTGTCAATGCTGCCTTGTTTAGTTGTCCAGGACTATGCATTATAATATTCCTTGGAAAGTGGCTGACATCGGGTAACAAAAAAGTAATTCTATGGAAAGATGTTAAGCTAGACAATGGTAATCAAAGGAATCCACAGATGAGAAGTTTAAAGAGCAGTGACCCAAAGAGTTTTCCTAGTAACGGGAATTTGCAGTGTAACCTCTAACAGCAAGAAATGGGCAAATGAATTCGACCCAGAAATCTTGCATATAGATGTAAACCCCTTCTCATGATTCACTAGAGGAGAGGCTATTGACATAATAATACTGCAAAATGGAATAAAGAGCTGCTGCACTAGAATTATCAGAATTCATCTTTCATTTTTAACTAAAGAACTGTTGCACAAGAATTATCAGAATTCATCTCTCACTTTTTTTAAAAAATCTACTTTTCCTCTGGTACGGAAGGAAAGACCCTTCATATAAATATTAAAAATTTAAATCCGAATTAATTTTAAATTTTTTTTTAACAACTTCAATAAGCTAATGAAATTTAATGACTAATAGAGCATCAAGGCTTACAGGTACTCCAAGATTTAGTTAACTTTGATAATATATGTTTAAAAAAAAATACTTTGACAATGAGGAAGTTCAACAGAACCCCGAGTTATTTATGCTTGGCTCAGACAAGAAAAAAAATAAACCTCATATGGAACTATGTCCTCGACTTTTCCAAACCATAAGATTCCCAATCAGATCTGCTGCGTAACGTTTCATCTTCCACTGATTCTAAATTCCTCATCAAGTCCTTTAACAATCTCAACCTATACAGAAAGAAGATAATATAAGTTGATGAGAATGCATTGATTACAATCTGAAGGAGCAAAATTTGTTCAACTTCTCAGTTTAGAGAACTAATTGGTGCAAACAAAAGTATAAGTTATAAATACTTCACTGCACATGTTCGAACATACAAATAATAAGAAAAATAAATGAAGAAAGAGAGAGAGAATGTCCTAATAACAAAACAGAACAAGTTTATAATAATATAATGAGAATGGACCTTTGATTTAGATTATTAATAAACAAAACAAACTGGAATCATATTCAAATAAATCAAAGGCTTAGGCCAATAATTATAGCGAAAGCAACAGTCATTAGCAACTGCCCCTACACTTAAAAATTCACCACAAGAAGTATCAATCAGTAAATTTTCATTATAAATTACAAATATGCTAATTAACCTCAAACTCAACTAGCACTGCCTCAAATCACTAAAGCAGATAATATCAATTTAACTTCATAGGTCTTGTAAATAAAAAAACATAGATAGAAGTATAAAATTAAGCACAATTGAGATATGAATATGACCAACAGGCTAAGAATCATATTCCATAAGAAGCTGGAAGCATAGCCAGCCCGACATGCATGAAAAATTACTTTAAAAAGAAAGCTTAAGCAAAATGTCATCAAATGGTTTTAACAAATCAAAATGACAGACATGCTTATGGGACCAAAAATACGACATAAATAGCAGAAAAGCGGAAATTAGGGGTGAGCAAAATCAAACTGAGCTGACAAGATCAATCTGGGTTGGTAACAGGACCGATTGTTTGGGTTGGATTGAAAAAATTCCTTTGATTTTTGACTCAAGCATCAAATTATCCAACCGACCCGTACCAATCCACAAATTTCTATTTCTATTCAGGTTAAATTTCAGGGGGTGTTTATGTGTAATTGTTGTTCATGTTGGATTGACAGTTTTGCTCATTGAAAGCAGAAATATCACAAAATAAGCCATTGAAATGGAACCGTAATAAGAACCTGAACATATACATGTAGAATAAGGTGTGTCCCAGAATAATGTAAACTTGCCAATGAAAGATGGAGTAAACAAGACTAGAAAGGATGCTCAACCCATTAACAATAAAAGAATTCTTGATATCAAACAAGTACTGACCACCATCCAACGAAAATGTACATATCATATTCAAATCAGTTTTACACATTACTTTCATCCAATTTCTCACATCAGTTCTAATCAATTCCGTCAGATTTCACATTCAAGTGGATCAGGGAGATAACAATGTGTTCATTACAGCACGATTTGGACGGACAAACAACTCTTTGTGAAAATGGAAGACCATATCCTTTAAAACTCGAAAGCACAAGTTCCATTTCCACAGAAAAACAGGGTCTCAAGTCACAAACAGGAAGGCCTACAGAACTATTATATATATCTTTTATAAGTTAATTCATGCAATCAAACGAATCTGAATGGCCTGCTCATAATTGCACCCTATGAAGCATGGACACTCCAATTATATAGCGTGTCGCGTTTCCGACACCGACATGAACGTTTTGAAATTTTATAAAAATTAGAAATATATATTTTTAAGTTAAAAACATGTTTTTCTCTTTCAAAAAACTTAAAACCTATGTGTAACACCAATCATTGCTCAATATATTTGATTGTAAGTCATTTTTGTTTTATTTTATATAAAAATAATAACTTGCAATTATATTTCTTGAATTTAATTATTTATAAATTTAACTCTATATTTTTAATATTTACACGTTTCCTTCGCATCTCCGTATCCTATACTTTTTATAAATGTTATTTTTCAGTGTCCGTTTCCGTATCCGTGTCCGTGCTACATAGATTGCACCACAAACCCAAAATATAAAATACAAGCTAAATTTAGCTTTTTCTTAAGAATAGGTTTCAGATTTGCAAGATACAATGTCTAATTCTTTTGCATTAATTAATCCAAAATTTCTAACTTCTACAAACATTAGTTATTGGGAAAAAAAAAAACCTTGTTCACGCAATAGGTGGTACGAGAGAAAAAAATAGCGGACAGTTAATGAATTGAATTTCAACTAACAATATGATTTATTAGGCAGCAAACAATATCTGCCTCCCTCAATTCAATTCCATAATTTCCAGAGGATGTTTAAATGGGTAAACACTGTACTTGTAAGAATTGTTCATTCTTATACTTATCATTTAATAATCAACTAAATCACCACATCACAAACATGATCCTACAAAGGGACAAGCTAAAAAAAAGTTATAATAAAACTAAGGTTTATTATGTAGCCTAGAATGGAACCACAACTGAGTTTAGAAATGTTGTCTAGAAGGACACGTAACATTCATATATGGAATAGGGATTATTAACCATTTTAAAAAATTCCAGAGAAAAATAAATACATTGCACAAATAAAAAATAGCTGGGGGTTAAAGATTTTCACATTCAAAAAGCTTCTGGATATACATAAAGATAACAATGCACATAAATAAAATATCAAGGGGTAAAAGAAACAAAAACCAGATATCTGGTTACCTAGTGGCTCTTCTCATAATCAACACGATTTCTACCAGAGCTTCCTTGATATCCATCTCGCATTGAAGATCCAGCAGTAGCTCTCATTGTTCCACCAGAACCAACTTTTTCCATGGCTTTCTTGCCGCCCCCCTTAACTGCTGTCAAGAACTGATCTAGACCAAATGGATCAGCTTCTTCTGCATCCTTTTCAAACTCAACTGGCCTGGCCCTCGGTCCTGTCTTCTCAGAAGTACCAGCAAAAGCCTTGTCAGGTTTAAACCTATCTGTCTTCATAATCTTATCCAACTGGTCATCAGCACCTCCATACATATCAGCATCAACATCTTTCTTAGGCCTATAGAGTGTTGAAAGTGTAGGCTGAGCTGTAAACAGGCCCTTGTCATACACATTATATTGGTCCTCAGTCGCAAATCCAGAATCCATCCCTTTCTCTTGGTTGAACAACCTCTGGTCATACATAACCTCTCCTCCTCTGCCTGCTCCAGTAGAAGCCATACCAAGAGCAACCTTCTCACTGATGTCACGATCTCTATCTCTCGTGATCTTGCTCTTCTTACCCATTGCAGCATCTTTTGCCTCCAACCTTCTTTCCCTCTCCCTCTCCCGACGTCGCTCCTCACGAATTTTCTCTCGTTGCAACCGCTCCTCCCTTTCTTCTCTTGTTTCTTTGGGGGCATCCTTATCCCTTTCTCTCATTCGTTCATAATCCCCTGTCATATCACCATCATCCATTGCACTCTTATCAGATGGAATTGGAGCAGATACTGTAGGTGCTGCTCCAGTTCTTTCAGAACGTGCTTTTTGAGCTAATGCTCGAAGCTCTTGCTCTTTCCTTTCCTTCTCCTTCATCATCATCTCCTTTTGAACCTTTGATCTCATTGCAACAGCTTCTCTAGCTTTCTGCTCTGCAACATAAAGAGCCTCAGAGAGTTTCGCAAAATTATCATTAATCTGAACATCCTGAAGGCCTCTTCCATCAGCTGCCAGACGCTTGTCAAGAGGAATTGTATAGCCTTTAGGATTCTTCCAATTTGAGATACAAGGAGGAATTTTCCAATCCTGCTGATCTTTTACAGTCACAGGCCTAGGCGGGGAGTGCATGACTGGCACAGGGGGGGATCCAGATGCCTTTGGAACCCTCTTGTGTTTGAACTTGGGCGGTTCAAGTGGGTCCACTGGCATCTCCACCATTCTGATGATCCTTTCTTTTGCCCCTGAATTGAAAGCTGCTGATTGCTGTGATGGCTTGTACTTAATATACTTTGAATCCGAAGACTGTTTGGGTACATTCTTTGGTTGTGCAGCACTCAATCTCACATTCACAATTTTTTCAAGTGCAGCTTTAGTTTCCTGCGTTGTCTCCTCAATTTCTTTTTGTAGCTCCTCATCCTCATCCTTATCACCCTCCTCATCATTCTTCAAAATCTTTGGAATGATATCTTTATGCTGTGAATAAACAATTTTCTTTGCATTTTCATTTTGTTTCACAATTGCATCATATGCCACATTGCCATGGGCATCAACAGTCAAGGCAAGGGTCTTTGACCCAGGTATTGCAGATTTATCCCTACCCATACCAAGAGGATATTGAGCAATATGAATCTCAGGGAATGCACCCCCATCCCCGAAATCCTCCACTCTCCGGGGAACAAAACCTTTACGGTCCAAGTAAGGCGGCACAGGTTTGTGGCTAATAGCAGCAGCTTGCTCAGTCACAGATGAGCTAAATCGTTGTTTAAACCATGGGTCATTTGAATGATCATAATAGGTCGTAGTGGTAGACTTAACTGGAGGAAGGAGGTCCCGAAGAGCCGCCATTACTAATGGCCCTCAAGCAAATCAACCGCAAATTGAAGCCCGTGTTTGGGGTAGCTGTCAACCTGCCACAGGAAAAAGACAAATCCCAACCCTAAGCGCCAGAGACTCAATCGGAGCACAGACAAAACAAATTTAACGAAACAAATAGAAAACAAGTTGCACCTACCCACAGCAAAGATTAAGAACATCCAAAATCAAAGAAGACCGCTGAACTATAGAACAAATCTCAAATCATAAAATAAGCTCCCATAGATATTTAAGGAAATACCCTAAAAGCTATATCAAATAGTAAAACTATCGATCCCAGATGCAAATTGGAACAGCGGATCATAAAGCCTAAAAAACCCACATATAAATTTACTAAAATTAAAAATGAAAGAAAACAATTGGTAGGGGCTAACCTTGAGCTCAGATCTCGGCTCCAGTAATATCAGGGGGTTTAGGACCCGATTACTGTGAATATAAGCTTACTAGAAAATAAAGTCGGCTGTGCTCTACCATATACCGCTCACTATCGAAGTAATTGAGGTTCTAAGTTTTTTTTATCGCCTGAAAATCATATTTTCGGCTGGAGGAGAACAGATTCTGGACGACAGATTCACGGAGAAAGGAAAAAGGAATAAGAGAAAATAAAAGATAGATGATGAGGCGGCTATGGTCCCGTTGTTTTTGGACTAATTTTCCACCTAATATTTCAAACCATCATATATAAATGATATTGGTCTTACAATTTGATTTTTTTATAGTAAAAATTCATTATTTCTCTTTATTTTTTTATTTTTCCAATTTAAATCCTACTTGTTTGCTTGTTTATAAAATCATATTCTTTCTTCCCCACCACCTTAAATCTAGATAAAAAATAACTATTATTTTTTTTTCAAATTTATCACTACTTTATTATCTTCATCATATTTAATACTTAATACTAGAATGTAACCCTTGCACTGGGTCATAATGAAAAAATATGTATTTCTCTAGTAATATATTGAAAATTAATTATAGAATTATTAACACTAGCTTGCATGATACTAAAAGTTATACATATTATTATAAAAAAGTATTACATTAGAATTATTAAAATTAGCTTGCATAATACTAAGAGTTATACATATTATTATAAAAAAGTATTACA